>CP095433.1:1800000-2117993 GCA_032598715.1 Debaryomycetaceae sp. JAC-2022a | reverse complement strand
CACCCATACACCCATACACCCATACACCCATACACCCATACACCCATACACCCATACACCCATACACCCATACACCCATACACCCATACACCCATACACCCATACACCCATACACCCATACACCCATACACCCATCGACTGCAATCTCGGCCGCAAGGTTTTGACGCAGTAAGTTACTCACTAGGCAGTCTCGATGAGATATATTAGAAAGAAACGCTTCATGGTAATATATATGAAAGTTGCATATATATTAGCCGATTATTAGTGGTTATTCAATGCTCGGTGCGTGAGCATTATGCTAATGGCTCTTTGTACATCATATGCTTTTGTTTGAGGATAAGTTTGATTTAGCGAGAATCAGTCGTGAATATAGTCGCAACTCGCGCATATTCATGATAGATGATCACTTTGCATATACCAGTCCCACACACAAATGGCTACGACCTCAAACGGAAATGGTCGAGGATTACGTAAGTTTTCTGACATACCAATAAAGGAAATTAAAGGGTTCCTAAACTATGAAAGAATTATATTATACTTTTTCGCTCATCATGTTATTGCTACATTTCGACGCAAGAACGGGAGAATATTGTCTATTTGCAAAACATGACTGACTTCGAGTGCAAGTTTGTTGAAATATTTTGTCAGTGATCACGAGAGTGACCATTGGAGCAAGAACTACTGGTATACAGTAGGTCAAGCGATTTCAATAATGCTTTCATGCTTCTGAAAAAGTGACCCCTGTTGTTCAAATCAATTTTAGTCTTTCATCTTTAGTGGGAAAATTTGATTGTGCCACTTTCTTGATAATCAGAAGTGACGCAGTACCACTCATCAGACACGCAAACTAGATTCTCTCTTCATTGCCGTCACATTTTCTTCTCGAATCTAAACATAACAGGCATATTACAAAAATTCATATATCTCCGAATAGCACTCCAGTTTGTTTTCGACGTGTTTAACATATTGAAGAAAAAAATATATGGATGGATTAATGGTCGTCGGAGGCACAGCGGTTCGTAATGATACCATTTGCAAGCGTGGCGCCGCGATTGATGATGGAATCAGTGCCTTCCACTATGAAGTATCATATGGTACTGTGTTACATGTTATTGAGAGACCTCTATTTGAATATGAATGAACATACATCGACTTTCACCTAAAAATATCAAGATTTTACTTTACTAATGTATGTGAAGTGTTGTTACAGAGTTCCACATACGTCATAGCTTGCCAATCAATAAAGACAGATACTTGTCATTCTTGATTTTTTTTTAAGACATCATAGCAATGTTGAAGTCAACCTTTTGAGCACAGAGACTAATATCATTGGCGAAGACCTCGAGCCTGTTCGAATCATTCGCAAGAGGCATCGCTGATCACTAAACTGAAAGAAGTTAATAAGATGCTAATGACTTCTGACTTGACTTAAAAAAAGCTACACCCCGAGACATTTCATCCAACAACTACCACTGAACCATATCACCTTGTATTTGAAGAGGTCTGTCAGAATCTCGCAAGATATTGACCAAAATAAAACGAAAGAAGTTGCGATTCAGAAGAAACAGCTAGGTGAATTTTTTCGAGCCTGAATTTGCAAAATCCGGGCGAGTTTTCTCCTTTCGGATGTGCAGCATCGATGCACGTATGACATGCAGCTGACGTACTAAACTATGCCTTTAAAGGCATACTCTTTTGATACACATGCGTTTGCATGACCGTCAATCACATATTCAGACTGTATTCGCATTTGAAATTTTTGGCAATACTGAAGGTTCACTCGGATCATCTGACAACAGAGGAAGTCGCTAGAATTGCATTTGAGCGTAAATGATACCATGAAGGTAACTTGTAATCAATTCAAAATGCCGCCAATCCAAGAACTTTGCCTTGCTGCACCTTTACTTCAACATTGCGCAGAGAGAAACCTCTGGCATTAGTTATAGACAGAAACAAACGTAATCACCAAAGGGTCGATTGTGTTGGCTTCTTCGTCAGTTTAACTCGCAGTGCTCCATATTTTCTACGATTTAATCCTAATTATGTAATTTAGATGCTACAAGCGCGACATTATCATGTTCGCTTTCTTGCACAAAAAATAAGCGGCTTGCAGGGTTTTGCTGGTTTTTGCTGTATGATGATCTCGTCGGTGGATTTCTATTGCCTTGGAGATGTCAAGTCATTGCACTTATATACTTCAGAGCTTCCCCGTGATGGCTACTTCGTAGACCTTGGGGAGACATTTTTGCTGGAGAAGACATGAAGTAATGCATATCGTATAACCATCAGTTCCAATAAAATGTGAAAAGTTATCTGATGCAAGGCTGCATGCATGAAGGAGCGCATTTCATCTTCATCGAAACCAATTCGCTGCCAGCTTTTCCATGCCATATGCGAACCTTTGTCTGGTACCAGCTGTTGCAAGGCTAGCGCGTCATTCATGCAAATGGTGTTTTGACGCACGAGTCAATGCACTCTAAAATGCATAGAGCACTTCTGCAGAATTAAAAAATAACATTGATAGGTGCTAATGCTATCGATGCTCATCTTTTGGATGCGCATTGCAACACGCATCACATTTTTTGCATATGCAGCAGCTCTCGAAATAATTGGTCGCGTAACCTTTTTATTGTTGACGCATAGATGCGAGCTTTGCTGCCGATTGGCTTTCGCACCAATATCATGTAAGCACCGTGCAATCGAGCGACTTACTAGATGATTCACGCTAAAAGTTGTCCGAATGAAGAATCGATTAGCTTTTTCATGATCACCATGGCCATTGTGGAGCAGAAGCTCAAATTTAAAAGAGTTCCACGGATCCCAAAAAGGCATCACCTTTCGATTTCGGTTACGTTGTTTAGCTAGATCGGCCATTGTCGAGCCTCATCCAATAGATATAAGTGCCACTTGATGGCAGAGCTTGAGGTGCAGTCACTCAACGAAGAATTTGAAACTAGTTTTCATGCGAATGTTCCACTTCCAATTGGTTGCACACCAAAAAATTTACTGAAGGTGACGCATAGTTATGCATTATGCACCTCTCTCATGATTCATGCACAGTAAGATAGAGCTACATGGATTCGGAGAAAGCGTGAGAGCCTATGGCTAGCCTGAAGAGCAGTTGTTGAAATCTTGGCAAGTAATACCGACAATCCTCAATTATGTAAGGTGTGTGTATTGAATAGTTGCATGAACATGAAACGAATTACTCGCAGTGACGGTGTTGAGTTGATTCCTTGAGTCAGTAATCACAATCGGCCTGTCTTTGCACAGAAAAGCAAATACGGAGAATGAGGTATATATTGTGTGGACTTTCACTCAAACAATAGCAACAAAGCATCAAAATAGTCATGCGTCTTTCGTGGACGTTGTTGATAGGATCAGTTCTTTCACTTAATGTCACAGCTGCCAATGTCGATGGCGTCTTTTCCGATCTCACAGTAACTAAAGATGGTAGCACCACCGGTGATCCAAGAAAAATCTGGACTGCAAATTTGAAATGGGATCTTCCGGCCGGAAAATATGCGCCTGGAGACACCTTCAAACTTGAGTTACCTTGTGTTAGTATCGAAAGGACCGCGTCTGCAATCGACCTCAAAAGTGGGGGTGTTAGTTATGCCAACTGTAAGGACGTCACTAAAGATAGTTGGAAAGTGGCTAAGTCAGTATACATGTGTCAAATTTTGCCGCCAGTCATTGAAAACATTTCTATTTCAGGTGTATTGAAGTTCCCTCTCAGATTCAATATTGGTGGAGCGAGAGACGATGCTAGTATGACTTGTGCGAAAAAGTTTAAACTGGGGAAGAACATCATCACTTGGTCTGATGGAAAGAATGCTTTGTCAACGATTGCCACTTTCGATAACGGCGGTCCAACCAATGAACTTAACATTGGTGTTTTCCGTAGAACGGATGTTGAGAATAGTGTGAGATATGTTTGGTTAGTGCATGATTACTGTCCTAAAGGGTATAAGTCAATCACATACAGTCAAAAGTTCATTGATGCCTTCAAGTTGGACTGCGCTAATACCCACGGTGGTGCAACAAATGACTGGAATGCGTGGTATAGACCTAAGTCGTATCTTGGGAATCATGTAACTCGCAGCTGTGAAGCCCATAAGATGACGGTTACATTGAATAATGTCCCAGCAGGAGCTCGTGCCGCGATGGATACAAGGATGAATTTCGTCCCGGGAGAATGGGTTGAGGTGGTCCATGATGTCAAGTATGTTTGTCAAGGCACTACCAAAGAGCTCACAGCCACAGCGACTTGGTCCACCGCTCCCGCAAAGGAGGTGAAGCCTGGGTCTGCCGGAGATGTAATCATTTTCACCACCAAGACATACACAGGAAGTACGACTCGAGCCACTACTTTGAGCAAAGCGACCGGTACAGGCGACAAGACTATCACCATTGAGATCGACGTACCCACTCCAACTACTACCATAACCCAAACATATCTGGGCACCGCGACCACAACTGTTACCATACCAGCTACAACTGGGGGGACAGGGACACTTATTATTCAGGTGCCCACCCCAGAAACGACTTTCACCCTGACTGGGACTGGCACTGCTGAACTGACAATCACGCGAACTGCTGCCAGCTCCGGAGGCAACAACACTGTTATCATCGTGAAACCCACTACCTATTCAGAGACTACTCTCACATCGACTGGTACTGGCACATCTGAGTACACCATCACCGAGACTGCGGCTAGCTCTGGCGGCACCAACACTGTCATTGTCGTCAAGCCTACTACCTTCTCGGAGACCACTTTGACGCTGACTGGTACTGGCACCTCTAAGTACACCATCACCGAGACTGCGGCTAGCTCTGGCGGCACCAACACTGTCATTGTCGTCAAGCCTACTACCTTCTCGGAGACCACTTTGACGCTGACCGGTACTGGTACATCTGAGTACACCATCACCGAGACCGCGGCTAGCTCTGGCGGCACTAACACCGTCATTGTCGTCAAGCCTACTACCTTCTCGGAGACCACTCTCTTTTCAACAGGTACTGGCACTTCTGAGTACACCATCACCGAGACTGCGGCTTCGTCTGGCGGAACGAACACCGTCATTGTCGTGAAACCTTCGCAACTGAGCTTGTCCCATTCATTGGTAAGGTTTTGGAACACGTCATCTGCGTCACCCGATATGCACACTAGCTCGTTTGAAAAGGATTCCTCCACAACATTTGAGGCGACGACCACCCTCAAGATTACCATGACCACCGCATCTGAATTGTGTACCAATTGCGTGAAAACAAGCTCGACTGCTGAAAGTTTAATTGCGTCATACTCCTCTCAATTGATGCCATCATTCGGTGGTCTGAGAGATGCAATCAGCACACCTCTGAAGTCAGAATTAAGTGAGCACCAAACCTTGACAGACTACTCGAGCAGAGGTTCAGTTGCAACCCTGATCTTGAATGAGATTTCTTTGAGTGACGACACACCTGCTGGTTTTACTACAACAACATCCAATCCACTGGTTATGACGTCGTCAGGCTTGACACATGAGATGAGCTCAAGTTCCCAGGGTATGCATACTATCACAATGAATACTCTTCGTGATGGTTCAGCATCGGTAAGCGAATACTCATATTCAGCGGCTTTCTTTGCCATGATTCTTCTTCTCGCGTGAAGAGCTTCATCATCTTATCTTTTGCGCGATTTGCAACATCACCTCAAATCGTTATTATATAATTGTGACATTCTCCGCCTCATAGCTCATTTCGAAATATGAGACTCTACTCGCGCTCGTTCGCGCGTAATCTTTCGATGGTTCATCAATTCACTTTATAATTTTTGTATGACCAAGTTGCGTAAATAACCTGATCGCCATCAAGCCTTTTTACAAACTTTGGTGGAGTAGTCAATTCGTGAGACCAAAAGCCATGCGCATCAAGACACAGCGTTAGTGTATTTCACCTCACATTGGTGGCAAATTGTTGTCAGGTGACCCGAAACCGATGAGAATGCTATGCTCTATTTGCGTATGTTGCTTCGCACCGATTCAAGTGTCGTATTCTCGAAGAAGCTCCACCATAAAACCTATCGGCTAGTCGAATCAGTTTTTAAATCTTGATGAATGACTTGCAAATATCGCAGTTACTTCAAAAATTTTGAGTGTGTTCTCTTGCATGACAGAATGGTCCTCGAAAGCACAATTCAGCGAGTGTGTAGCCTTGCAGCACGCATTGTATCAGTACTCTGAACGGAAAAATGCATCTTATCGGAAGTTCAAGAAGAAAACCTTCTCTTTTGACGAAAATTGGTATGGAACAGAGACATACGCGGTCCGTCTTACTCATTCCATATCTCGAGTCATTATTGATGAGTTGGGCTTCGATTAAAGCAACGATGAAACTCGGTTCTAACCGAAAAATTTTCTCATCCAATTTGCAAATCAGAACCCAACTGTGAAGCTTGCATATACAATCTGTATACTAGGTTCCATTTCAATTGATTTTTAAATGTCATGCTACGATTTATCATCCTGCTGCACTATCAAGCCCTTCTCAATGTGATTCACGGTGGGTTTCTCATGATAGGTAATGTCTCCATCGTGAGCGTTGCCGCTGCCATCTACTGTGTAACTAATCTTGCTGACCTCTGAATAATCAGGACACAAATCAGCAGCCCTCCTTCCAATCATGTACCATGGCAAGGAAAATACTTCCTCCATACTTTCCAATGAGCGACCAGCAATTTCCGGAACAAAAAAATATACCCAGACGAGGGCAATGAGCATGACTGCAACAAAAAAGTAGAAGGCTCCATAGTTGTCCATATGGAGAAGCATGCTAGGTAATGCTTTGGAATTTGCATAGATGTTGACGAAGTGAAATACCATTGTAAAACTTTGAGCCACTGATCTGATTCTTAAGGGAAAAATTTCAGACCCAAGTAAATACTGCACTGAGTTGAAACCCATGGTCCACCCAGTTCCCGAAAGGAAAATCGCAGCCATGGCGCCCTTTCCTGCTGCATCCTGCAGCGAGGTCAATTTGGCACCCTTTTTTGCTGCTTGAGGCACCACAGTCAAATAAATTGCAAAGTACAAGATGCATATCATTTGCAAAGTGATACCACAATAGAGCAGTCTTCTTCTGCCAATGAAATCAATCAAGAAAAAGGCACTGAGGTATGCGGAAACAAACTTTACAACCCCCAAGACGGCAGTCATCTTCAAAGTTGCGATTTGCCCTTGCACACCGGCCATGGCAAAAATCTGGGGCGAGTAAATTGTAATGGCGTTCGCGCCACTCCATTGACCAAGCAATTGAGCCATGAGCGCAATGACAAAGAACCTGTATCTCACTGATTTAACAGTGCAGAACTCTTTGAGAGCCGACAAGTAGCTGGTTCACTCGACTTCTCGGCGCTCGGTTTCGATTTGCTCGTTGATGTCAGATATCTCGCCCAATATATATGGGTGATCGATCGGCAAATGTCTCAATTTGGCAAGATTTTTCGCAGCCATTTCTGGATTGCCGATCTTCATGTACCATCTAGGTGACTCGACGCAGAACACAAAGGAACCTAACAAAATCAACCCCGCTAAGATGAGCTTCATAGCTGTGGGAATGACCCACTGGTTCTTACCGGTCACATGTAATGCGGTACCGTAGTTGGCAAAGTAGCCCAACATGATACCGAAGTACACGGCACCCGCAAATATACACCCACAGAGACCCCTGATCGCCTTTGGAGCAACCTCTGAGAGGTAGTTTGGCCCAATAGTTGTAGTCTGTCCAATGGCAAAACCCTCCAATAATCGCCCCACATATAACTGGCCCACCGAATTCGACGTCACTTGAATGATCGCCGCAACTAGCCATAATACACACACTCCCTGCAAAGCGCGAATTCTTCCAAACCTATCAACAGTGTATATGGCTAGTATCGCTCCACCGATTGCCCCCAACTGAACCATCGAGGTTATGTTGGATTTTAGATTGGCCAACTGGCCCTCAGTCTTAGTTTTGTCTGCAAGCCCAAAGGTTTTGATAAAGGAAGGCTGAGTAACGGCACCTGCAATGCAGCCATCGTCATACCCTCTCGCACAACCTAAGATGCCGAAGATCATAACTGATAAGTACAATGTCCTATTGTAAACTTGCGGCGGTGAGTGGTCATCGCTGACTTTCCAGCGAAACGTCCTCGCCGGTGCCGCCACATGTGGACGGACCGTCTCGGACTCCAATGAAACAGTATCTTTTTCTTCCTTTATCATTCGAAATAACGCGTAACACCTGAAACAATCTCTTGGCACTTGAGGATATACACAGCTAGGAAAATACAACCGCAATTACGCTTTGACTGATGGGAATAAGTCGCTTTATCAGAGCGAAATATCTATCTCAATTCAAGGCCTATATATGTAAATGATGAAAACAGCCCCACAACACGGTTAGTATAAAATTAGACGTGTTTTCTAGGAGTGGGGTTGAGTGAGGAGGACATTCAGCGGAGGGGCTTCGAAAAATAAACGACGCTCGTCCATCCGTCATTAAAGGAAAAAATATCTCAATATGCAACATATTCGTTGCGTTTGGACGTCTCATCGACAATATGCCATACAAAGCGTTCTCACGGTATAAGTGGGGGGACCCCGGAGGACGTGCATGCAATGACACGGAATTGAAGCTTTTTTGCACGCAAAACAATCTGTACCCCACTTTTTGACGTGAGCTCCGGGACTGCGCGAAAAACTCCGCGAAAAAATATGGCCCGAATGCTCGTTGCATGGAGACATTGCGATGTAGAGTGATAAATGCTATGAGCAGCTCAAGACCATTCGCAATTGGCCAAGGGTTACACCATAACACGTACCCGGCACCAATGAGAAGCGATGAAAGAGCGGTTCAAAATAGGTATCACTACTAACGGAAAAAACCCCTTGTGCCGTTCAACTCATATTTAAAGTAGCCGCGTGTATTCGTACGTCGCCAAAAAATTACTCTGGTATGACAAAAGCCAGCCATACAAAGTGTCACCATCTGATCTGATTTTTTATCGTGCGGGGTTCGTCAGCGATTTAGTCAATCCGCACACTACGGCATTGCGCAACGCCGGTCCTGGTCATTAGTCATCAATTGCTTGTGTGCAAAGGCTACAACGTGCGACTAGTAGACTCAGTGCATTCAATACCCGCACTAAAGAAGCACCTTTGTGGTGTGACAATGCATGTTCACCAGGCACCGTCAGGCTGCGCACATTAAGCTTTCGACTGCGGTCGCTAGATAATCCACCCTACGTTTGCCTTTTTCTTCTTATGTATTAGCGGCGTGCTCAGCTACAATACACTGGCGATGCCGCGCTTGTTTGGCATTACTAGTCACTCGTTGTACTTTCTCTCGGCTTCCTTCCAGTTGATCACGTTCCAGATCGCCTTGAAGTAGTCGAGCTTGACGTTTTGGTACTGCAAGTAGTATGCATGTTCCCAGGCGTCGATTGTGAGCAACGGCACATAATCAGTCGAGACAGCGTCCTGGTTGTACGTGGTGACTACATCCAACTGTCCACCGTTGGTCTTGTTCTTGACGAGAAATGCCCACCCAGAGCCTTGAAGCCCGGCCAATTTGTTATTGACCAAACCCTTCAAGTTGTCAAACGACCCGTATTGCGCCACAATCTGCTTACCAAAAGCCGAATCTGTGCTGGGCAACTTGCCGCCACCTTGGGACACGGGCAACAACGACTCCCAAAACAAAGAGTGGTTGGTGTGGCCACCTCCAAAGAACTTCACATTCTGTTGGATGGCGATAGTGCTCTTAATATCGCCCTTGGCCTCAGCAGTCAACAACTGATCAATGGCGGCGTTGTAACCATTGACATAAGTCTGGTGGTGCTTTGCGTGGTGGAGCTCATTGATCTGTGCAGAGATGTAGGGCTCAAGGGCGTCGTACGACCAGGGCAACTTGGGGAGCTCAACTTTCTGGGGCATGGTATGAAATTATCAGAAAAACACCAATTGAGTGACTGGCGGACTGCTGAATAATGGATGATTCCTGATTGCCGCTACTAAGGGGCTCTTATAAGATGCAGCAGAAATGCAAACTGTGGTGGTCGTGGCATGCACGTCTCCGTGCGTAGCCACAGCGGAAATGTGCTCACAATAATGCGACAATACGCAATAATTTGCTCACCCGCAGCCCCCTTCCAGGTACATAAGCTCCCCTGTCGCAGCGGCCACGCGCTTCGAGGATGGCTGGAATATCTCAGCGGACGACACGACTGTGGAGGGACGGCCGACTTTCCCGAGCCATCAGACGGACTTTTTGCAACCACGCGGCGGCACCATATTATCGCCAGCGCTCAAACCCTCGCGCTTTTATTGAGTCACATGCCTAATCTGGATTGCTGCTAGCGCGTAACTGACCACCAATAAGCGCCCTCCTTTTACTAACAAGCGGCCCGGCCCACGACTCCAAAATTAGTGCGGCTCAAGTGCTTCTTACGAAACAAGTGGCTTCGATTGTCACGAGGCGTGAATAGCCACGGTAAGCCCAATCCGCCTCTCGTTCAAGTCTACGCGACTTGCTTCTAAGTACTACGCGCCCTACTTCCGTACGCTACCTTTTTTCTCTATCATGCATAGTCGACGTACAAACCCCGTACGCTACCCCCATGTGACAAACCCACCATACCCATTGTGACCTCCACCTCCACCCATCCCCATCCCGTAGCTCTCCATGGACTCAATCTTGTCGTTGAACCAGAACCCAATCAATACCACAAAGTAAATCAAGATCAAAATCACTCCCTTGAAGTAGTTCGACTTGCCCTCGGCGTATATGTAGGTGAACAAAAAGATCAGCATCAACGTGGCGATAATGTCCCACCGCGGGAATACCAACGGGAAGAGCTTATCCACCTCGCCGAAATTCATGTAGATCGTGTACATCACCAACGAGGGGATCTGGATCAATACCACCTGAAGGGCATACGCACTGCCAATCTCCATCGACAATGCCACGTTGCCGCTAACGGCAAACGATATGGCATTAAGAAACTCGGTTGTGTTGGGCACTAATGCAAACACGGTGAGCCCAAGGAATTTGGGGTCAATGGGGAAATTGACTAAAACGGCGTCGACACAGTTGACCAAGATCTCTGCGATAATGGCGTACGCCAACGTAGCGCCGAGAAGAATCACGGTGGACTTTTGACGCGACCAGTTGGGCGCGTCGTGCCCGCCAACCTCTTCCTCCTCGTCAACGGCCACAACCGGTTGCGCGGGCAGCGGCTGCAGCGGCTGCGGCTGAGTCGACTGCGGCTGCAGTGGCAGCGGCTGAGTCGACTGCGGCTGCAGTGGCTGCGGCTGAGTCGACTGCGCCGTCAGTATTGCTTGCGCTTTGGCCGGCTGGTTGAGCCTCGTGGGCAACCGCCCAAGCTCCAGGGATAATGCACCCAGCGCCAGTGCCAGCGCCAGCGGCACCACTGGCCGCTTGGGCGCCTCCAAGCTCAACACGCTGGGCGAACGATGACTGAAATTGAGCTCCTCCTTCTTCTGCGCCACCAGTGCCTCGTGCAAGTTTGTGGCCCAAATCAAGCTTGCGTGGGTGCGCAACGTAAAGTACAACCCGCACACATACGCAATGAACAACGCCACCGCCACAATCATCGAGAACGGCTTGATGATCTGGTCGTACAACGCGTCGAGCTTGAGCTGCGGCTGGATGAAGCGGCACTTCGTGCAGTCAGACGGCAGCTCAGCCACCTGACCAACCACCTGGCCCACCACCGCTGCAGGCGCCACCCACGCATCCACGCAACTGCTGCAGCGGATCTCATACGCCCCGTATATCTGATAAAACATCGATGGCGCAAACATTATCACCATCGCAAACAACAACATCGTCGACAGCACCCCCGCCAGCCGCGGGTTGTACCGCTGCGTCTTGCGCTTTAAGGCGCCCCCACACATCGATAACCCCGGCAACAACAACACGCCGCCCAAAATCGACCCTATCAACGACCCCTCTACCAACTTGCCTTTCAGCTGGTTCAATGCCACGCTGTACAAAAAGATCTCAACCACCGTCAGGAAAAACGCGTTGATCACCGCGCCAACGCCCATCGACAGCTGCGCCAGGATCGACGCCACCGCTTGCCCAATGAAGTAGGCAAGCGGGATGATGCTGAGCAAGCACGTGCCAAACACAAACGTGGGGTCCGTCACCCAGCTGCGCCACCCCATCCATTCGCGCAACGCATAGAAATCGAAAATCACAAACACTACCGTGGCCAACAAGTTGATGAAGAAAATGTTGGTGCCGTCAATGGTGTACTTGTAGTAGTGGAAGCCGCAGCAGCGGTAGGTGCACATGATGATCAGCTGGTGCTTGCGCCGCCGCTGAAACCCTTCGCTCGCCTGCGAGTCGTAGTACTTCTTCTCGGCCTCGAAATGGAGCGCCAACGGGTGCCTCCGCAAGTGGTCGCAAATGGTGCTGATGATCTTCGCCATGGGGATCGTGAACACAAAGAGCCAGCACAACACCACTAGAAGGTAGAGAATGGGCTGGAGGATGAGGTAGAAGTAGACATAGAACATGAAGCGGCCCAGCGACCAGCTGCCACGGCCAAAGAAGCGCTTTTTGATATCGTCGACGCCGTCGGCGCCGTCGGCGCCGTCGGTGCCATCGACAGCGTCGTCTATCGCCTCGTCGCCCAAGCCGTGGTATCGCGCGTTCCACAGCCGCCCCTGTCCGTCCTTCACCGCCAGCGGCCGCCCCAGCGAGTCCAGCATGGTGAGGCGCCGCGGCGGCGCGAAGAACAACCGCCCTTCCTCCTGCTCACGCCACCGCTGGAACTCCACCAACAGCCGCCCGTCAAACTGGTCCTCCTCACGGTAGTTCTTGTCCTGGTTCAACAATACAAAGATGCCAAACGGCATCAACCAGTACTGCGCTACTGCGTAAAGCAGCTTGACGTACGGCCGCAGCTGGCGGTGGCACCCGAACCCCAGGCAGATAAACACCAACACGCACCCGAAAAGACAGAGCATGTACAACGCAAGCCCAAACGTCGCCAGCCACACCGCGTTGCACACGAGCACGCCCCAGAAGATGCGGTATGTCGGCTCGCGAAGCTCGTAGTCGTGGATGTCCTCCTCGGCGCGCGCCGCCACCGAGCGCTTCTTCTTGTAGAGCGACGGCTTCCAGATCTTGATCCCAAAGGGGTGCGTCGAGTTGATGGCGTTCTGGCGCTCGCGGAGACTGAGGGACTCGAGCGACGACACCGACGCGGAGTCGGAGTCGTCACCCGACGCAGTCCCGCCACCGGCGGCCGCAGGTTCGGCCTCGGCCGTCTCGGCCGCCTCGGCGTCTGCATCCTCGTCGATGGCGTCAATAGGTCGCCGCGCGTCTGCAGGCTCTGCAAAATCGCCCTCCGCGTCGCCGCTGGCACCGCTGGGCCCCGCCAGGCCGTCGCGACGCTCCTCACGTCCACGCCGCACCTGCTTTAGCGCATCGTTATAGCCCTCCAAGTAGTCGCGGTCACGCGGGTTGCCGCGCGCCGCGTCCTCGCGGCTAGCCAGACGGTGCGGCGCCAATGCCACCTCCTCCACTATATCGTCCCCCACGTCGTCGTCAACGGAGTACACGAGCTTGTAGTGGGCGTTGCCCCCCTTCGAGGTCAGCCGCCGCAACAATGGCTTCGACTTGTTGCGCTTAAGGCGCGGCTTCACCAGCGTCGCAGGCGCCCCCTGCGAGCCTACCTGGGGCGACCCACCATCGCGCACACACCCGGGCGAGTGCGCTGGGCGTTCAGAGTCCGACATGTGCTAACAAGGGTAAAAAAATTGGCGGCTTTAGCTGCAAAATACAGCCGCGAATTTCGCGCGCCGTAAGCGCCGCGGTCGCCGCGTGCGCGCCGCGCGCCACATACATGCGCCGTCAAGTCGTCGCCGCCCTACGACCAGCAGACGAAAAACCCAGATCGCCCCACTTTGAGAATCTTACAGTGCGGTCCCTTTGTATTGATTCCACAGCCTCATGTATTTATACCCAGTCCAGCCAAACTTTATATACTAGCTCTAATCGGTCAACCGGTGGCCCTTCCCCTGGAATGGATTCCTCTCCTGGCCAAACCATGCAAACCCGCTAGAGGTCGCCTTCTCCTCCTCCGCCGCCCGCCCGCCGACAGGCTTCCCCGTGAAGGCTGTGGTGCGCACCGTGTTGCCGAGCGGGAGGTTTAACACCTTGTACAACCACACTGGCGCCTTCAAGTAGCCGCGATCGAAAATCGAGTCCCCGATCCAGTCGGTCGCCGTTGGGTTGAGCGTGTGCACAGGCTCCGCCCTCGCCGAGCCATCAGCCCCGATTATGCGCCCGCCGCCGCCTCTGCCAGCACCACTACTGCCGCTGCCGCTGCCTCTGCTAGCACTTGCAGCCGTTCCTGCATACGCCCACGGCATCAAGTTATACCCGGGCACGGTGCCACTCTGAATGCATTGGTACAAATAACCCCCAACAATGCCAATAACCGAGTCGACAAACGCGGCGTAGCTCTCGGTGACCAACTTGATGAACAAATTGAAAAGCGGAAGGTAGTACGCCTTGATAGGCACTATCCCCATGAAGTTGATTGTTGAGTTTTTCAGTCCGCGCAGCCAAATATACGTCACACACAGCAACATCATTTGGTGGTGGAGCGCAAAGTGCAGCGGCTCCACAAACACATTGTACACGTAGGTAAGCAACAAGATGATTGTGCCCGTTAAGATCGTGAACCAGAGACAGTCGGCAAAGTTGCCCCGGAACTTGCCGTGGAACAGCTCCAAGTGGTTGGCAAACGTGTAGAAAAAATAAATGTCCAATATGGCGCTAAACTTGGACGCCAGCAACATCCCGGCCGGGACCAAAAAGCACGTGACGAAGCGATGCAGCTGAAACAAGAGCTTGAGCGCCGCCACGGTGGTGCCCACCACGCCACCGCGCGTGTAAGCGCTTTGAAACTGAAGCCACTGGTCCCAGAGAAGGGGCAAGTTTGACGAAAATTGCATCGGCAGCACGATGTCAGTGGCCACCGCGAAGCACACCGCCACCGTTGAAATGGTGAAGAACCGCGTCACAGGCGGGATACTTCTGATGCGGTTGGCAAGGTTTCCTGCTGAAGGATCGGCCATTACAACGCAAATATCGAACAGTCAGGCTATAGCGCGTGGGACAAGTGAGATTCCAGTACTCTATGGGGTGAATTTTGTAAAATCAATAACGAGTATCTTTACCTACCTCAAAATAGTCACGTGACACAACGATGCCTGGGCTCGCGGTGTTTTGAGGTTGAGCCATCCATAGCTGTCGGCCACACACACAGCCACCCACACGATGAAGTTGGTTCGGTTCTTGATGAACATGCCCAACGCCACGAGCCAGCCCGTCACGATCGAGTTGAAGAACGGCAACTCCGTCAGCGGGCAGTTGTTGTCGTGCCTGCCGCTGATGAACATAGCCCTCAAAAACATCAAACTCGTGCAGCCGCACCAGGACCCCACCGTACTACAGTTCATCAGCATACGCGGCAACCAGATCCGCCAGATCGTCTTACCCGATGATTTAAACATTGACACAGTCTTGGCCCACAGTGTGGTCAAGATCAAGGGCCACGGCGCTGGACCGGGCAACAAGGAAATATCGGGCGCCCGCAAGCCGCCCATGCGCGGTGGCGCCCGCGGCAGAGGCAGAGGCAGGGGTAGGGCCTTCTAGCTTACACTTTAATAAATCCCGTTCTATGTACATTGAGTTACCACCAAGTTCTCTTGCGCTGCTCGCGGCGCTCCACATTTTTGCGGTAGGTGCTTCTAGCGGCGACGATGGTGGCATCCATGTTGGCGATCGCCTCTTCGCGCTGCTTGAGCTTGGCGGGCAACTCACGCTCCCACTTGGCGCGCTTGGGGTTCAACACCCCCTTCATCCAGTTCTTATTGTTGTACTTATCGTCGTAAAACTTGCGCTGCGGTACGGGCGGCAACAAGTCTTCGATACCAAACTTGCGCGCCAACTTGAAGAGGTCGGCCGACCTACGGAGCAGATACTCGGCACCTCGCCATCTGCCCGTTTCTGGGTTCTTTGTGGGCAAGAAGGGATTGACGTCTGGCTGGTCCAATGTGGTGGGCTTGGGGGCATATTGCACAAACGGCCGGGGCGGGTACTTTATAAAGAAGTTGTGCAACTTTTGAGGGAGCTTGCTGAATGCTTCCTTAGCTGTCAATGACATGGTAGGTCGATTGGCTTGCAACAACTGAAGGACCGTAAAAAAAATTTCTTCAACTTTTACACCACTAAGAGATCTCACGTGACCGAACACGGAGACTCAAAGTCAAGTCAGTGGGCCGCCAGGTGTAGGGGATCAGGCCCAAAGGCATACGCCTGTGGTATTGACCAGCACAAACACGCTAAAACGCTGAAACAGTGACAACTTCCTCTGGCGACGGTACGTCATAAATCGCATAGTCGTGTCAACGACTTATGATAATCCACCTTGAGACAAGGGCGAAGCTCTATGCCAATATCACCCGCAAATTACCTTCAGCCCGTTCGCAGTTTCCTTATATACTCACTAGAGCTGCAAAAAGGGGTTATTGCTAGCTTGTCCCGATTAGTCGAGTTTGCAGCACGAATTTAAAAACGTATAAGTTTGTGGTTCTGCGCGCATATTTTCAAAAGTGGCGATAAAGACCCCTGGATTAAACCAATATCTACAATGCTTTAAGTGAGCATAGAATTCAAGAGGCCATATAAAGTAACGAAAGGGAAACGCCTAGAAAACGTTCCGAAGGGGTATAAAGATTCAAGACACTCGGACTGGCCCAAACTGGGTAGCCGGATTGACCTTAGACGAAAAGAAAGAAAATAGCACTGAAGATGGCTCCGAAGCAGTACTGTAATGAGCCTGCGGACGCCTCCGCTGTGGTGTACACTGGTACCGTCAGGCCGTTGTTGGCGGATGTAACCACGGCCACCTGGGATTCTTCATCGCGCTTCAAGATGTATCCTCCCCATTTGTAGCTGGCAGTCGAAGTGTCACGCTTCAAAATGGGTCCACCTGACTTGAAGTCTCCAAGATCGTAACGTTTGCCGTAGATACCTGATTTGGAGCTTGAAAGTTCCGACGAGGACTTCGTCAAACTCAGTGCAGTCAGGCTGAAGGATGTCAATGTTGACGAAGTAGGCTTCGTCGAGGAAGAAGGCTTCGTCGAGGACGACGGAACAGTCTTTGTCGACGACACTGCCGGCTTGGTAGACGAAGCGCCAAGCGAGCACGAGGCTGGTGCCGAAGGTTTTGGCCAACAATACTGGGGAAAGTCATAGTCTGAGTCAGCACCGCATCCGACGTTGTATGTGTAAGTCTTGGTGAATCCAAAGCTCTTACAGATACTGATATCCCAGACACCAGAGACACACCATTGGTAGCTGATCAGGAAGTATGGTAAACACCACTTGTCCCCGTGATCCTCACAGTCGACATTAACCTCATGATTCCAATTAGAAGGGTTGCTGACCGGGTTATTGCCTTTACCACAATCGAAAAGCTTGTTGTAAAAAGACCCGAAATTGTTGTTTATCAAGCCCAATGCATTGATGTTCAACTGGGACGAAGCAGTGAGGCCGTACGATATCTTGTGTGTTTTTCCGCCAAGCCAAGTGACAGAATTAAGGTTGAACAGTGCCTTCGGATAATTGAAGAGATCACAACGGTTGTTCTTAGGTGTACACTGTGGGGTTGGCGCGCAAGTAGTCGTACATCCTGTTGGACCCGTTGGAGTAGGTGGGCAAGTTGAGGGGATATTGGACGTTGGCGGGATAGTTGTCGAGGGTGAAACAGACGATGAAGGTGGATTACTCGATGAAGATGGCTTCGAGGACGAAGGAACCGACGACGATGGCTTCGATGAAGAAGGCTTAACCGACGATGGCTTCGATGACGATGGCTTGACCGACGAAGGCGTCGACGAAGAAGGCACAGTGGAAGACGGAGTGACTGGCTTAGTTGACGATGAGACCACCGAGCACGATGCCGGAGGCTTTGGCTTGGGCCAACAGTACTTCGGGAAGTCAAAGTCAGAATCAGACCCACATCCCAAGTTGTAAGTGTAAGTTTTGGTGAAACCGAAACTCTTACAAATTGTGATATCCCAGACACCAGACACGCACCACTCATAACTGATCAGGAAGTTTGGCAAACACCATTTATCGCCATGGTCCTCACAGTCAACGTTTACCTCATGGTTCCAGTTCGAAGGGTTCGACACTTGGTTGTTCTTCTTACCACAGTCGAAGAGATCGTTGTAAAAGCTGCCGAAGTTACAGTTCAACAAGCTCAAAGCGTTGATGTTCAATGACGAGGACGCAGTGAGGCCGTACGAGATCTTATGAGTTTTTCCACCAAGCCAAGTGACAGAGTTAAGGTTGAACAGTGCCTTCGGATAGTTGAAAAGATCACAACGGTTGTTCTTTGGTGTACACTGAGGAGTTGGCACACACGTCGTTTCAATTGTGCATCCGGTAGGACCCGTGGGAGTAGGTGGGCAAGTTGAAGGGATGTTAGACGTTGGCGGAATCGTTGTTGAGGGGGGAACAGACGACGAAACTTTCGTGGAACTAGTAGCTTTAGACGACGAGGGTTTCGTAGAAGATGTTGGGGGAGTTGATGACTTGGTTACCGAGCAAACCTGTGGTTTCGGCCAGCAGTACTGCGGCCAAGTATTGCCACTACCTCCACAACCACACTTGTATGAGTACGATTTGCTGAAAGACCACACCTTGCATGCCCAAAAGTTGAAAAGATTAATATTATCACACCAGCTATACTTCACCTCAAAGTTAGGCAAGCACCAGTGGTCTCCTTTGTCAATACAGTCAATCTGGACATCTTTCGACCATGAGCCGGGGTTTGAGATCAATTTTGTGTTTGAGGATGCATCAAACAAAGTTGACACGTCTCCACCAATATGTAAGCTCAAGGAACCTAAAAGACTAACACTTAAAAGGTTCAGAGCAGAGCATCCAAAACTAATTTGATGCTTGCTATCACTGATTTGTGTTACTGACTTGAGGTCAAAACTAGCTGGAGGAAGGTTCAATGAACCAAAAGAATTTGGTGCAGCGCACTGGGCAGTGGGAACAATTGGACCAGATTCAACGCAAGTAGTCTGTGGAGGCTTGATAGTTGTGGGCGTAGTCTTAACCGTGGAAGGAGTAGTAGGTTTAGGCGTGGTAACGACAGTAGAAGAGGTTTTCAGAGTCGTCACAGTAGGCTTTTTCCAACAGTACTTTGGCCAATCGTAGTTCTGGTCACTCCCACATCCAGACTTGTAGGTGTATGATTTAGTGAAAGTCCAAAAGTTACACACCCAGAAGTTAAAGACATTGACCTTCAGGCACCAGTCGTATCCGATTTGAAAATCAGGTAAACACCACTGGTCACCATGGTCTTCACAGTCAATCTGAAGTGTCTTCGACCAAGAGCCTGGGTTCGAAATCGATTGCACTGACGACCCGTATATGGTCAGTTCCTGAGACCCAAAAGTACAGCTTAAGGTATCCAAGTTGCTGATGCTCAACAAGCTCAGCGCTGAGAAGTCAAAAGACACAGAGTGAGTCTTGCCATTGATTTGCAAAACTTCCTGAAGCTCAAAATTTGCCTGCGGGAAGTTGAAAAGCTTGCACCTGTTGTTTGCAATCGAGCACTGTGGTTGAGGGTTGCATTTAACCCCACTGGTAGCGAGTACACTTGTAACGAGGAAGATAAAGAGGCACAACTGCTCAAAGATAGTTGCCCTCATTATGTGTTCCTTCGAAATTGACTTGTACTACTTTGTTGTTGAAATGGGAAGCGGCTTTACAATCTACCGGGTCCTAATTTGGTGCGGGATAAGGATAGATATATAACGAAGTAGCATCTGCGTCAACGGAGCTCCCACGGAGAAGAGAGAAGACCTGCGCGCCAAGTAAACTATAAGCAACCATTCCACCACCAGAAGGGGAAAGGGGCAACCCAATGCACATGAGGGGGATGTGCAGGCAGTCCAAGTGTTGGTACGTACCTGAGATCAAACGTAATTTTGCGAAGGCTGCAAATGAATGTGCCGCATGAAATTCTCATGTTCCGTGGTGCATATTTCGCAACATAAGGCGATTACATGCAGAAGAGGCAACAAAAGTAAAAAACTCGCTTACATGCATGGACAGCCACGTAAAACGAAGCGAAAAAGTAACCTTGGAGTTTGGTACACGACAAGTTCTTCGGCTCGTGGTAGCCTGGGTACCTCGTACTATGTCCAAATCGCTTAAGGTATGAAAAACTTTCTTTTCAAGTGCCTGTTCGTCATAAATGGTTCTGCTGCCTTTTGACACTTTCCCAAAGCATAAGCAAAAGAGCTATTGTAAGTCTCGACATTCCAAGACATTGATAATAGAGATGGTCTAACAAATCCAAGGGGTTCCCAATCTAGCGATGTTTTTTCCTGAAGAATGCTGTTCCCATATTGACGTATGACTCGTTTAAGGTACCGGCCATGCACGATTAAGCCTCGCTAAAAAGCACATGCCGAGGTGCCCTCGCTTATTCGTCCTCGCTGCGAACTCATGTGTTAGATGCAGGGGTATATCATGCTGCATAAACTAAATTTGTAGCTCTGTGTCTTCTAGAGGCGAGCACGCGCTCTAGACGTGCCGATCTCACATGTTTTGCAACGTACAAAGGGGTCTTCAGGTGAATGTTCAGGGGCATCAGACCCATCAAATTGTTGTCCCTATTGGAGAATCCTATGCTATTTTCACGAAATCAACTGAGAATTAGCCACCACTCACCAGCCTTTGTGACTATAGAAGCGTGTATGTTTACAAGCTAAGTATGCTTGGAGTAAGCCCCCATCTATGCAAGAAAAACTGAGCGACGCGCTTTTGTACATCATGTATTTGATAATAATACGCGAGAGGTACAAAACCTCAACCAGCGTTTAAGTCAGGCAATTAACTGCGTTGCCAGGGCACCGCAACTTCTCCGAACATCGTAAAATCCTTTGTCATGCGCCGTATCATCACTGCAATAAAAAATAGAAATACGAAATGCCAACAACATTGCCATATTGTCAAACTTACGAGTATTCATTATGCAAGTGAGAAACCCAAGGGAATGTTCGATGCAGGTTATAATATGAGACTGGAGGTGCCGTCTCTTCTCATTGAGAGTTATGTAGGCCTCACGGATTGGTCGGCATCAAGGAGGAGAAGCAATGAAGTATTTTGAGCAATAAAAGGTATCACAGTGTGTCTAACGCAATGCGATGGCTCATTTGTATTTGACTTCAATCTGGGCTTATTCTGCTTCACCAGTAACATTCAGAGATCTTACACGTGCAAACAAACATCTGCTTCTGGGACTTACTCTCAAAGTTTTTTCGCTTAAGACGGCACAATCGCGGGTAACAGGCTGAACAAAATTTCTCTTTACGGCAATGCCTGCCTCACTCAGGGCCATCTATAATACACTTTACGCAGCCGTTGCCGCCTCTGACCAAGTCATACGCCTTAATGGCATCTTTGAAGTTAAAACGATGGGTGATCAACTTCTCAAAATCAATCGGCGCCCGCTCCTTTCCTGCAGCGTAATTTTTGTCCAAAATGGCCACACTGGTCTTGTAGTCGTTGTATCCGTAACGGAACGAACCAAAGAGAGTACCCTCTTTCGTAGCGAACTCGGTGATGGGAAACGACACGGGCCCACCAGCGTTGCCAATCTGCACAAAGCGGCCGCCAGCCAGCATAACTTGCACTCCCAAATTGATGCAGGGCTCGGCTCCCGTGCACTCCAACACCACATTCGGGTGCCTACCCCCGAAATTCTCCACAAGCTTGGTATAATCTCCCCCGGTTTTAGAGTTAAACGTGTAGTGGGCCACTCCAATTTGTTGAGCCATTTGCAACTTGGCGTCGAAAATGTCCACAATCATGACCGCCAGTGCGCCAAGGCTGACTGCTGCAGCCGCGGCTAACAAGCCCACGGGCCCAGCTCCAAAGACACACACCACGTCGCCCAATGTCACCTTGGCGAGCTTGCAGGCATGCACGCCCACGCTAAGTGGCTCCACCATTGCCCCTAATTCGAGCGACACGTGCTCCGGCAACTTTACCAAAAAGTCCTCGGGACTTTTGTAGTACTTGCACAAAGTACCCGGAGGATTAGGCTCGTTCTCGTTCAGGTTTGGAGTGGCGGCAAAGCACATGTGGGGGCACAAGTTGTAGTGACCACTTTTATACTCGTCACTAAGTCTGGAGGGCACACCGGGCTCAATGGCGACTTTGTCGCCTACCTTGACTGTGGTAACCTTATCACCCACCTGGCTAACTATACCAGCAGACTCGTGCCCAAGCACCATGGGCTTGGTTAATACAAAGGGCCCAATCTTGCCATGCGCATAGTAATGAATATCCGACCCGCAGATACCGGTTTTCTTAACCTCGACAATGACATCATGCGGGTCGGAAATCGTTGGTGATTCGAACGTCTCAAACGAGATGTCGTCGATTTTGTTCAATACAAGTGAAGGGTTAGACATATTGGGGATAATGGCTGGATAGTTTGGGGATACCAGTGTATGTGGGATTGGGTCATGAATAAGGTGGCTATTTAAGAACATGCAAGCCCGGATGCGTTGCCCGATTGGTCTATTTCCGGCGCACAGACAAACCTCACCGCATGCACTGTTGATTTGCCCATGTTGAAAGATTGCAACTCTGTCAATATCAGATGAGAGCCAGATGCTATGTAGATACCCCCCCATACGTAAGCTTTCAATGTCTCACAAAAAAGTCAACGGCGAGAACATCGCCCCGCTCACTCGAGTACTGTATCGTTTTGACCGCTTTCCTGAGTATGTTGGGACAAGCTTGGTATGCGCCTTTCAAAATCGCTGCCCTAGCAAGAGAATTAAAGGCACATCCACCCGCAGATCGGACCCATCTTACTCTATGGGTCTCTCAGCTTCCGCTCTGCGGTCGCTGTATTGCTGTATAATCTTTATGGCCTGTAGCTCTCGTTGGCTAGCAAGTGATAGCGAGCTTGTATTTCGGTGGGGCAGGACCTCTTCTGGAAAAAAGAATACCCACCTTGAAAGGTTGCGCCTTAACGCCAGGTTACGTGTACCGGTATATTACCTATCTATGGCTACCCTCCCATGCTATTTCGCAAACGTCTGCAACGCCTCTAAGACCTCCAACTCAATAGTGGCCTCGGCAGCGACAACCTCGTCCAGGGAAGCGGCTCTCTTTTGCGCGTCGGCAATTGACGACTTGACGGCGGCTGCGTCAAATTGGTCTGGCTTGAACGCCTCGATAGCCGAAATTGTCAACTTGTTACCAGGCTGGACAGTGGCAATGCCGCCGCTGACAAAGTATTGCTCGGTCTCACCGCTCTTGGAGATCACCTCCAAAAGACCAGGTCTCAACTGCTCCACGATTGGGATGTGGTTGGCCAAAATACCCAAGTCACCGTTGATAGAGGGCAAGTTGACCTGCTGCACCTCCGACTCGGAATAGAGAGTCTCGTGTGGCAAGGCAAGCGACAACTTCAAGGCCTCGGAGGTGGCCGCTTCGGAGGCGTAAGCTCTTCTAGCCACGCCGGGAGTCTGGCGTGCAACTTGACGAAGGGTTTGTCTGAACATGGCTGATGGGTCAGTACGCAGCGTCTGGCCTGGTGAGCTTTTTTTCGGCACCTCCAAACCAACGGGCGCTGAGTTGTAATTGGCTGAAATTGACTTCCTAATGGGGCAACATGTGCGCACGGGTTAAATCGAGCTAATGTATTTTCGATCGTTTTGCAGCACGCATCAACGACTGAAGCCATGGCACGTTCTAAATATATGATCGCACTGATTAATCGCCGCCGCCGAACTGGTTCAAAAAGCTGTCCACATCAAACTCTTCGCCCTCCCCAAGCGCCCCATCGCCCTCGGCCGGCTCGAGGAGCCCCATATTCAACCCATCGAGCAACAGCGTGTCGCTGCCAAGCAAGTTATTCATTTCGAAGTCCAAGTCGGCGCCGGCGCCCTCGGTCTTTGCCTGCGGATTTTTGTTCTCGCTGCCGTCATAACTTATTGACTGAAGAATATGGGACGGATTTGGGATGTCGATCTTAGTGCCCTGGTCGGCGGAGCCGGCAGAGCCGCTGGGGTTGCCAGGACCGCGAATGGTGGGACTGGCTGCCATCCCCGGAATATCATCCATGTTGAAGTCGAATGTAGGCGACATTGTGCTGATTGCGGCTTCACTTTGCCGCTGTGGCTGTTGCTGCACCTGTACAGAACCTTGCAGCGGCTGTGGCAGCTGCAGCATCGCTTGCGCCTGCATTTGCGCATTTGGCTTTTCGTTCTCCAAGGCCTCCGTCGATGCCGCCACCTGCGCCTCTTGGCGCCGCTTCTCCTCCGCCTCCTTCCGTGCAGCGTCTTCTCGCGCCGCTTGCGCCTCGCGTTCCTTTTGCTCCTCCGCGCGGCGTCGCTCCTCGGCCACCCGTTTTTCCTCTTCGGCACGCTTCTCCTCCTCTTGGCGCCGCTGACGCTCCACTTCCTCTTTCAACTTGAGCTCTTCTTGCTTGTGTTTGTTCTCTACAATTTGCTCTATGCACCACCTCGCGTCATTAAACTTCCCCACCGTTTCATCCAATATATCATCGAAATTTTGTAGGCACTGGGCAAGGTGCTCCGAGACTTGCAGTGTCAACAACTGCCCGTTGGGCCCCGCCAAGAGGTTGGAGTTGCGGCGATTGTTATTGACGATCTCGAACACATAGCCAGTAGTGCGTAGCACGTTGTCTAGCGACTTGTTGAGTTTGGTCTCAAGATTCATAGACACAAAGGACGGTGAGCAAAGAATGTGTGCGCTAAGTGAATGAATAGAGCCAATGTTCAGTGATGATATCAAAAAGGCGATATTTCGTACTGCATATAGTAGACTTGAAACTACTCGTGACAGTCATTTGCAACCACTTGGGCCTTGATAGTGAAGGTCTTTCGACTCAAGCGCACAATTGGTTGCACAATTATCGTTCTATGACCGTTATATTGTCATATAGTGTTGTCACGTATACATGGGGCAACAGAGTTGCGTGTCCGGGCCATTCAGCGTCTCACGTCTCGAGCGTACCTCCTCTTATGCCCCTAATTGACTGAACATCAGCGACACGCAATTATCACTATGTGCATGAAGAGACGGACAAGGCAATCATGCATACACTTCTGACCGATGCGGGTTGTCGGTGTTTGATTTGTTGGTATATCACGTGATCGTTTTGCAACCACTTTCGCACCTGTTGCTGATGTTTGCAAAATATGGATGCTACAACAAAATAACTAATGACTGTTTATCATTTGAACAGGCTTTAGGTGGGTGGGTACGTTACTTGACCTCACAGTGTGAGAGGATTGCATGCTATAGCTGGCTATCCCTGCTCGCACAGCCCAGCCAATTTCTGATGGAGTCATGAGGTCACCTCGGATATCTTGCCCTCAGGCCGCACCGCTTCGTCCCTCACGTAGCTACAAGGCCAACCACATGCCACTGCCTCCCCTTCAAGTTTTCGCATTATGCACCCTAGCTCACTCGTCCCTACCGACTCCCTATTACCGTGGTTATGAGCAGGCACTGGCCCCCTGTATTCCTGCATCTGGGCACAAGGTCGCAAGAATCGCGCCTTGAACGCGCGGCGCGCTTATTTGTCTGCAGGAACAAATTACGCGCAGCTGACGCGCAACACGCGTCTATGTAAACACAACCACCTCAACTTCATCGCTGGCCACAGTTCTTCTTCGACTTCACTATGCTTGTCGATGCGCTCTTGTCGAAACAGGGACCGCTTGCCCACGTGTGGTTGGCGGCCAACTACGACCGCAAGCTCTCCAAGCACCAACTCATGAGCACCAACATTGTCACCACCACCGCCTTCATTGCAGATAGTGCCGCGGCACCATCGCTGCGTCGGCTGCTGCCATCCACCGCCACCATCACACTCCGTCTCTCGGGGCAACTTCTCCTCGGGATCGTGCGCATATATTCGCGCAAGACCAAGTATCTTTTGGATGACGTTAACGATATCATGCATAAGCTCAAGCAGTCTTTCAGGTATGCCGTCGACGGCGCCAGCGGGTTCGCTGCGGGCGGCAGAGCTGCTGGCAGCATAGCGCTGAGCGGTAACTCCATTGCGCCGGCCCCTGTGGACCTCGCGCAGATCACCCTCCAGGACCAGGCCACCGACTTTGACTTGTTGTTCCAGGAGGCGCTTACATTAGACGACCCCGCGGAGCCCACGTCGTCGTCGCCACTCAATGATACGTTCGATTTCGATCGGTCGATTGAAGTGCCTCGCAATGCCGCGTGGCGCGCTGAGGCTGACGATGAGGTGGACTTGGACTTGGACTGGGGCGACACGTCCATTGAGGCAGGGCGTGACGCACGCGTGGCGCAGCCCGACCTCTCGGAGCTCTCGATGGACTTCAAAGACGATATGGACTTCGACTTGGGGGAGCCGCTAGAGGCACCGCCGTTGGAGCCTGAGCTGGGCGCCACTGAGGCTGCGAGCGCCGACGCCGAAGACACAATGCCCGCTCCTCGCCCCAAGCGTAAGCTTGTGGGCATCACCGCAGAGGGCCAGCTCCGCACCACCAAGCGCCGCTTGGTGGTTGACTCGGTCGAGGCCGTGGAGACCGGAGTGCCCATCCAGCAGCTTCGCGAGGCGCAGCAGCGCCAACTTGCGCCCTCCATCACGTTGCATTTGACGCAGGAGGAAAAATTGCAGCTCATCTACGAGTTGGCGCAGCCACGGCCCAAACGATGCATAGGAATCGATGCCGAGCTCACCAATGCATGCGACGCCTTGGCCGCATCGGCGGCAGCGACAGACAGCTCGCCCGTGCACACCGGGTTGCCGCTGCCCGCGGAGTCTCCGGCGCCACTCGACCTCGACTTTGACTTGTCGTTGCCCGAGTTGGAGTCCGAGAGCAATGAAGGCGATGACGTATCCACTGCTGCTGCCACGGCGGCCACCGTCGAGGTGGCCAGTCACCTCCGCCAAACATTCACCCTGGGTGGCGCCACGTCGCTCTCGTCGGTGATCAAGAACGCGGCGGCACAACCACAGGCCACGTCGGAGCGCAGCGCCGCCACGCGGTGCTTCTTCGAGCTCCTTGTGCTTGCTACCAACGACTGCGTCTCGCTTGCACAGAACCGC
Organism: Debaryomycetaceae sp. JAC-2022a; assembly: GCA_032598715.1. NCBI lineage: Eukaryota > Fungi > Ascomycota > Pichiomycetes > Serinales > Debaryomycetaceae > Debaryomycetaceae sp. JAC-2022a. The sequence continues at coordinate 2,090,755 of CP095433.1, read as the reverse complement.
TCCGAGGTGACCATTAGCCCACGCGACAAGATCTGGTCGTCCTTCCTTTAGTCGTCCTCGACGGCAATATAGTGTACATTAGTCATAGAGTCCATTCAACCACGGCGCCATCGCTAAATCCCACGTAGAGGCGTTGCCCGCTCGTGGCGAAGCGCAACGAGGTGGCGACTGCCAGCAGGTGCGCATTGGGGACGGCAAGCTCGGCTGGGCGCGCCGCCAACGACGCGTCGAGGCGCCAGAGCGACACCACCGCGGCGGGTGACGGAGCCCCCGCGTCGGGGCGGATCCCAAGAGTGGCAAACTCGAGGGGGGAGTGAGGGCGCGCGAGCACCCGCGTGACGAGGTATGACGCCGCAACAAACCGGAGCGGCGACACCGCAAGCTCGGGCGCGGCGTCGGCGGTGTAGCCGGCAGCGACAGCGCCAGTGCGCCAGAGGCGCACGCCAAATTCGTGACTGGTAGTGGCCAAGAGGCCGGATGTGCCGGGGTCGTCCCCTGGGGCTGCGTGCAACTCGGCGATGGAGCTGACCGCGCCACGGGCACCGCAGACGTCTGGGCCGTCGTTGCCATCGACACCGGCGGCGCTGTTGCCATGCGCCGCGCCGTCGTCGCCCACGCGATAGACCCACCCGTCGACGCCCCCCACCACCACCGCGCGCGTCCAGCTCGCCGCCACGCCCCGTAGCAACGCCACACACCCCACTGCGAGGCGCTGCCGTCGGCCAGCGCCGCCGCCGCTGCCGTCGCCGCCGCGCCACAACTCAAGTGAGTCTGCGCGCGGCGACGCCAAGATGCGCGGCGACCACAAGTTGACCACGCCGTCGGGCGACGCCGTCACAAACGGCGCCGCGCGCGTGTCGAGCGCCTCCGCGGACGCCGTCTGCCACAACAGCACCACCGGCGCCGCGTGGCTGACAAACGCGGTGTCGCGGCGGCGGCGGCCGATGAGCGCCGCGCCGCTGCTCGAGAGCACCGGAGACACCAACAGCGGGAGCACCACCACGGCGCCCTCGGCGCGCGGCTCCCACACCACCACCCGGCCACTGGCGAGGCCGCCCATGACGGTGTCAGCGGAGCCCGCGTCGAAGCGCACCGCCGTGATCGCGGCGGGCGCCACGAGGTAGAACGCGGGGGCGAGGCGGCGCGCGTCGCCGCCGCCAAGAGGGTGGTACACCACAGCAAGGCCGGGGGAGCGCCGCACGCGCTCGTAAGCGCCGACGCCGTCGCCGGAGTCGGCAGCGCCTGTCTCGGCGTACGCCACCACCACGGCGCCGTCCTCCGCCACGTCGATGTCCCCCACCGCACGCCCCGCGTTGGGGAGCGGCGCCACCGCGACGGCAGCCGCCGCCGCGGCGTCAGCGTGGCCGCGACGACGCTCGGTGCCCGCGCGAGCGCGCGCCCCCTCCTCCAGCTCCGCCGCGAGCACAACGCGGCTGAGCGTCTTGAGCGAGTGCGCGAGCGACGCGTTAAGCGCGTCCTCGTTGAGCTCCGCCGCGGGCTCAGCCGCCTCCGCCTCAGCCACCGCCTCCGCCTCAGCCACCGCCTCCGCCTCAGCCGCCGCCTCCGCCTCGGGCGTCGCCTGGACGCCCTTGTCGTAGCGAATCCTCGAGGTTGGGGGGCGGGTCGCCGGCGTCGGTGCGGGCGCCGCCGCCGCCGCGCCGGGCGCCTCGCGGGGCGCCGTCTGCACCGCTACGCTCACCCCCAACCGCGCCACTACTTCGTCCACTCTGGCCGGGTCCGGCGCCCGCCGCAGCTTCAACTCCTGCAACCGCTGGCGCTTTTGCTGCAATAGTGCCTGGCGGTCCATGTGCCCCCATCGGAGTGGGGGGGCAGTTTGGCGCGCGCATCGAAAACCGCGCGGTCCCCCAACCACCCCCCCCCCCCCCATGGACATCGACGACATTCTCAGGGACTTCGAGGCCAGCGGGCGCCAGGCGCCCGCGAGCGAGGATCTCTATGGGCGCCTCGTCACCGCCATGCTCAACGAACGCATGGCGCCCGAAGTCTTACCCTACCAGCACGCGCTCCTTCAGCAGGTGCTCGGGCGGCTTCTGGAGCAGCAGCAAACGCTTGTAGATCTGCACGAGTACGGCGACTCCAACGCCGGCTCCGGCGTGGTCACCGCTGACTTCAAGCTCCATCTCATGATCATCGAGACCGAGATCGAGCGCCTAAACTACTTGGTGCGTCTGTACCTCCGCGCGCGCTTGGCCAAGTTGGACCGCCACCACATCCACTACATCAACGCAGTGGCAGACGCCCACGACGCCGCGCCCTTGCTTTCGCCGCAGGAGGTGGACTACATACACAAGCATTTCAAGCTCTTGACTCAGCTCTACAACTCGGGGTTTCTCAAGAAATTGCCCCATTTCTTGACCCTTTTGGACGATACCAGCGGCGGCCAGCTGATGGTGGAGGCGCCCGACGTCGACCAGCCGGTCTTTGTCAAGGTGGTGACGCTGCAGCGGATTACGTTGCGGGTAGAGGCGGACGAGGAGTTGGAGTTGGAGCGGGGGGGGATCTACGTGGTGCGATACCGCTTGGTGCAGCATTTGGTGCGCGGGGGCGACGTGGTGCTCATATAGCAAGAAGGGCGCATTAATACATAACGCGGCAGCGCGCCTGCGCAGCGAGCTCGCTCAGCTAGACGGCGCGCGCGCGGTTAGCCGCGACAAGTGCGGCACCCCGAGCGCGTCGAGCCAGGCGGCGCACTCGCGCCCCGCCGCGCCGGCGCTCGCCGACGTCACACCGCCACATCACAACCCCCCGGACACTCCGCGTTCTGCTCCTCCACGAACCACGTCCGCAAACACCCGTAGTGGCCCCTGTGCCCACACCGTAGACTCACCACCACGTTGATCCCGCGGCAGGGCTCGTGGCAGTAGACGCACCCCGGCTGCTGGCGCCGGCACTCATCGCAGTACCAGTACCCAAAGTCCGCGCGCTGCTTGGACGCCTCGTTGACGAGCAACCGGTGGCACCAGCTGCAGAAGAACCGCAACGCGGTGCCGCCGCCAAACACACGGCTCAACTCCGCCTGCAACTCCGCCGGCGCCTCCTTGACCACATGCATCGCCGTCACCGCTAAGCGCTTGCGCCGAAGCGTCTCCACATACAACCCAAGCCACTCGAGGCACTGGGCGGTGGTGACGGCGCCGTCGCGCACCACGCGCGTGTAGAACAAGAGCACCAACGTCAGGCACATGAGCACGTCGCCCTGCAGCGCCGCATACTCGAGCGCCTGCTCCACCAAGTGGCGCGTCAGCCACGGCACCGCGGCGTCGATCGGCGGCTGCGCGTGCATCGCGCGTGTGAGCTGCAGCTGGCGCGGCAGCAGCACCTCGGGCGTCTCGGCGACCCGGAGGAGCGACGAGAACGACTGCTTGGCCACGCTGGGCCGCGCGCCAATGTGCGAGCTGCGCCGCGACCCAAGCGACCCGGCGAAGAAGGTGGGCGACCCGGCGAGCGAGCGCCCGGAGGACGCCGACGTGCCGTACCCGGCCGCGCTGAGCACATTGGAGTTTTCGTCGTCAAGGTCGCGCGGCGCTATCGCAGGGAGGGAGGTGTGCTTGCGGAGCGGCGGCGCCGCACTAACCGCCGCAGCCTCGCCCGTCGCTGCCGCCGCCGCAGCCTCGCCTGTCGCTGCCGCTGCCGCAACCTCACCCGTCGCTGCCGCCGCCGCAGCCTGGTCCTCCGCTGCCGCAGCCTCGCCCGTCGCTGCCGCTGCCGCAACCTCACCCGTCGCTGGCGGCACCTTCACCGCCTGCGGCGCCTCGCCCTCCGCCGCCTCTGCGTGCCGCACACTGCTCGCCCCCGCCGGACTAACACTAATCGGAAACGCTCCGCGGTGGCTGTTGATCATCTCCATCAAGTTGCCCGAGCCGTTGCGGGTCAAGCGCTTCTCCGGGGACGTCCCCGCCTCTCCGTACTGCGCCAGCGTCAGGTTCAGATTGAATGACCCCACAAAGTTCTCGAGCCCCAGCAGGAGCAGTCCTCGCGAGGGCGCAGCGGCACCAGCGGTAGCGCCCTCGGCCTCCCACGGCTGAGCGCGCTCAGCCTGCTCCAAGCTCACCGCCAACACGCGCCACACCTGGCTGTCGCGCATCCTGCTCACCGACGCCGCCACGTCGGCGTTCAAGTCGCACACCTCCGCCAACCGGAACCCGTCCGGGATCGACACGCAGTAGTGCGCCGAGAGCACCTCGAACGCGTGCTCATCGCTGAGCTGCACGGGGAGGCCGACGGGGACGAGGTACGGCGACGCCGCGACCTGCTTGAGGTGTGGCAGCGCGCACAGCCGCACCGACTCCTGCGTCGGCGCCCGCAAGAGCGGCGGGCGCCCCGGGCTGGCCCCAAGCGGCCACGGCGACTCCTCCTCAACGTCGTCGTCGCCAACCGCGACGGGCCCCGGCGCCGGCGGCGCCTCGAACTGCCCCCGCTCCTCGCTCACCACCGTCACCTCGCCCCACGCGCCGCCGCCGCCGCCGCCCCACGCCACCAGCACGCTTGCCAAGTCCTCCAACGGCCGCCGCACCCCCGGCGCCGCCGCGTCCAAGGCATAGCTGGCAAACTGGTTCGCCTTGGTCACGGTCCAGAGGTGGCGCGTGCGCTTGGGGTGGCGGCCCCAGATGAAGTTCTGGAATGGCCGCGATGCCGTCACCGTCTCGCGCGGGATGAAGCGCCGCCGGAGGTTGAACACACTGATGGTGGGGTCCTCGTTGAGGTAGGTGCACGCCAAGTCATACTGGCAGAGCGGGTCCGCCGTGCGCTCGTCGCGGTAGGGGCTCCACCGCACCTTCAGAATGGGCCCGTGCAGCCCCACCACCACCTCCGGGGTCTGGCGGGCGCTCTCGTAGTTCCACACGCAGAGCTTGTGGTCGCGCCCGGCGGTGGCCACGTAGTCGCGCTCAGGGTGGATGTGGAGGGAGAGCGCCGGGCCCGTGTGGAAGTTCCACTTGCGGTCGGGTGCGATGGCGCCGCTGCCGCCGCCGCCGCTGCTGCCGCCGTCGTCGTGGCCGCCGCGAAGGTCAAAGCGATACATCGCGCCCAGATCATGCACCAGCAACACCGTCACGCGGGAGCGGTGGGGCGAGTACTGGCACAGGCGGATGGGGTCGCGGTGGGCGCCGCTGGCCATGGTGGCGGCGGGGCGCGCCGCCAGCGCCCGCAAGTCCCAGAGCTTGATGGTGCCGTCCTGCAGCCCCAGGATGAACTGCGCGGTGTCCTCGGCGGCGGCGGCGTTCAAGAAGTCGAGCAGGTTGACGGTGCGGGCGTGGCCGCCGACGCGGTGCACGAGGCGGCTGGCGCCGTTGTTGTGGAGGCGGTACACCGAGATGGCGCCGCTCAGGAGCCCGCACGCGATGGTGTCGTGCTTGGTCTTGATGGTGTTGACGCTGCTGAGCTTGCGGCCGCCGCCGGCGTCCAAGAGGTTGACCTCGTTGACGATCTTGGTCTGGTCGGCGTTGAGCAGGAGCATGCGCAAGCAGTTCTTGCCGCCGAGCACTACGTGGTTGAGCAGCGACTGCAGATGGTGGTGGATGGGGAAGTGGAGCTGCAGAAGCGCCAGGATGTCGCGGTCGCTGGTGAAGCGCACGGCGGCGGGCTCGGGGGGCGCCGTGCTCAGCGACGACGCGGCGGTGGAGGTGGGGGAGTTGTTGAGGGTGCCATAGATGTTGAATGCGAACTTGGCGAGGGAGGACCCTGGTGTAGACATGGGGAGACCGGCGATGGCGGGGGTGGATAGGTCAAGGAGGGGGTGGGGAGGAGGAGGGTGGGGCGAGAGCGGGAGGGGCAGGCGTGGAGCGAGCGAGAGAGAGCGTGGGTGTCGAGCCGCAGAGGGGTGGGAGAGCGCGGATGGGAGAGCGCGAGGTGCGAGGTGCGAGAGTGCGAGGTACGAGGTGGTGCGAGGTGCGAGGCGGTACGAGGCGAAGCCAGAGCGTGGGTGCGAGGGCGAGGCGAAGCCAGAGCGTGGGTGCGAGGGCGAGGCGAGGCCAGAGCGTGGGTGCGAGGGCGAGGCGAGGCCAGAGCGTGGGTGCGAGGGCGAGGCTAGGCCAGAGGAGGTGCGAGGCGAGGGCGAGTGAGCGGCGTGGGTGCGACGCCAGGCGCGCGCGGCCCTCGCCGCGGCCAGCGCCGCGGCGCTGATCGCGGCGCTGGCCGCGGCCGTACGAGCGCACCCACCGTCCCTCACGCCATGCTCTCCTCCGTGCTCGCCGCCACCAAGTTGCTCGCGCAGGCCGGGATCACCGTCGGCGCGCTCGCGCTCTTGGGCATCTACGCCTACCAGCTGCTGCTCATCTACCCCGCGTCGCTCAACGAGGGCCACGGCCACTGCCTGACCCCCGACGAGTACGGCATGCCCTACGAGGCGGTGGCGCTCCGCACCGCCGACGGCGAGACCCTCCAGTGCTACTCGCTCAAGCACGACCGCACCGCGCCGCACTACTCCAATCGCACCGTGTTGGTGTTGCTGCCCAACGCCGGCAACATCGGCCACGCGTTGCCCCTCGTGCGCATCTTCTACGAGCAGCTCGGCTGCAACGTCTTCACCTATCTGTACCGCGGCTACGGCAAGCTGACCGGCACCGCGCTGGAGGCCGGGCTCAAGCTCGACGCGCAGTGCGTCATGGCGCACCTCGCCAACGACGAGCAGTTGCGCCAGCTGCACTTGGTGTTGTACGGGCGCCTGTTGGGCGGCGCCGTCGCCATCTACATCGCCGCCACCATGCCCGCCGCGGTCCACGGCGTCATTTTGGAGAACACCTTCTTGCTGATCCGCAAAACGGTGCCGCACATCTTTCCGTTTTTGCGCTACGTGACGCGGTTTGTGCATCAGCGGTGGGACCTGGAGGCGTTGATGCCGCTCGTGCCGCCACGCGTGCCGCTCTTGATGCTCAGCGCCACCCGCGACGAGATCGTGCCCCCACTGCACATGGACCAGTTGTACGCGTTGCTGCGCAGCGCCGAGAAGGCGATGCACAAGTTCGATCTGATGCACAACGACACCGTGGCGCAGCCGGGCTACTGGGCGATCGTGCTGGACTTTTTGGCACACAAGGTGGCCCCGCTGGCGTGCTAATAACCCGTAAAGCCACTGCCCCGCAGCGCCAAAGTAGAGCCACTCCGCAGCGCCAAAGTAGAGCCACTGCCCCGCAGGGCTGGGCCGACGCTCAGCAGAGCCGCAGGACAGTGGGGCCCTGCGCCGCACTCGCAACCCTCGGCCTCCCCGGCAGGGGCCAGCGGAGCGGCACTCTACCCCGCAGCGCCCGCACCGCCAAAAGCTGCCTCCCTCCCCCCCCGCTGGGCGGCTACACCGCCATCTATGGCCCGCTAGCTATGGCCCTGCGCTGCTTGGCCCTGGCTGTCCTCATACCAAGCGTGTATAACTATACAATCGCCCCGTTGCCCCTACAACAAGATCTGGGGCTCCGACCCCTTTCTGTTGGAGTCGTCGTGCGACATAAAGTCGATCTTCTGGTCCTCCGCCAACCGCAACACCTTGCGCAAACGCTCCCCCACCTTCTTCAACTTGGCCTCGTCGCAGTCGCGCGTCCAGATGCCGATTCTGATCGCCTGCTTACGCACATTCAACACAATGCCGTTGACCTCGTCCTCGTCGTCCTCGATGGTGCCGCCAATCACCAGCAAGAGCCCGCGGAGCCACAACTCGTTGATCACGGGACTCACCTCGCGGCGGTTGCTGAAGGCGTACTGCCACCGTCCGCCCTTGGCGTTCTGCTCGTCCTCCCACTCGGGCTTGATACCCTCTTTGAACAAGTGGTAGTCCGACTTCAACGGCAACTGGTTGGCCGCGGGGATCGAATTGTAGATGCCCCAGAACTCCTCCACCAGCAGAAAAGTGATCACGGGCTTGAGAAGGTCGTGCCAGTTCTCGTTGCGGTTCACCTGCGGCTTGGTGTACCACAACGTCCACGTGTTGTTCAACGGGTGCTTGGCAGTGAAGTCCGTCTTGTTCGACAAGATGGTGTCATCCAAGGTCAATTCTTCGGTTTTATTGGTCAATTCTTCGGACACTGGGGTTAGTACAGATCAAGCCGCCAAGGGGCGCCGACGCGCCGCAGGGGTGCCCACACCCGCCCCCAAAGGCCGAGGTTGCCCTGCCGAGACTGGCTAGACTGGCGAGCCCACCGCGGCCGCGGCCGCGTGGCTGCCAAGGCGCGCTTGGGGGGCAGGCGGGGCGCAGGTCGCTGGCCCGCGAGGGCCTAGCCAGTGCCACCTGTACCACCTCCCTGCCATGCCACCCCCCACACGCTTCCATACATACTCTCGTTGATTCTTGCAGTCGTTGAGTTCTCTGCCACATCCACAAATCGATTTTTGCGACGAGAAAAAATCGATGCGACGGCCTGCAGATAGGCCCCGTGTAAACACCAGCACAGGCCGCTTGGCCCTCTGCGCCGCCGCCGCCGCCTACAACGCTCTACCGAATCCTTGTATTGTCATTCCAGTCAGCGTCTTGCGCCGAGTGCGACAGACGCGGGCGAGGCGCGCCCGGGTCGAGCGTGGCCAGAGCCGTCTGCCCTGGCTGCAAGGCAGCTGCCCGCCTCAAAATCGCTACCCTTGCCTCTGCCCTAGTATTAGCGCCCTGGCCTCTGCCCTAGTAGTAGCGCCCTGGCCTATGCTCTCTACAACCATCCTAACACCACCACAAACCCAAGCAACCCAGAGTAGACGCAACGAAGCCCGTTGGCGGCGCCGCTGACGGTCTTGTGCAGGTAGGTTCGAATGCCGCCGACGGTGCCCGATGCACTCCCCATGCCTATCTCGCCCGACTTCACCGCCGTAGTGACCGCCTCTGTGTAAGTCGGCATGAAGGACTGCTTATAGAGCGACTTGACGGTAGCCACCTGCCCGTTGGTAGTGATGGTGACCCAGATCGGCGTCTTAGGGGTCGTTGTGGGGGTCTCGACGTCTGGGTCTTCGCCAGCAAGCGCCGCAGCAAACACAGCGAGCGAAAGAAGCGCGATAACGTATGATACGACCTTCATGGGAGGAGTGCTGTGCGGGTGCGGTGCCCTCGCCGCGTGCTTGTTTTTCTGGTTTGAGCGCGCGCGGCGCTCATAACGCGCATAGCCACACGAGGGAGCGGAGGTGAAGGTGGGAAGAGGGGAGAGTCGAGGAGGGCAGTCCGCAAGTCCGCAAGAGGAAGACTAGCGTGGTGGTGGAGAGGTGTCAAAAACAGGGGCCGCACGATACGTAAGGACGGGGCTCATCGCAAGTATGTCTGATAAGCTATGTGTAAGCCTAAAGCTACATCAACGGCAATAAAGTCGGGGAACCCACGTACACTTACAAACGCAGTCTTGTAACCACAGTATGATCTGCAATCCGCTCAGGGCAGCCTGCAAAGGAGAATTCGGGGCCACTAATCGCCCAAGCCGCAGCTGCTCCCTTGGCGGCGTCTCGGTGAAAATAATTGCCGGCTGAAGCGCAGTGTGGGTGTATTGATGTATCGGTCAGTCTGATCTGGCCGCTCATGCCTACAGGCGAGGTCAAAACTAACGTAGATCCACAGCTGTATCGCGGCTACTTTCAGCCTCACGGGACGTGCAGCCGTCGATTCACGAGTGCGCAGCACTCGTCAATTCCGCGTGCTGTATTTGCAGCCATGCGTGGTAGCCACCGTCAAGGTATCGAGCCCTTGATGTCTTCCGTCGATTCTACCCTCCGTCTCTCAGCCACTATCCCCTCTGCTCCCTCTACCTCCAGCACCCGCTCCATCTCTTCCTTCGTTACTTCCTTTCAGCCCGGAGTCCCTTTGTCCATCTCCACATCTACAATTCCTGCATATACCCTAAGAGTGCGATGAGATGAGGCTCAAATATTCGCATCACCCACACCACCCACCTCGCCCCCATGGCCAAGTCACTTGCGGAGCAGATTGCCGAGCTCACAAAGCCGACGACAGAGTTTGACATCGAGGACAATGACTTGCGTGACGCCGGCAGCGGCAGCGGCAGCGACGCCGACGCCGCTAGCGACAACGACGATGCGCAGCGCCGCGGCCACTACGTGGCACTGACCAAGTCCAAATTGCGCCGCAACGACCCAGCTTTGGGCGCAAAGTACTCGGGCAGCAAGTCTAGCCGCAGCGACATATACGCCGAGGCTGCCAGCGATGCCAGCGATGCCAGCGATGCCAGCGATGCCAGCGATGCCAGCGATGCCAGCGATGCCAGCGATGCCAGCGATGCCAGCGATGCCAGCGATGCCAGCGATGCCAGCGACGCCAGCGAGGCCGCCAGTGACGTCAGCGACAGCGACGTCACTGGCAGCGAGGACGACCTGCACATAGAACAAGAGTCCGTCAGCGACAGCGACGACGACAACGAGCCGCAAAGCGAGCAGAGCGACTCGCAGAGCGAGCCGAGCGATTCCGCCTCCGGCGAAGATGCTGCGCGTGCCAAGCTCAAGGCGCTTCTCCAGCAGGAGCGCCAGCACATCGTCGGGCGCCTCCTGCAGGCTGTGTCGAGCGACGCCCTCAAGGGGCACGCAGTGCAGCAGCAGCACCGCCTCTTCGACGCGGTGCTCGACGCGCGGATAAACTTGCAGAAGGCGGTGGCCGCCGCCAACGAATTGCCGCCCACGTTGAGTGCGGCGCGCGCCGCCGACGCCGCCACCAAGCGCACCCCTAAGCACGTGACTCACGCTACCGAGCGCTGCTTCGACTTGTTGGACCGCGTGCTCGCGTTGCGGGACACCCTCGCCGCGCGCGACGCTGTCGACGGCAGCAGCGGCGCCGCGGCGCCGCCGGCGGCGCCGCGCAAGCGCACCCTCGACGAGTACGTTGCTGCCACCGCCCGCCACGACGCCGCGCTCGCCCGCTACCGCGGCGCTGTGCTCACCAAGTGGCTGGCGCGCATCCAGACCTCCTCCGGCGCCAGCGCGTTGAACGCCGGCAAGTTCAAGGCCATTAACCAGACCGCAGAGCAGCAGGTGGCCAACAACTTGAGCGACATGCCGCGGTTGGTCAAGCGCACGCGCTTGAACCGCCGCCTCGTAGCCCCCTTGGGCTACACGCCGCCGCTGCCGCCGAGCGCGCCCGAGGCCCCCACCGACGACGAGGCGCCCCAGACGCCCGCTACGCGCGGCAATGCCCTCGCGGAGCTCCCCACCATCTTCGATGACGAGGACTTCTACCGCGTCCTCTTGAGCGACCTCGTGGACAAGAAAGTGCAGTCGGCAGACCCCACGCTGGGCCTCGCCATTTCCTTGGCCAGCGCTCAGCGCCTGCAAAAGTTGAACAAGGCGGTCGACACGCGGGCGTCCAAGGGCCGCAAGCTCCGCTACCACGTGCAGGAGCCCATTGCCAACTTTGAGGCGCCGCGCGACGGCTGGCAGTGGAAGGACGCCCAGATCGACGAGTTCTTTGCGTCGTTGCTAGGGCAGAAGGTGCACATGGACGAGGCCGAGGAGGAGGAGAGCGCAGACGAGGAGGTGGCGGCCGACGGCATCAAGCTCTTTGGGTAGACGTTAATAGATTGCATTTGGAGGATGTGTAGCCACCGCAACGTGCCACCGGCTTGGCTGGCCGGGGCGGCTCGCACTCTTGGCTGCAAATGGCTGGGCGACCGCGCAAGCGACGCGACCGCGCAAGCGACGCGACCACGCAGTCCCCAGCGATGCGACTGCGCAGTCGCCATCGCATTCTACAGGCCGCACTGATTGTCGAGCTATGGGAACAAGGAGAGCAGCGAGAGACTTCCCTGGTCATGTGTAGCTAGCGGTGGGAGGTACTCACGTGAGCGTGGTTCCCCCGCAAGTCTCGCGCTCGCCCTCCATCACGTTCTGCGCCCGAGTGCGAAGCACGCGCTGCGCGCGCTCGGCCGTGCGCGGTCTTGCAGCCTCCCTCTCCGCTGCTCCTGCCTCCGCCCTCCTCCCGTCCTGCCCGTCCCTGCCGCACGCCGCCTCTCCACCTTCCTCTGCCTCCCTCTCCGCCTCCCCTGCCTCCGCCCTCCTCCCCTCCTGCCCGCCCCAGCCGCACGCCGCCTCTCTAGCCGCTCGCAGCGCTCGCTCCGCACGTCGCCTCTCCATCCGCTCGCTGCGCTCGCTCCGCGCGCTCGCTCCGCTCGAGCGCTCGGATCTACGCGCGCACCTATGACTCAACCCCACCATGAAGACCTACACCATCGTGGTCAAGCTCGGGACCTCCTCTCTCGTTGACGAGGTCACGCGCGAGCCGCGCATCGCCAACATGGCGCTAATCGTCGAAACCCTCGTCAAGCTACGCCGTAAAGGCCACCGCATCGTGCTCGTGTCGCTGGGCGCCATCGCCTTTGGCATGAAGCGCATGGCGCTCTCGGCCAAGCCCGCGCGCCTCGCGGCAGTGCAGGCGCTCGCGTCCATCGGCCAGGTGGCGCTCATCGGTACCTTTGAGCGCCTATTCCACCAGCTCGACCAGAGTTGCGCCCAGGTGCTCATCACCCGCAACGACATCATGGACTACACCCAGTACAAAAACGCCACCAACACGATCCACGAGTTGTTGGCTGCGGGCGTTATCCCCGTGGTCAACGAGAACGACACCCTCTCGGTGCTGGAGATCAAGTTTGGCGACAACGACACCTTGCTGGCGATCACCGCGGGCATGGTGCATGCGGACTACTTGTTCTTGATGACCGACGTGGCGTGCTTGTACACGGACAACCCGCGGGTGAACCCGGCGGCGGAACCCATCTTGGTGGTGGACAACGTGGGGGAGTTGCGGGTGAAGACGGAGACGCAGCCGCCGCTGCCGGCGCCGCTGCCGGCGCCAAAGGCGGCGGCGGCGGCGGCCGAGGTGGCGGCTGCGGCGGTGGCACTGGTGAAGATAGATGCCGATGCCGCCAAGGCCGCGGGCGCCACGGGGGGGCCCGGGGGGCTCGGCGGGGGGCTGGGCGCAGGGCTCGCCGCCGCTGCGACCGCCGCTAACGCGGCTGCCGGCGGCGGCGCCGGCGGCGGCTCCGCAGTCGGCACCGGCGGCATGACCACCAAGCTCATCGCCGCCGAGCTCGCCGCCAACGCCGGCGTCACCACCATCATCACCCTCCTGTCGCTGCCGCAGTACATCCTCCAGATCGTCGACAACATCGAGCACCACGACGCGCTCAACCTCTCGCTCTCCGAGCAGCACGCGCACATACTCCGCGAGGTGGCGCGCGGCACGCTCCCGCTCCACACGCGCTTCCTCGGCCTCCCGCAGGCTACGGCGATCCTGCTGGACCGCAAGTTCTGGCTCTTGCACGGCCTCAAGACCCAGGGCGCCTTGGTGATCGACCAGGGCTGCTACGCGGCACTCACCCGCAAAAACCGTGCCGGCTTGCTCCCGGCGGGCGTTGTCGCCGTCGAAGGCGTCTTCCACGAGAGCGAGTGTGTCGACTTGAAGGTGATCCCGCATCGCGACTCCCCGCTCGCCGACGCGGTCCCGCGCGGGCACTGCCGCGTCAACTACAGCTCTACCGAGATCCTGCTCATCAAGGGCTTGAACAGCCGCGACATCGAGGGTGTTTTGGGGTTTGCGGATAGCGAGTACGTAGCCCACCGCGACAATATCGCGTTTCCGCCGGCGCAGACGGCAGACAGTACATAGAGATAGACCCAACCCACGCCCCGCAGGGCTCCACAGAGCCAACTCACGCCCCGTAGAGCCCCACAGAGCGCGTGGCAGCGTAGAGCTCACAGAGCGCGGGGCTGCGTAGAGCTGGTCGAGGTGCCCTCTGCCTCGCAGTGCTCACAGCGAACGCAGCGCTCACAGCGAACGCAGCGCTCGCAGCGATCGCCGGCGACAGCGCTGAGTGGCCAAAGTACCTCCCTCGTAGTCCATCAGCGCCAAGAGCGACTGGCGCGAGTGCGGCGCAGTTTGGAAACGGCCCGCTCTCTCTCTATATATATCCTATACCTCGAGTGAGCATTAGTCCGTGGGGCTAGGTCATGAACCCCATCGCGCTCCTTTAGTGTCCCCAGGCCCGTGGCATCTTACAGGGCGGCGGCTGCAAATCGCACTGCCTCTGTATCCAGCTTCCTGGGCCACAAAAAATCGCCGCGAGCACCACCACGGGCCACGCCCTGGTATTCAGCAGTCCCGGCGTCAGCTCCCGGGCTACCCCGGCGCCGAGTGCTTCGTGGCCCACGGCTGGCGGCCGGGGCTAACGGCGCCCGTATCCGCCTGCAGGAATAAGCGTTCGCGACCAAGAGCCACCAAACACCGACTGCTCGACCCCCATGGCCAATGCGTTGAACGACGTCCCGGTCTTGCGTGCAGTCGAGGTGGTGCCGCACGAGGCGCCGTGGCCCGCGCCGGCGGCGCGCGGCGGCGCCGCCGCGCCCGGCGCCATCTCCGCCGTGGCGGTGTTTGGCCGCAACTTGTACGTCGGCACCGCCACGGGAACCATACGGCACTACCATCTCTTCGAGGATGCCCTCGAATACATGCTCATCACCGAGGTGCCTGTGGCTGCCGCCGCCGGCGCTGGCGCCGCCGGCGCCGCCGTGCGCCGCATCGTCGTGGTGGGCGCTGCCGAGCGCGTCGTGGTGTTAGCCGGCGGCGTGGTGAGCCTCTACTCGCTCCCCGAGCTCTCGCCGCTCAGCGGGAAGCTCAAGGGCGTGCGCGACGTGCAGCCCTTTGGGCCTGACACCGTCGGAGTGTTTGCCACCACCAAGATCAGGGTGGTGCAAGTGGGGCGCGACCTCAAGCTCGTGACCGATGTGGGGTACCTGGAGGCGGTCACGGGGGTGGCAATGGGCGCTGCAGAAGCGCAGGGCGCAGCGGCGGCGGCCCCGCCATTCTGCTTGGTCGCCAACCGCCGCAGCTACGACATGATCGACTTGCGGCACGTGCGCAAGATCTCCCTCTTTGACTACGCCGGCGAGGGCGGCGAGGGCGGCGAGGGCGGTGAGGGCGGCGAGGGCGGCGAGGGCGCTGAGGGCGCTGGTGTTGCTGGCGGCACCGCTGGCAGCGCCGCTGGCACCGTGGCGCCCCACATCGTGCCCTTTGACCCTCCCACCGGCCGAGAGTACATGCTCACCATCTCCGCGCCGCTGGCCGCCATGTTCATCGACACCACGGGGGACGTCACCAGGGGCACCTTGCTGTGGCCAGGTGCGTACCCCAACAGCGTGGCGGCGCAGTGGCCCTACGCGGTGGCCGTGTGTGGGAGGAGGGTGATGATCAGCTCGTTGGAGGGGTTGAGTGTGGTGTGGGGGGGGGAGGTGACGCAGTGGCTAGCCATAGCGACAAGCACTGCAGGTGCCGATGCCACCGCTGCCACCGCTGCCACCGCTGGCACTGCAGGTGCCGATGCCACCGCTGCCACCGCTGGCACCGCAGGTGCCGATGCCACCGCTGCCACCGCTGGCACCGCAGGTGCCGATGCCACCGCTGCCACCGCTGGCACCGCAGGTGCCGATGCCACCGCTGCCACCGCTGGCACCGCAGGTGCTGACGCCAAAGCCGCCGGGTTCTACGCCGAAGCCAAAACGGTCGACACTGCCGCTGACGCCGATGCCAGCGCTGCTGCTGCTAGCGTCGACGCTAGCAGCGTCGACGCCAACGTCAAAGCGGACGCGGATGCAAAAGCTGACGCCGCCAAGGTCAGCCCCAGCGCCGCCGAGGTCAGCCCCAGCGCCATCGACGCCATCCCCTTCGAGGTGGTGCGTCTAGAAGCCCCCCTTACCATCCCCCACCCCTCCCTCGTGTCGTCGCTTGCCCTCGTCAACCCTGACGGCCAGCCGGTCCCCGCCCCCCCCGTCATCAACCCTCCCATGCTCGCCTCCGCGCTCGTGTTGCACAACGACCAACGTGTGTGGCTCGTGTACCGCGAGCTGGTGCTTGCAGAGGTCGACCGCCAGCTACAAGCGGCGACGCCGACCGCGGCGCAGGCGCTGCGGGCGCTCGCGACGCTCCTCGCAGACTCGGCGCCGTACAGCGCCCCCCTCGCGCAATACAAGGCACAGTTGCAGTTTGTGTTGGGCCTCATGGCGCAAAACCCCTCCCACGCGGCCGCCGTCGACCCCACCGTTGTTCTTGGCGTGCTCGATGGCGGCATTGCGCTCCCGCGCGGGCTTTGGCGCTTGAGCCAGCACGTCACGCGCAACGACCACTGGCTCCTAGACTACGCCTGGGGCCTCTACACCGCTAGCACTAAGCTCGAGCCCGAGGTGAGGCTGCGTCTCCGCGTGTTGCTCTACACGCGCCACCCGGCCCTCGCGACGAACGCCGCGGTCGCGCTGTTTGTCGATCGCTACGATTCGGCGGCGTTCGGCGCCGAGAGCGCCGCTAACCGCCGCATCTGCGCCCACCTCGAGTCCGAGGGCTTGCTCGAGGCACTCATTCACATCTACGAGGTGTCGGGATCGCACGCCGACGAGATCTGCCGCTTGGCGATCGAGGCGTTGCCCAACACCAGCGACCCGCAGCCGCTCGTCAGTTCCATCTTGGCGCAACTCCCCACCATCACCGACGAAGCCGCCTACACGGGCTACCTCCTTGAGGCGCTCGAGCGCAGCCCGCAGCCAACATTTGCATACATGCGCCAGCACCCCCGCGCCGTGCACCAGCGCATCGTGAGCAGCTCCGCCGCCGCCCTGACGCCGCAGCAGCTCAAGATCGAGTACCTTGAAGCCGAAGTGCGCGACGGCCACGCCGACGCCGCCACGCTAACAGCATTGGCGGCCGAGCTCTGCCACTGCGCCCACCACCAGGCGCTGGACGCCACCAACGCTAATAACTTTGCGGTCCTCCAACTGACCTACCCTCTCGAGACCAGCTTGGACGACCCCATGTGGCCCAAGATTGGCTGGTTGGACTTCTTGAAGGTGGCGCTGGTGCGCTCGGAGTGCCGCGAGTTGGCGCAGACCTACTTGAAGTTGATGGAGTTGGTGCTCCGCGGCGCCGCGCCGGACGCACTCGCCACCACCGGCGTCTTCCTGTACCTTGGAGTAGTGCTAGCCCCTGTAGACGAGGCGATCACGGCTCTTCTTGCCCTTGGCGACTTCTCGACGGCAGAGCACTTGGCGACGGCGGGCGAGTGGCCGATGCCGAAGGAGCCGTTCTACGCGCTTGCACCGCCCGCGGCGGCGCCCACAGCGACGCTGCCCGCGGCGGCGCCCACAGCGACGCTGCCCGCGGCGGCGCCCACAGCGACGCTGCCCGCGGCGGCGCCCACAGCGACGCTGCCCGCGGCGGCGCCTGCGGCGACGCCCGCGGCGGCCAAGCGGCGTCTCACCGCCATCTTCAACGCCTACCGCACCCACCCCAGTGCTACCCGCCACTTTATCCTTGCATACGGCGCCCACTTTGACCCTGCCGAGGTGCTCGCGCTCCTCCCCGCGTCCACCCCCGTGGCGCTGGTTGAAGAGTACCTCTGCAACGTGCTCATCGACATGGGCGCGCGCCACCGCGCCGCGCTCGTCACCAAGGTGGTGAGCCGCGCCCACGAGCGCTTCAACCAGCGCCTCCTCAACGAGTACAAAAACCGCTAGCGTTTATTACAAGTACCCCATCAAGCGCAACCCGTAGTCCACCAACATCCCGAGCCACAAGATCCCGCCCGTGCGGATGTTGTCGGTGAAGGCCGCCCAGCATGCCTTGGGGTCGTCGAGGTTGACCGTTTTGATCATGTTGAACAACCGCCAGAACCCCCACGCGGCGCCCAAGTAGAACCCGGGCCCCATGCCGTTCATCACCCCGGCCACGGCAAACAACCCCGCCTGTCCCACCAGCAATGCGTTCAAAATGGGCTTCGTGCGGTCGCCCCACGCCAACGCTGTCAGCTTGATGCCCGCCTTTACGTCAAATTTCTTGTCCTGGTGCGCATACACCGTGTCGTAGGTGATGCCCCAAAGCCAATTCGAGGCAAAGAGTGGCGCCGCTACACTGAGGTCGAGGGGCGCCCCGACGGCAGGGAATCCCAAGAGACAACCCCAGCTAAAGGTGAGGGCAAAGAACGCCTGCGGATAGTAGGTGAACCGCTTGAACAAGGGGTATGCCGCCACAAACGGGAGCGCCATCGCGCCCAAGTAGAAACACTCAAAGGGAAGCGCGAGCAACACCGCCAACCCCACCAGACACTGCGCCGCGAGCCACCCCACCGCCTGCGGCACCGTAACGCGCCCGCTCGCCACGGGCCGCTCCACCGTACGCGCCACCTTGTTGTCCAAATTGCGGTCCAAGATGTCGTTGATGGTGCACCCGGCGCCGCGCATCACGAGGGCGCCCACGGTGAAGAGCGCCAGCGCCGACAACATCGTCGTGAGCGGCGCGGCAATCGCATACGACGCCATGGTGATGCCCCAGAACAGCGGAATCAAGAGCAACAACAGGCCCACGGGCTTCTCCACACGCAGCAACTCGGCGTAGGGGATCCACCTCTCCGGGAGGTGTCTGAGCCACCCAAGTCCCGCGAGCCGCGCCAACCGCGCTGCCTCCGCCTCTGCGGCACTGAACGGGCCGCTCGGCAGGGCCGTCTTTCCAGCACACCCGTCCGCTACCCGAGCCTTGGCTGCAGGCCCGGTGAGGGGGCGCGCCGCGCGCACCCACGCTACCAGCGGCACCACCGACACCAGCCGCACCCGCGCGCACATACCAACGCGCATTATAAACATCAGAGGTGGAGTTGAGAAGAAAAATGCGCACTCGTGATTTTTGCTTCGTGCATTCGTGTCGCTGCCATTCGTCGGCATGCACTATCTCCGTAAACGGGCTTCTTGATCTCTATACGCCCCCACTTTGCCTTCCCTACTTCATTTTTCCCCCGCTACTCGTAGTCGCGCTCGCGCTCACGTAGCAACTTGTGGCCCTCTTCCAAGTGCTGCAAGCTCTCGAACTCGGCGCTGGTCTGGCCATCGGCCACGTGCACAAATACCTGGCGACACATCGGGCAGAGGCCCTTGGACGCCTCCTGCTCGAGCCACTTCAAGATGCAGTGCAAGTGGAAGTTGTGCGTGCACCCACGCCCTAGCACGAGCGGGCACTCGTCGCCAGGGTACTTGCAGTTGGGGCAGGTGCCATCGAAGGGCACGCGGCAGATGCCACACACCTCGTCGACGCCCTCCTCGGCGCCGAGCCGCCAGTGCCACGTCGCCACGCCGTGCCAGTCGACTATGTTGACCTTCATGCCATGGGGTTTGAACCGTGAGCCGTGGCGGTGCCGCAAAAACGACGCCCTCGCTCGCGCGCGCCGCCCGCGCGCATTTTTGCAGCACCTTTGGCCCCGCCGCCTCCAACCGCTCACTCCGCTGCCGTATTGCCTACACATCGCCCTCGCCTATTCTATATGCGCATCTTGGCCATCGCGTCGGCAACCTCCCTCTGGCGCTTCGCCGCAACCTTCCCGCGCGACACCAGGTCGGCGGCCTCCTGGATCTTGTGTCGCGTTTCGCTCTTCTTCACCAACCGGCGCCCGCCCTTTTCGGTTTCGTAGTTCTCCAAAAAGTCGTCGAGCATGCCCTCCAAGTCCTGGCGCTCCAGCGCCATGTCGAACTCCTGGTACTCCTCCTCGGGCTCCTCCTCAAACTTTTTTGCGAGCTGCTCGTACTTGTCGTCCAAAAGGGTCAACCCTTCGGTGCGGAAGTTCGCCAGCGACGACATCGAGAACTCAGACGTGTCCGACATGGCGCCCTTCTTGCGCCGGAGCTTGCCCTTGGACTTGGCCTTCGTCGTCACCGCGGGGAGCTCCCCTACCTCGTCGTCCTCCTCAAACTCGTCGTCAGAGTCCCACTCGTTGGCACCTTTTTTCGCCGCGCGAAACTTGTCGAAATCTCGTTCCCAGCCAGTGCGCACCGCCACCGGCGCCTCGGCGCCCTCGGGCGCCTCACCGGCGTTGTAGGCCTCGTCCAAGCTGGCGTCAGACCCGTACCGTGCGTCAAACTCGTCCTTGTAGTTGTCGAGGTCCCATTCGTCGCCATCTTGGTACTCCGCGCCCGACCCGTAATAAAACTCTTCGGGCTCCACTTCGCCCGACCCCAATAAGTCGGCAAACAAGGCGTCGTCGTCGTCTTCGTACCCTGTTATATCCTGAGCGTCCTCGTCCTTGCGACGCTCGAGGTACTCCTCGTCTTCCAAAGCCTCCAAAACCTCTCTCAACCGCGGGTCCATGTCCGGATTGAATCCGGCTAACTCATCGGGGACATTTTGGCCCTCGTCATAGGCCACATGGCGCTTGGCCTCAGAGGGGAGCTGGCCGCCAAAGAGCGCGCCAATGTCACCGCGCTCGCGTCTGCCACTGCTTGCCTGGGCGGGCTTGGCCTCGATGACGACCGCCTCGGCGTCCCCCGTGGGTCGCAAGTGCTGCATATAGTCATACTGCGAGTCGTCAAAGTAGATGCCGTACTGCGCCGCCAAACCTTCGTTGGCGCGAATCTTTTTGACATCGTCCTCACTGAGTGCCAGCGCCAACTGCGACGTGTTGAAGACTTTTTTGGTGGACAGGATCTTGGACCGCGTGCGCTGGTTGCCGCCCTCGATGGGCACCAACACGTGCTCCAGTGCCTCATTGTCGTAGAAGAGCGCATCGTCGTGTGCACGGTGCACCACCGAGAACGTCTGGGCGGTTTTCTTGTTGAATCTTCTGCCCATGACAAAGAGTGGTCCACTAGGGGTGTAACTCGATGGTTTTTGGCGATGAGATGCGATGCTTATGGCAATATGCAGGAACGGCTGCAAATGCGCGGTACAATTAGAGGTTACATTGATAAGGCTGCATTCAGTCCCCTAGTCATGGTGCTCCTTGGCCCGCTCAACGATGTCCTCCCACAGGCTCAATGCAATGCACAACGCCTGCCCGCTCAGTAAACTAAGCACGCCAAAGATGATCCCCACCCACAATCCACTCAACCCCATGCCCATCGGAAACGCAAGCACGTACCCCAAGGGGATCGCCACCACGTAGTATGACACCAAGTTTAACACCAGCCCGATCTTCTGGCGGCCCTGTCCGCGAAGCACTCCAGCACACACCACGTTCATCGCATCCAGAAACTGATTGATTGCCACGAGCACCAAAATGTGGTTGCTGAGCTTCAAAACGTCGCCCAGGTCGGTGAAGGCGCGGCCCCACCGCTGACGGCCGAAAAAGGCGGCGCCAAAATTGACAAACCCCAACAACACGGCCACGCCAAACAGGAGGCGCGTCACCATCTGAGCCGCGGGCACGTCCTCCTTGCCCACGTAGTTGCCAATGCGGGTCAGCACCGCCACCAGCGCCGCGAAAATGGGCTGGAAGAGCAACGACCCCATGCTCAGCGCAATCGACTGCGCCGCCAACGCATTGGTGCCAAAGCGCGCCGCCAAGATCGTCATCAACTCAAACGCCAAGTATTCGGCCTCTACCATCACCACCCCGGGCAACGCCAAGTGGAGCATGGGCGACCAGTTGCGCGCTGCCTGCCGTGGCTGTAACCCGCCCCAGCACTGCCGCCCATCGACTACAACCACATAGCCCCACAACAACGCGGCAATGAGCCAGTACACAAGCAGAAGCAGCAAGGGGGCGCCCACAAACCCGATGCGCTGCACGAGCCACCAGCTGGTAACCACGTTGCAGGGCGCCGCCACTACAAGCACCCACGTGCCGGCGTTGAAAATGTGCTGCGCCTGCAAAAAGCGCTTGCCCGTTTCGAAAAAGAGCAACCCGGGCGACCCCACCATGGCGTAGCGCAAGTATGTCTGCGCCAGCGCTGCCAACTGCTGGTCGGGCACTAGCGCCAGCAAGATGGCGCCTGACCACCACCACAAGGGGCAAAGAAAGCACGCGGTGAAGCAGAGCATCATGAGCAGACACCGCTGGAAGTAGAGCCCCACGCTGAGCGGCTTGCCCGCGCCGTACGCCTGCAGGCAGAGCAGATCGAGCGAGGTGGCCATCCCCTGGTAAACCGCCATCCCAGTGATGTTGAACGTGCACACCCCGAGCGTCGCCGCTGCCAACTCGTGTGGCCCCAACCGGCCCGCGGCGAAAATGGTGGCGATGGAGAGCGTCAGCTGGAGCAAAAACGTCACCGCAAGCGGGCCAACGGACTTGGCAATGTACCTGGCCTCAGAGCGCGCGCCGATGGGCTCGAGGCGCGGCTCCACCGCCTCGTACAGCCGGTACGCACCGATCAAAAGCGGTTCCTCAGCGTTCATACTGACAAAGAAGTGGGTTGGCCCTCAGTTTATCTCATCGCGATCGGCACAACTTGCCCGATCGGGTACGCGCTAGCGTGCCGCTAGCGCGGCTTATCGCACAAACACGTAGAGCGTCGTTTCGGGCCCCACCCAGAACGACGTGGTGGGCTCAGTTGGCGCGGCGATCTCGAGCAGGCGGTCCTCGTGCGACACTGTCAACGTGCGCAGCACCGAGTCGTACCCAACGTCGATCTTGGCGTCGCGCGCCACCGACGGGAGATGCACCTTGATGCAGCTGGTAGTGAAGGAGACGGTGGCGTCGCCCCACCGGGGGTGCTGCTTGGGCAAGCGCGTGGTGGCCACCGCCGTCAACTCTGGCGCACTCGGCGCTTCTGCTGGCGCTGGCGCTACCGCTGGCGCTACCGCCGGCGTTGCTCTTGGCCCCGCCACCTCCTCTATCACCACCTTTCTGCCCTCTACATTCATGATATCGGGGAGGGGCTCCGCCTCACCCTCGTCCAACAGCTCGATCACAGCGGCGCGGCCATCCGCTACATGGTGCAACTTCTTCTCCACACTCGCCTCTAACTCGCTACGCAACATCTCCGTGCGCGTCAACTCGCCCTTGGCAAGCATCTTGGGCACGGTGTACTCGCGCTCAAGCACTACCTCGTAGGTCATCTCCACCGCCTCGAGACACCACTCGATCAAGATCGACCGCAAGTCTGCGTTGAGCTGGCACCACCGCATGCACCGCGAGTTGATGCAGCAGTCGTACACGAGCAGCGGCTGCCCCTTCTTGTCAGTGCTGCGCTTCTCGCACAGCGTGATGATGGGGATCTCCCACTGGTTGTTGATGATGAGCGGGAACACCACCGCGGGGTCGAACTCCACCGGCGCCGGCACCTGCTCGGCGTGGCACACATTGATAAACACCTTGGTGGCGATCGGGTGCGCGTCGTGGTTGGCGCAGTCCACCACGCGCGTCTTGACCACAAACCCTTCGCGCGGCTCGAGCGCGACAATGTCCTTCTTCTCCACGAGCATACAAGGAGTTTTTACTTTATTTTCACAGTGGTGTTGAGGTCTAAAAACATCAACACTACGCCTAAATTGTCACACTCACTCAAAGTTCATTTCTATTTCCTCTGCCCCTTAGCCCACCGCACTCCGAAGATGCCTTCCCCGCCTCTGCCCCTCAGCCCACCCCTTCCATTCCTCCGCTTAACCTTCGCCGCTCTCCCCCTTTTCTTTTTCCCCCCCGATGACTCGCCAACGATGACTCGGATGACTCGCTCGCGGCATTTTACCCACACCACTCCTTCTCTTCTCCACCACATGAACGTCCTCGTGTACTCAGGCCCCGGCACCACCGCCGAGTCGGTCAAGCACTGCCTCGAGTCCCTTCGACTCCACCTCTCGCCGTCGTACGCGGTGGTGGCGGTGCTGGAGCACGCGCTCGTCAACGACCCCTGGATGCACAAGACGTCGACGTTGGTGCTCCCCGGCGGCGCCGATCTTCCCTACTGCCGCGTACTTAACGGCGAGGGCAACCGCAAGATCGCTCGCTTTGTCCAGCGTGGCGGCAACTTTGTCGGCTTCTGCGCCGGCGGCTACTACGCCGCCGCCAAGTGCCAGTTCGAGGTCGGCACCCCGATGGAGGTGAGCGGGCCGCGCGAGTTGGCGTTCTTCCCCGGCACTGCCCGCGGCTGCGTCTACAAGGGGTTTGTCTATGAGACGCAGTGCGGCGCCAAGGCGGCGCGGCTCGTGCCCGAGGGCGACGCAGACGGCGCCCCCCTCTACAATTACTACAACGGCGGCGGCTGCTTCGTCGATGCCGCCGCCTTCCCCGATACTGAGGTGCTCGCGCGCTACGCCGACCCCGTCGAGCTCGACGCCGACGAGGACTGCCTGGCGGCGGTGGTGCTCTGCAAAGTGGGCCGCGGGCGCGCCTTGTTGACGGGGACGCACCCCGAGTACACCCCCGCCTTGCTCAAGGCGCCCGCAGCCGCCGACGCCGCGCTGGCGCCGGGGCTGCCGTACGCGCGCGCGTACGCCGTGCTAGCCGACGCCGCTCACGACCGCCGCCGCCGCGCGTGCATGCGCGACTGGCTCTTGCGGCTTGGTCTCCGCGTCAACGACAGCATCGACGCGCTGGTGCCGCAGCTCACCCCAATCTACGTCACCAGCTTGAAACCGGAGGCGATGTTGCTGATGCAGCAGCAGTTGGGGGTGGATAGGGGGGGGCTGACCACGATGAAGGATGCACACGATGTGTTTGTGTTGCATGGCGATAAGGAGGGGCATTTGATGTTGGCGGAGCCGACAGAGCCGCCGCAGGGGGCGACGTCGGCGACCGACGCGGAGGTACCCGATGCATCCGACGCTGAGGCACCCGATGCGACCGACGCGGAGGTACCCGATGCGACCGACGCGGAGACGCCCGCTACGGCCGCAGCTGCGGCCGCAGCTGCCGCCACAGCTGCCGCCGCCGCTTCTGCTGCCGCCACCGCCGACCTCGACACCGCGCCCAAGCACGTCAAGTTCTGCGCAGCCGCCCCCCCGTACAAGCTAACCCCCTACTTCAACATCAACACCTATTTGGAGCGCCTCCGGCGGTTGAGCGCAGCCGGCGCAACCGGCGCGGTCGGCGCGTTTGGCACCACCTTTGGCTACGCCGAGGTGGTCACCTCCACCAACACCCTCCTCGACAAGAACCCTGCCCTCCTCCAGCACCTCCCTCACGGCTTCACCCTCACCGCCACCACCCAGGTCGCCGGCCGCGGCCGCGGCGGCAACGTGTGGGTCAACCCTAGAGGCGTGATGGCGACACTGGTGGTGTTCAAGATCCCCGTGACCAACTCGAAGGCGCTGATCGTCACGTTGCAGTACCTCTGCGGGCTCGCGCTCGTCGAGCTGATCCTCGCGTACGGCAGCGACGTGCCCGGCGCCGCCGCCGGCTACGAGGAGATGCCCATCCGCCTCAAGTGGCCCAACGACATCTACCTGATGAAGCCGCAGTACTTTGAGCGCCCGCTCGCGCCCGCCGCCAACGCCGCCACCCTCGACGAGGACGAGGAGATGTATGCCAAGATCCTGGGCGCGCTTCTCAACTCGCAGTACCTCAACCGCTGCTTCCACTTGGTGTGGGGCGTCGGCGTCAACGTGTCGAACCTGGCGCCCACCACGCTGCTTAACCTCGTGTTGGACAAGTTGAACGCGCTCCGCGCGCGCCGCGGCCTCGCGCCGTTGCCCCACTACCAGCACGAGGTGTTGTTGGCCAAGATGTTGTACACGGTGGAGCAATTCTACGCGGTGTTCGCCAAGGCCGGCATCAAGCCGTTCTTGCCGTTGTACTACAAGCGGTGGTTCCACCTGGGGCAGCGCGTGCTGGTGGACGCGGCGGGCGATGGCCGCCAGCGCCAGTGCGTCATCAAGGGCATCACCGAGGACCACGGCTTGTTGGTGGTAGAGGACGTGGCCACGGGCGAGGTGTTGGAGTTGCAGCCGGATGGCAACTCGTTTGACATCTTCAGGGGGTTGATCTATAGGAAGTAGCCACCGCGGCACCAGCCGCGGCGCGTAGCGCCTGACTACACGCCACTCTGGGCCACCTGCCGCCTGGCAAGTAGCGAAGTAGCCACCGCGGCACCAGCCGCGGCGCGTAGCGCCTGACTACACGCCACTCTGGGCCACCTGCCGTCTGACCACTAGCTCCCTGCCGCCTGGCCAGTAGCTCCCTGCCGCCTGCCAGTGTAGCTTGTCGCCGCCTCACTTAGCCGGTGGCCATCTTCCGGACATGACCGCCCTGATGGCCGCCCTGAGTGGTTTGCAGCCACCCCCCCCCCCCCCCCCCCCAGAATCGGCCCAAGGCGCGAGGCTGCGTGGCCTGCAAGCTGCAAGAGAACTGCCCGAAGCCTTTCACCACTCAACCGCCACTTGGCCATTTGCAGCCATTCCGTATGCAGGCGGCCATCACTCCGGCCAGCGCCGCTAAGCCTACGCCCCAGACAGCACGTGCCTCCTGTAGGCGTACTGCCACCCTTTCGCTCCTGCACCGTTGTCCGCGCCGTTGCGACGCCGCTCGCCGTTGCAGCGCAGCTCGCTGCTCGCCGTAGCGCCACTCGCCGTCGCGCCGCTCGCCGTCGCGCTCCAGGCGCGCCGCTCCAAGCGCGCCGCTTCGCACTCCAACCCCACCCCCCGCCCCCGAAAAAATCACCACCCATCACTACACCACACCACCCGCTCCCGTCGATCCGCGCACCACCCCTCACCGCCTACCCCACTACCCTATCACGGTGTCTGACGTACCCCCCAGTCGCCGGTACCGCCAACCCCCTGCTTATCTTGCCTTTTTCGCCCTTTTCGCCCTCTGTTGCGCCCTCTGGCTCGCACTCTGTCCACGCCACCCACACGCCATGTCCCACCACACCGTCTCTCTGGTGAGCCGCGTGTATGCCGACGCGCTCGCGGCCAAGCCGCAGTCGTACTGGGACTACGAAAACATCAACATCAAGTGGAACCTGCAAGAGAACTACGAGATCATCGAGAAGTTGGGCCGCGGCAAATACAGCGAGGTCTTCCTCGGCATCGACCTTGCCCACGGCGGCAAGCGCTGCGTCATCAAGGTGTTGAAGCCCGTCAAGCGTAAGAAAATCAAGCGCGAAATTCTGATTTTGAAAAACCTCGTGGGCGGGCCCAACGTGATCGCGTTGCTCGACATTGTGCGCGAGCTGCAGCTGAAGACGCCGGCGTTGATATTCGAGCACGTGGCCAACGCCGACTTCCGCGAGTTGTACCCAACCTTGTCCGACTATGACATTCGCTTCTACATGTACCAGTTGCTCCTTGCGTTGGACTATCTGCACTCCATGGGCATCATGCACCGCGACGTCAAGCCGCACAACGTTATGATTGACCACTCGCGGCGCACCTTGCGCTTGATCGACTGGGGGTTGGCAGAGTACTACCACCCGGGGACCGAGTACAACGTGCGGGTGGCGCTGCGTTACTTCAAGGGCCCCGAGCTTTTGGTGGATTTCCGCTTGTACGACTACCTGCTCGACATGTGGCTGTACGGGTGCATGTTGGCGCTGATGGTATTCAAGAAGGAGCCGTTTTTCCACGGCAAGAGCAACACCGACCAGTTGGTGCAAATCGTGCGCGTTTTGGGCACCGACGCGCTCCACCGCTACTTGCAGAAATACGAGCTCCAGTTGGGAGACGAGTACGAGGACTTGGGCTACTACGGACGCAAGCCGTGGAAGCGTCTCATCACCGAGGCCAACCAGCACTTGGTGCTGGACGAGTTTATCGACTTTTTGGACCACTTGTTGCGCTACGACCACCACGAGAGATTGACCGCGGCCGAGGCCATGGCGCACCCGTACTTCGACCCGGTGCGGCCATAACGAAGAATTTGTGACTTGTAAGTGTAGCCCAGTATTGTCGGCGCCCGAGACACTCGCAGTCTACGCGGCTTCGAGAATTTTCCAGCGCGCCGCGCGCCTGCTGCGCGCCCGTGCGCGCCCTACTTATAGCGCCTCGTTCCCCACTTACACCCGGCACGCACCAATGAACCCAAAAGTATTCTTTGACATCACCCATGGCGGCGAGCCGCTCGGACGCATCGTCTTCGAGCTCTACAGCGATGTGGTCCCCAAGACCGCCGAAAATTTCCGCGCCTTGTGCACCGGCGAAAAGGGCACCCTGCTGTCGGGCAAGCCCCTCCTGTACAAAGGCTCAACCTTCCATCGAGTGATTAAAGACTTTATGTGCCAGGGTGGCGACTTCACCCACGGCACCGGTGTAGGCGGCGAGTCGATCTACGGCGAGAAGTTCGAGGACGAGAATTTCGACTTAAAGCACGAAAAGCCATTCTTGTTGTCGATGGCCAATGCCGGCCCAAACACCAACGGGTCGCAATTTTTCATCACCACGAAGCCAACGCCGCACTTGGACGGCAAGCACGTAGTTTTCGGGCGCGTGATCGAGGGCAAAAGCGTGGTGCGCGCCATCGAACGGTGCGAAAAGGGTAGCGACGACCGGCCCGTGCAGGAAGTAGTGGTGGCCGACTGTGGCGAGTTGCCCGCGGACTACCAGCCGTCCGCTGCCAGCGGCACCGTTGACGACGGCACCGGGGACTGCTACGAGCTGGTGATGGCCGATGACGACAAGATCGACGTCAATGTCAGCGCCACCGTGTTCAAGGCGGTCACCGACTTAAAGGATATCGGCACGCGGTTGCTCAAGGAGGGCGACGTCAAGCGCGCACACGCCAAGTATGCTAAGGCGGCTCTGTTCTTAAGTGAGTATTTCCCCGAGGACTTGTCCGAGGACGAGTTGGCCACGTTATACCAGTTGCAAGTGCTGGTCAACTCCAACGCGGCCTTGACGGCTTTGAAGTTGGCCGACGGCAAGGGCGCAGTCAAGTTCGCCAGCGCCGCGTTGACCGCGGAAAAGATAGACCCCAAGCTGCAGGCCAAGGCGCTCTACCGCCAGGGAATGGGGTACTTGTTATGCAAGAACGAGGATGCCGCGCAACACAGCTTGGAAGAAGCATTGAAGGTGTCACCGGGCGACGCCGCCATCGTCAAGGGTTTGCAAGACGTGCGTGCCAGCGTCAAGCAGCGCCGCGACAAGCAAAAAAAGGCCATGTCAAAGTTTTTCCAGTAAATAGATGAGAGCGGTTATGACTTGTATGTAGAATGCATTGATGCGTTCATCATGGGCTTCCTCTTCAAAGGCGCAACCACACGGCGCACTGGTTGACAGCCGGGGTGACAGCGCCGCCGATCCGAGAGTTGCATAACATCCGTGCACCCACAACATGAAAATACATTAACACGGTGGGACCTCAGCCCATTGCTCGTCTATACAATAGCCACAAATGCAGCATTTGCAACGGGTACGAGCAGTGGCACACTCTTGAAAGCTATTTCATCTGTGCACGCCCTCAGGCGTTCGTATCAGTGCCGCCTATTGTTCTCAGCTTTACGCTCTTCCGTTCACCTCGCAGTGGGAGACAGTGTAATTCTGGAACCGGCACAAAAATTTCAGTAGCGCTCGCCACCTGAAAATTAATCGCTTAATCATCAACACCAGCAACCCTTCTCCAACCACCTTCACAACCCTCGAGCCCCACCCCACCTCGTGTGCCCCACCACCACCCCACCCCCATCACATCCATCTCGACCGCACTCCCTCTGTGTCGTGAGAATTAATCCCGATCCGCTTCGAGACCGCTACCTGGAGAGCAACCTGCCGAAGCCCCCACCAGGACCAAATTTCAGCGAGACAACCACCCCCACTCAGCTTATACGTTACGGTATACCCACAACATCGTCATAATAGAGCACTCATTCACTTGATTGCTAGACAGATTCACACACTCTGGCCCTTACCAGCCCCATAGAACTCATAGAGGCTTCGCTACACCCACAAGACCCGCCCCCGCGCCCTTGAAAAATTCGCCCGCCAACAACTGAAAAAAAATACTAAAAAAAAAAAAAAACTCACAGAAAATCACAAAAAAAGAGACCCACCATGAGTCGTCAGTTTCCATACTCGAGCGCGCCGCTAAGATCGGTGAAAGAAGTGAGTATCTCGGCCAGCTGCGCTAACACCCTCCTTATCTCTTACTAACAATTTTTCAGGTTCAATTTGGCTTGCTTTCGCCCGAGGAAGTGCGCGCCATATCGGTGGCGAAAATCGAGTACCCGGAGACAATGGACCAGGCCACCAAGAAGCCTAGGGAAGGCGGATTGAACGATGCTCGCTTGGGCTCCATTGACCGCAACTTCAAGTGTCAAACGTGTGGCGAGGATATGGCGGAGTGTCCCGGCCACTTTGGCCATATCGACTTGGCCAAGCCCGTTTTCCACATTGGGTTCATTGCCAAGATCAAAAAGGTGTGCGAGTGTGTCTGCATGCACTGCGGCAAGCTCTTGCTTGACGAGACGAATCAGATGATGGCACAGGCGATCAAGATCCGCGACCCCAAGAAGCGGTTCAACGCCGTTTGGAATGTGTGCAAGACCAAGATGATCTGCGAGGCCGACACTATGCTGGAGGAGGAGCAGCAGCAGCAGTACCAGCAGCAGTTGAAGTTGGGACAAGTTACAACTGCCCCTGTGGCTGCGCGTGGCGGATGTGGTCATACCCAGCCCACGGTGCGCCGAGACGGTCTCAAGTTGTGGGGCACGTGGAAGCAGAACAAGCAGTTTGACGATAACGAGCAGCCTGAGCGCCGCTTGTTGACGCCGTCAGAGATCTTGAGTGTGTTCAAGCACATCAACTCAGAGGACTGTTTCCGCTTGGGGTTCAATGAGGACTACGCCCGCCCCGAGTGGATGTTGATCACTGTGTTGCCCGTGCCGCCGCCGCCCGTGAGGCCCTCGATTGCATTCAACGATACCGCCCGAGGCGAGGATGACTTGACATTCAAGTTAGCCGATATTCTCAAGGCAAACATCAATGTGCAGCGACTTGAGATGGATGGATCGCCGCAGCACGTGATTCTGGAGTTTGAGGCGTTGTTGCAGTTTCACGTGGCGACCTACATGGACAATGATATTGCCGGGCAACCGCAGGCGTTGCAGAAAACTGGTAGACCGATAAAGTCGATCAGAGCCAGATTGAAGGGAAAGGAGGGTAGATTGAGAGGTAACCTCATGGGCAAACGTGTTGATTTTTCGGCCAGAACCGTTATCTCGGGTGACCCCAACTTGGATTTGGACCAGGTTGGTGTGCCCATCTCCATTGCCAGAACGTTGTCGTACCCTGAAGTTGTGACCCCATACAACATCCACAAGTTGACCGAGTATGTGCGCAACGGGCCTAATGACCACCCCGGTGCCAAGTATGTTATCCGTGACACCGGAGACCGCATTGACTTGAGATACAACAAACGTGCCGGTGACATTGCGTTGCAATACGGCTGGAAGGTGGAGAGACACCTCATGGACGACGACCCGGTGTTGTTCAACCGTCAGCCCTCATTGCACAAGATGTCGATGATGGCGCACAGAGTTAAAGTTATGCCCTACTCGACGTTTCGGTTGAACCTTTCGGTGACGTCACCCTATAATGCCGATTTTGACGGCGATGAGATGAACTTGCACGTGCCACAATCCCCCGAGACCAGGGCGGAGTTGTCTCAGATTTGCGCGGTGCCATTGCAAATTGTGTCCCCACAATCCAACAAGCCCGTTATGGGGATTGTGCAAGATACGTTGTGTGGTATTCGCAAGATGACGCTTCGTGACAACTTTATAGAGATGGGCGAGGTGATGAACATGCTCTACTGGATACCCAACTGGGACGGGGTGATCCCGCCGCCTGCCATCATCAAGCCCAAGCCTTTATGGTCTGGAAAGCAGATCTTGTCGATGGCGATCCCCAAGGGAATTCACATCCAACGTTTTGACGATGGCACCAACTTGGCGCTGCCCAAGGACAATGGTATGTTGATTGTCGACGGTGAGATCATGTTCGGCGTGGTTGACAAAAAGACTGTCGGTGCCACTGGAGGCGGGTTGATCCACACGGTGATGCGTGAAAAGGGCCCGCAGGTGTGCGCGCAGTTGTTTTCGTCGATCCAAAAGGTTGTCAACTACTGGTTGTTGCACTATGGCTTCTCGATTGGTATTGGTGACACCATTGCCGATGCCAGCACCATGAGAGATGTAACCACCACCATCACTGAGGCTAAAAACAAGGTTCAGGAAATCATTTTAGATGCTCAGCAGAACAAGTTGGAGCCGGAGCCCGGTATGACGTTGAGAGAGTCGTTCGAGCACAATGTCTCGCGCGTTTTGAACCAGGCCAGAGACACCGCTGGCAGACTGGCGGAAATGAATTTGAAGGATTTGAACAATGTCAAGCAGATGGTTGTGTCTGGGTCAAAGGGTTCGTTTATCAACATCTCGCAGATGTCTGCGTGTGTTGGTCAGCAAATCGTTGAGGGTAAGCGTATTCCCTTTGGCTTTGCCGACCGCTCGTTGCCGCACTTCACTAAGGACGACTACTCTCCTGAACTGAAGGGATTTGTTGAAAACTCGTATCTCAGAGGCTTGACTCCACAGGAGTTCTTCTTTCACGCCATGGCGGGTAGAGAGGGTTTGATTGATACCGCGGTCAAGACAGCCGAGACCGGTTACATCCAGCGTCGTTTGGTGAAGGCGTTGGAGGACATTATGGTGCACTACGATGGTACCACCCGAAACTCGCTTGGCGATGTCATTCAGTTCATCTATGGTGAAGATGGCTTGGATGGAACCCAAGTGGAGAAGCAACTGGTGGACACAATCCCTGGGTCGGATGAGGCGTTTGAAAGAAAATACCGCATTGACTTGTTGGGTTCCATCAAGGGCAGTGGCATCAGAGAGGATCTCTTGGAGTCCGGCAAGGAAATCAGAGGCGATGTCAAGTTGCAAAAGGTGTTGGATGAGGAATACCGGCAATTGGTGCTGGATCGTAGGTTCCTCCGTGACGTGTGCTTCCCCAACGGTGACTACAACTGGCCGCTTCCCGTGAACTTGAGACGTATCATCCAAAATGCTCAGCAGATCTTCCACAATGGCCGCAACCGCGCTTCCGACTTGAAGTTGGACGAGATTGTGACTGGCGTGCAAGATTTGTGCACCAAGTTGTTGGTTGTGCGTGGCAAGAGCGACTTGCTGAAAGAGGCCCAGGACAATGCTACGCTCTTGTTCCAGTGCCTCTTGAGATCGCGCTTAGCGGCAAGACGTGTTATTGAAGAGTTCAAGTTGTCCAAGATTTCCTTTGACTGGGTATTGGGCGAAGTGGAAACGCAGTTTCAAAAGTCGCTTGTTCACCCGGGCGAGATGGTGGGTGTCATTGCGGCTCAGTCTATCGGTGAGCCCGCCACTCAAATGACGTTGAACACATTCCATTACGCCGGTGTGTCTTCCAAGAACGTCACGTTGGGTGTGCCCAGATTGAAGGAGATTTTGAATGTGGCGAAAAACATCAAGACTCCGGCCATGAACGTGTACTTGAAGGGCGACATCGCCTTGGACATTGAGAAGGCCAAGGTTGTTCAATCTGCGATTGAACATACGACCTTGAAGAACGTTACCTCGGCCACGGAGATCTTTTACGATCCGGACCCGAGATCGACCGTGATTGAGGAGGATTACGACACCGTGGAGGCGTATTTTGCGATTCCCGATGAGAAGGTTGAGGAGTCCATCGAGAAGCAGTCGCCATGGCTCTTGAGATTGGAGTTAGACCGTGCCAAGATGTTGGACAAGCAGTTGACAATGAGTCAAGTGGCGGAAAAGATTTCGCAAAACTTTGGCGAGGACTTGTTCGTGATTTGGTCCGACGACACTGCAGATAAGTTGATCATCCGTTGTCGTGTTGTACGTGATCCCAAGACACTTGATGAGGACGCAGATGCCGAGGAGGATCAGATCTTGAAGCGCATTGAGGCTCACATGTTGGAGTCGATCTCTTTGCGTGGTATCCCCGGTATCACCCGTGTGTTTATGATGCAGCACAAGGTGAGTTTGCCCGATGCCTCGGGTGAGTATGCCCAGAGCCAGGAGTGGGTATTGGAGACTGACGGTGTCAATCTTGCCGACGTGATGGGTGTAAGTGGCGTTGATGCTCAGCGCACGTACTCCAACAACTTTATCGAGGTGTTGAGTGTGTTGGGGATCGAGGCCACTCGCAGCGCCTTGTACAAGGAGATCTTGAACGTTATTGCCTTTGATGGGTCCTATGTCAACTATAGACACATGGCGTTGTTGGTGGATGTGATGACGTCGAGAGGCCACTTGATGGCCATCACCCGTCACGGTATCAATAGATCTGACACTGGAGCACTTATGAGATGTTCATTCGAGGAGACGGTTGAGATCTTACTTGATGCCGGTGCCTCGGCGGAGTTGGACGATTGCAGAGGTATCTCTGAGAATGTGATGTTAGGCCAGATGGCTCCATTGGGTACTGGGGCGTTTGACGTCATGGTGGACGACAAAATGTTGCAGAACGCGCCGTCCAACATGGCCATTGCCGCTAACCAGGACATTGGAGACGATGGCGGTGCCACTCCGTTCAAGGAGTACGACATGGAAGATGACCAAATCCACTTCGAAGAGGGTGCTGGGTTTTCACCAATCCACACTGCACCCGTGTCGGATGGGTCTGGTGCGTTGACTTCCTATGGCGGTCAAGGCGCGACGAGCCCTTCGCCAACGTCTCCATTCTCATATGGCGTCACATCGCCCGCCTATGGTGGTGCCAGCCCTGGCTATGGAGGCACGAGTCCGACTTACAGCCCAACGTCCCCAACATACAGTCCCACGAGCCCGAGCTACTCGCCAACGAGTCCCAGTTATTCGCCGACAAGTCCCAGCTATTCGCCGACAAGTCCCAGCTACTCGCCAACGAGTCCCAGCTACTCACCAACGAGTCCCAGCTACTCGCCAACGAGCCCTAGCTACTCGCCAACGAGTCCCAGCTACAGTCCCACGAGCCCCAGTTACAGTCCCACGAGTCCCAGCTACAGTCCCACGAGTCCCAGCTACAGTCCCACGAGTCCCAGTTACTCCCCGACCAGCCCGAGCTACAGTCCCACGAGTCCCAGCTACTCACCAACCAGTCCCAGCTACTCACCGACGTCGCCGTCTTATAGTCCGACGTCGCCGTCGTATTCGCCTACGTCGCCTTCCTACAGCCCGACGTCGCCGCAGTACTCACCAACGTCACCACAGTACTCCCCAACCTCCCCACAGTATTCTCCAACCTCCCCACAGTACTCACCAACTTCGCCGCAGTACTCCCCAACCTCACCATCGTACTCTCCAACTTCCCCACAGTACTCACCAACCTCACCGTCGTACGCGCCAAAGTCCCCGTCCTACGAAGACAGCAAAAAGGAGACAAAATAAGCCCCTAGGCGTATATACTTTGTATTTTTATCAGAAAAGATTTTGAGCCCGACATGTGTAGGCGGCACATCGCCCTGTGCAGGTGCAGAAAGCCATCGCATCCTTCTCATCAAGAAGCAATGTCGACACACAAGGTGTCCAAGCCGGCAAAGTCTGGCAAGACCAAGCCTGCGGGCAAGAAGGGCGCTAGTCCCATCTCGGGCTCTTTGAAAGATGCCGACCAGAGACGGCGTCAAGTCTTCAAACCGGTATTGGACAATCCGTACACACAATCACCATGGCCGTTTGTAGAACCGGCGGTGGCACAGCATCTCCTTGGGCTCTTGGATCACGTGTTGGCCCAGTTGGGCCAGTACAATCGCCTAACGCAAAGCAAGAGTCTGTCCCTTCCGACCAAGCCCCATATTGCTCAGCATATCACCGTTGGGTTCAACTCCACCGTGGGCGCCTTGGAGCGACAAGCACAAGCGGCACGTGACCAGAAGCCGCTAGACTCGTACATAAAGTATGTGTTTGTGACCAAGTATGAGGTGGCACCGAGTGTGCTATTGAATCCGTTTCCGGTGTTGACGAGGGTGGCGTCGCGGCTGCCAGAGGACCAGGTCAAGTTGGTCCAACTCCCTCGTGGCGCCCTGCAACGGCTTTCGGAGGTACTCCATGTGCCGCACGTGACGATTGTGGGGCTCGCCGCTAACGTGCCCGAGGCGCGGGCAATCTATGAGGTTGTCGATGCAAAAGTGGCCAACGTCGACGTACCGTGGATAGAGGACATATTGGCGCTGGCTAGCAACCCGCGTTTTTCGAAGCCGGTGCTCAAAGTGTTGGCGACGTCGGCGCCAATCTTGCCCAAAAAGAACAACCAAAAGACAAAAAAAAAGGGCGTGGCACAGAAAGAGCAGGGAACAAAGGCTTGAGGAATCTACGAGGGCATGGCGATGTAGGATGATGTAGAAGCTGAGCGGTGACGGGCAGGCCAAACGAGTCGCGTCCGCCGCGCAAGCGCCCGCGGAGCGACCGCACAGTCCCACAGGGGCCGCAGAGGCTTGCGGCCGCAGTCCCACGCGCTCCCGCACTCACCGCGTCCACGCTAGCTCGCCGCGCTACGCCACGCCACGCTAGCTCGCCGCGCTAGCTCGCCGCGCTACGCCACGCCACGCTAGCTCGCCGCGCTAGCTCGCCGCGCTACGCCACGCCACGCTAGCTCGCCGCGCTACGCCACGCACCGCTGGCTCGCCTCCGCGCTGCCGCGCGCCCGCCTCGCCGCGCTTCCGCGCGCGCGCTCGCGCCGCTCCGACGCGCGCGGCGGTGATCTTCCGCACTCACCAACCATCAGCTGCCCTCAGCATGAACTCACTCTCGTTGGAGCTCCCCTGGGTGGAGAAGTACCGCCCGCACAAGCTCGACGACATCGTCGGTAACGAGGAGACCGTCGAGCGGCTCAAGTTGATTGCGCGCGACGGCAACATGCCCCACATGATCATCCTGGGGCTCCCCGGTATCGGCAAAACCACCTCTATCCACTGCCTTGCGCACGAGCTCTTGGGCGAGTTGTATCTGCAGGCCACGCTCGAGCTCAACGCGCTGGACGACCGCGGCATCGACGTGGTGCGCAATAAGATCAAGCAGTTTGCCCAGACCAAGATCGTGCTCCCGCCGGGGCGCCACAAGATCATCATCTTGGACGAGGCCGACCTGATGACCCCCGGCGCACAGCAGGCGTTGCGCCGCACCATGGAGATTTACTCCAACACCACGCGCTTTGCGTTTGCCTGCAACCAGCTGCTGAAGATCATCGAGCCCTTACAGCTGCGCTGCGCCATCTTGCGCTACAACAAGCTTCTGGACGCCGAGGTGTTACAGCGCTTGCTCGAGATATGCAAGGCAGAGCTGGTGAGCTACAACTCCGAGGGCTTGCAGGCGTTGATCTTCACCGCCGAGGGCGACATGCGCCAGGCCATCAACAACCTCCAGAGCACCGTGGCCGGGTTCGGCTTTGTCAACGACGTCAATGTGTTCAAGATTGTCGACCAGCCGCACCCGTTGGTTATAAAGCGTATCTTGTCGTTGTGCCTAGGCGCTGGCGGCGCCGGCACCGGCGGCGACATCGACGGCGCTCTCAGCCTCCTCGACGACCTCTGGGCCAAGGGATACTCTGCCATCGACATCGTCACGCTGTCGTTCAAGGTGGCCAAGACTCTCGGCGGCGTCAGCGAGCCGCGCCGCCTCGAGGTAATCCGCCACATCGGCTACGTGCACATGCGCGTGCTCGAGGGCGTGCTGACCCACCTACAGCTCTGCGGCATGCTCGCCAAGTTGTGCACCATATAGAGCCGGCCTGAATGATTTGCGCTGCCAGTACCCCCGCCTGTAGTGCGCAGTAGCGCCATAGGCAGCCCAATGCCCAGAGCGCCGTGGCGCCGCCACCGCGCTCTACGCCAACACCCCTTGGCCGCGGCCGCGCCTCGGCCGCGCCTCCGCTACTTCTTGTACGCCTTGCACAACGCCTCAAAGTGCGCCACCTGCTCCTCGAACAACCCCCCGCCGACGCGCTCGCTGCGGAGGATGCTCACCACCAAAAAGTAGTTGTTGTACAAAAACAACTCGCGCTCGAGGCGCTTCGTCGGGAACACCGCCGCGCTCACCTTGGTCAAGAGCAGCTCGAAGTCGCCGCGGAGGCGTCGCACCGACGTCAGCAAGGGCTCGACGTGCACGTCGCCCTGCAGCAACCGCAAGAGCCCCACGAGGTACTGGGCAAACTGCTGCGTCACTGCCACCGGCGCCAACTGCGCCGCGCCGCGCTTCAGGTGCGCCAACAGCCGCTTGATCAGCTCGCAGTTGAGGTCGACGATGCGGGTGAAGTGCGGCCAGAGCACCATCAAGAGCTCGTTGAGGTACTCGTCGGCGATGGGCACGTGGAAGCGCCCGTGCAACGCCGTCTGGGCGTCCTGCACCATGCGGATGATCAACATCACCCCGTAGCCGTCGCACGTGCCGGCGGCGG
This sequence comes from Debaryomycetaceae sp. JAC-2022a, assembly GCA_032598715.1. Lineage (NCBI taxonomy): Eukaryota > Fungi > Ascomycota > Pichiomycetes > Serinales > Debaryomycetaceae > Debaryomycetaceae sp. JAC-2022a. Next base: position 2,052,738 of record CP095433.1, on the reverse strand, counting down.
CGCCCACGAGCCGCGCGGGCTGCCGCGGCGGCGCCACGAGCCAGCGCACGAAATCAACGCCCATGCGGAAGACGCTGTCGAACATGATGTGCGGCCACGCGCCGCCGGTGTCGGCGGTGGCGGCGGCGTCAGCAGTGCCACCGTTGCCCGGCACCCGCTCCGCCCGCCCCGCCCGCTCCGTCGCCTCCGCCCGCTCCGCCGGCTCCGCGGCTTCAAACTTCTCCTCCCCCCCATAAAAAAACTCCACCATAAACAAATACTCCACCACTATGTTGTCCACCAATGCCACCGACCACTGCTTGTAGACAAACTCGAGCCAGTACGCAAACGGAGTCGTCTCGGCGATCTGCGACGGGATCGCCTGGGGCTCGTCGTCGTGCAACACCTCGATGCGCTTCTCGATCGACGCGAGGTACTCCGACATGAGGACGCGGTGCGGCGGCGGTGATGCCGGCGCCAGCGCCGCTGGCGCCAGCGCCAGCCCGCCCCACCACCCGCCGAGCACGCTGGCAAGCGTGCCGGCGTCAGCAGCCTCCGCGCCCAAGAGCAACGTCTGGTCAACGTCGCGCACGCGGAGCTTCTGCAACGCGTACAAGTATTTGGCGAAGCGCGTCTCGTAGTACCACCGCATGGTGTAGACGTAGGCGGAGCGGAGCTGGCGCGCAAGAGCCGGGTGGAACTCCGCGAGAAAGGCGTACACCTCCTTGACTTCGAGAAGGCGCTGCTGGATGTTTTGCGACAGCACCTGCAGCGCCGGGGCGCGAAGGAGCTTGATCTGGGCGATGAGGAAGTCGCGGATGCGCTCGAGTGCCTTGTCGCGGAGCGCGCCAACGCACTCGACGAGCGCAGCGTACGCGGCGGTGCCGCGGTAGTCGCTCATCGCACCCGCCTCGATCTGCTCAATCAACTGCAACTTCTCCCAGATGAACCGCACGTTCTCGACCCACGCACCATCGACATCGGCCGCCACCACCAGCCTCACCACCTCAGGCGGCACCATCAAGTCGATGATGAACGGGTTGAGGCGCTCCGCGAGCGCCGTTTGGGCCTGCACGTTGCTCAGGAGCCGTGCCGACCGCTCGCGCAGCGCCACCAACAGCGCCAGGAGGCGCTCAAGGTCGGCGTGGAACGTGGTGAGCGACGCCGCCACGGGCGCGAGCTGCGAGCGATGTGTCCGGAGTTCGCGGCCGTATGCCTCGAAGCGCGCCTTCAATGCCGCCGCGGCAGGCGCGGCAGGCGCGGACGCGGCCCCAAGCACGCCGACTTCCGGGGGATCTGCCTCCGCCGCTGGGTCCAACGGGAGGAGCTGCTGCAACGTGCGCAAGGACATGATGGGGTGGAGAACGCGCCAGCGTAGCGAGCGCGCTAACTTAGCAGCGTAGCGATCGCGCCGAGAGGCTGGCGAGGCTACTGGCGCGAGGCCGCTGGCGCGCGGCGCGCGAGGCCGCTGGCGCGCGGCGCGCGAGGCCGCTGGCGCGAGGCGCGAGACCGCTGGCGCGAGGCGCGCGATACCGCTGGCGCGCAAGGCCGCTGGCGCGGGTCTGCGCGCGGCGGCGGCAAACTAGCGCCAGCGCCACTATGAAAGCCCGTCGTTCATGGACGACCTTGCTCCAGACAAAGGCGACTCCGCCCTAGAGCGACCTACCGGTGTGGAGGGAGCCCCTGACCCACCCACCGCAGTGGAGGACGCCGCCTCGCATCCACCCACCGCAGTGGAGGGCGCAGCCTTGCATCCACCCACCGGTGTTGTTGCCGCCCTCACGCCCCCATTGAGCCCCCATCCTGCCTCTGGCACATGGCCATCAACTGTGTGCACCCCTTCCGGGCCCCCAGGGCGTCTGGGCTCCGATGACGCCTCGGGGTCAGAGCCCAGTGCTACGCCTTTCTCGCTAGATCCCAAGTCTGCCAGCTCGACAAGGCGGCTCCGTTCAGAGCTCGGCAGTCCCACGCCTGAGCCGCAAGAGCCTTTTAGGTCCCCGACCACTTCCTCAATGCTTAGTGAAGGACCTCCACTGCCCGCCTGCCTCGTGTCAGGGCTGAGAGACCCTGAGTCGGCCGCCAGGGCGCCCAGCACCAATTCGGCGCTTTTGGGCCCCTCAAAGGGTCCCGTTTGGTCTCCACGGTCCGACGTCAGCCCGAGGCCTCCAGGCGAGAAGCGCGAACCCGTGGGCCCCAGTCCCTTGCGCTCAGGGGGTCCCTCAGGCTCCCTCGGCCCTTCAACGTCCAACTCTTCACAATACCTCGACAGCAGCTCCGGAGCTGGCGGCCCCTCAGCTTTGCGCGTCACCGAGTCCCAGCACACCGCCATCGTCTTCCCCCCCACCCCCAACACCCTCCTCTGCATCCGGGCTGGCCCCGGCAGCGGCAAAACCCACACCCTCGTCAACCGCATCGCCTACCTCGTCTCGCGCGACCTCGTACAACCCCACGAGGTGCTTGTGCTCTCCATGGCCAACCGCCTGGTCAAGCTGCTCCGCGCCAGCTTGGTGCGCGCCGTGGGCGAGCCTGTGGCCAACCGCATCCAACTCAGCACCTTCCACCTGTTCTGCGGCCTCATGTTGGAGCAGTACGGCCCCCGCTTCGGCCCCAAATTTGCCCGCCGCCTCATGGACGACGCCAGCTGGCGGGCGTTCGCTACTATCTTCCTGCGCAAGTCAATCAGAGTAGGCGGCGTCTCGATCGAGGGCGACATCTCCGCCGCAAACTTGCATCGCATGCTCGCCGCGGTCAAGAGCGGCCACTTGAGTGTCGAGCGCGCCCACAAAAAGTACGGCGTCTCGCGCCGCTACATCGAAGCGTTGCTAGCCTACGTCGACGCCAATGGCATGGGGATGTATCTGGACATCATCAGCGACTATCTAGAGATGGTGCGCCTCGCCGCGGCCAGCGGCGCCCCCATCGAAGCGTTGGCGCACTACAAGGTGGTGGTGGTGGACGAGTTTCAGGATATGTACCCTGAGTTGCTCCGCGTGGTGGCGCTGGTGGCGGGCCCGCTCAAGCACTTGACCATCGCGGGCGACCCCAACCAGAGCATCTACGAGTTCCTCGGGTCAACCCCGGGCCTCATGCGCAACGTGGAGCGCCACCTCCCCGGTTACGCTGTCACAACCGTTGAGCTTCGCGAGGTGTTCCGCTCGACGCCGCAGATTGTCAGCGCCGCCAGCGCCATCTCCTTCGCCGCCGCGAGCGCGGGGCCCGTGGTGCGCCCGGCGGGGCACAAGCCCGTCGTGGTGGCGCACGCCTCCCCCGAAGAGGAGCACTTCTTCATTGCCCGCGAAGTGACGCGGCTCATCTGCGCCCTGGGCGGCCTCCTCACCCCGCTGGACTTTGCGGTGCTCACGCGCACCAACCTCGAGTTGGCACAGGTTGAGCGCCTCCTCACCGGCTACTCCATCCAGTGCAATAAGCTCGCCTCCACCGCTATGTGGACGCACTCGCGGGTGCTGCTCTTCATCAACGTGCTCTTGGTGCTACAGAACCACCACGGCGCCAACTTTGCCCTCTTGTGCATTCTCCAAGTGCTCGACCCTCAGGGCTCGAGGCGCACGCTGCAGTTGTTCAACGCCACCGACAGCATCGAGGCGTATCTCGCCGACCCCGCCAGTGCCCACCTCTTCAAGCGGGCGCCCGCCACCTTGAAACGGGTGCGCGACTTTCTCGGCGCCATTGGGCGTGCCCGCGAAACGTTGGCATCGGCGCAGTCCCCCACGCTCTTGCTTGAGGTGTTGCTCGAGATCTGCGAGCGCGCTCACTTGTTGCCCTACTTGAACCAGCAGCCGGACCTCGCGGTGTGCCTCGAGCTGTTTGGGCAGTCGCTCGAGTACCACTACGCCCACTGCCCCGATGGGTGCTTCCTCGACTATTTTGTCCGCAACTACGGTGACCACATCCCCATTGTCGACCGAGACCTGGTCAACTTGTCCACCATCCATGCCGCTAAGGGTCTCGAGTTCGCGGTGGTGTTTATCACGGGCGCCACCAAGCTCTTTGGCTCCGCCTCGTGGGACTCGTTGTTGCTGGGCGGCAGCGCCAAGCGGCTCGAAACGGCTCGCTTGTTCTACGTGGCTTCGACGCGCGCCAAGCACTTGTTGTACATTGGCGCCTTGCAGCGCCCGGCGCCCCACGCCGCCGCGTACCTCAGCAGCACCTTGCCACAGATGGGAGACTCCACCGGCGGCGCCACGTTGCTCGAGCGCTTGCTGGACGACTTGCAGCGCGCTATGCCGCTGCAGCGCCGCCTAGCGCGCGGCAAAACCATCTTCAACCAGTTTAGGCAGGAATATCGGCCCTGGGCGCGCTCAATGCACACTTGGCGCGTGGCGGCGGCGTTGGTGCGGCGCCTTTGATTTGCAGCCAACGTCACGTGCCCTAATTGCCGCTTTTGACTCGGTGCCGGCTGCAATTAGCCCCGGTGACAATGGCGATGTCGCCGCGTATGGACCAAGCAGGGGCAGACCTCGACCGCGAGTTGTACGCCGCTATCAAGGGGTACATTGGAGCGTTCCAAGTGTGCGTGCCGCCAGCGCGCAGCAGCGTGACTCCGTGCTTTTCGGTGTTCAAGCGCAAGAGCCGCCGCGAGCTAAGCGCACACGTCTCGCTTCCGCCCGAGTTGGACGCTGCGGACGCCACCCGCGCGCGCCACAGCTGTGTTCGGTGCCGACGACTCAAGCGCCGGTGCAGCCGCGACTTGCCCGAGTGCACTAACTGCGTCGCGTCGGAGGGAGTGTGCGTTTATCGGGCAAGGGCGAGTCGAGGGCTGCTGGTCAGCCGCGTGTCCAGAGAAGCCCTGAAAACTGCGGCCCCAGGGGCTGACTCCCCGAGGAAAATCCCTGAAGCCAGGGCTTCTGAAGCCGCTAACACTGCCGTCGTGGCCCATGCCGCCGCGGCCCCTGCCATCGTGGCCCATGCCGCCGCGGCCCCTGCCATCGTGGCCCATGCTGCTGCGGCCCATGCCGCCGCGGCCCCTGCCGCCGCAGCCCCTGCCGCCGCAGCCCCTGCCGCCGCAGCCCCTGCCCCCCCAACTCTCCCATCCATTGCCTACATCCTCGGCATCCCCAGTTTGCATAATACATAATCATCACTCGACGCTACCCTCCGCCCTAAGCAAGCTTCGACAAAATGCTCAACACGTCATTTTGCACGTCCGGCTCGGCGGGGTCGTACTCACCCGGGTCGTACTCCGCCGCTTCGTGCTCGTGCTTGAGCTCCAAGTCATCCTTGTGGTGCATTTCGAACTCGCGCGACGGCTCGGGCGCCGGGTCGTAGTCCTCCTCGTCACCATCGTCGTCGCTGCGCGCCACGCGGATGAGGTCGGTCTCCTCCTCGCGCTCGTACTCCTTGATCTCCACGTCCTCCAGGAACGCCACCGTCTTCTTCAGCGACGGCGTCAGCGCCCCTGACAGCACCAGCGGCAGCCGCAGCGTCTTGGCGCGCTTCGCCGGCGGCGCGTCACTGTCGCTATCGCTCGCCTCGTATCCTGGGACGGCGTCATCGTCGGAGGCGGGCTCCACCGCGGGCGAGGGCTCCTCCACCGCGGGCGAGGGCTCCTCAATCGCCGGCGAGGGCTCCTCAACCTCGGGCGAGGGCTCCTCGGGCTCCCCCTCCGGCCCCACCATCTCCTCGAGGTCTTGCTTCGTCCCCGCCAACCGCTCCATCGTCGCCGCCACAATCTGCAACTTGCCCTCGTCGGTCTGCGCCCCGCTTTCGACAATTTGCTCTAGGGCACGCACCTGTGCCAACGCCAGCGCGCGCTCGCGCTTGATGGCGGTGATATTAGCGGTGGCCAACTGGCACAATCTCTCCAACACCCCCAACTTAGAGAGGTAGATGCGCGGCAGCGGCAAGTTGTCCAGCTGCGCCGGATCTGTGGGGAGATACGCCTTGGCCTGGATGGCGATCTGCTGGAGGTTGCCCTGGTTGGCGTCGCTGAGGCGATTGAGGTGGGTCAAGGTCTGGTTGAGCTGCGTCAACTCGGAGGCCACCGCCACCGCCAGCGCCGTTGCCGCCGCGGCCGCGGCGGCGTCGGCCGAGTCGCCGTCGCCGACGGTGCGTTGCTGCTTGCTGAGCTCAATGGCGCGGCGGAGCTGCTTGATCTCCTGCGGCGAGAACACCAGGCGCTGCTCCCACACGTCGATGAGGCGCGTCACCTTGGGCTTGATGGCGTCGGTGACGCCGCCATACACGCGGTTGAGCACCTCGGGGAGCACCTCGCCGTAGCTGCGGATGAACTCGGTCTTGCGCTTGTGGCGTGCCTGCTGCACCACGTCGTTGCAGAGGTAGAGCAACAGGAGCTTTTTGGAGGACGTCGACGGCGACGCATCGAGCCGTAGCACGTAGTCGGCCCACAAGCGCGCCAGCTCCTTGCAGTGCCGGTGGTGGAAGAGGATCCACTGCAGGATCGTCACGATCGAGTCCTGGGTGTCGGAGAGCCCGGAGAGCTTTTTGTTGAAGATTTCGGGGGAGAACGACATGAGGGGGAGTGGTGGGGAGGGACGAGAAGATGAGGCGCGCGGAGAGCGAGGAGAGCGGCGCGCGCAGCGAGCGGCGTGCGCACGGAGCGGAGGAGAGCGGCGTGCGCAGCGAGAGCGGGAGAGCGCCACGCCGGCGCCGACTGCCCAAGCACAGCTTGGGGCTGCCACGGGCGAGCGCTGGGCGGCACTGCTAGCGCTGGGCGGCACTGCGAGCGCTGGGGCGGCGCTGGCGTGCCCGCCGCGCTCCATTGCACGCGCGGCGCGCGCTGCCGCGCGCGCCGCTGCGCGTTTCGCACCGCCCGTTAACGACCACAACAACCACATCCATGGCCAAACCTCGCAAGCCTAAAGTTGCCAAGGTGACGAAGCCAAAGGCAGACCTCACCCCGGCGGCCCACCTCACCCCGGCGGCCCACCTCACCCCGGCGGCCCACCTCACCCCGGCGGCCCACCTCACCCCGGCAGCCCACCTCGCCCCGAAGGCGGGCCCGCCGGCCGCCGCCGCCGCCTCCCCGCCCCCCAAGGCCCTTCCCTCGCTCGACGCGCTCGAGTCAGCAATTCTCCACGCCACCACCCCCGCCGAGCTCGTTCCCATCATCAGAGACCTCACCTCGACGCTGCAGGACCAGATATTCGACCAGTACAAGGCCAAAGTGCGAGAGCAGCTCGCGGCCAACGCGCGCACCATCGCGGAGCTCGAGCTGCAACTCGCCGCGCGCGACTCCGCCACTCCGCCGCCGCCGGCGCTCTACAAGTCGCCCATCAGACGACGCACGCAGCCGCTGCCGCTGCTGCCGGAGCTCATCACCCAGGACGAGCTCTCGAAGGAGCTCGAGACGATCGGCACCACCTTGGACATGTTGGAGCTCTTGACGGGGCTCCGCATCACCAACTACGAGGAGGACGCCCTCAGGCTCCACTTTGACATTGCCCAGCTGGCCACCACCGACCCAGCCGCCAAGGACGTCGCCCCGGGCCTAAGCATCCAGTACCGCTTGACCATCTTGAAGGACCACCGCGCCTCCGCCGCCGAGATCAACTACGTGCCCACCTTCATGGCCGAGCGCACCCGCAACAGCGAGCGCTTGCGCGAGGTGCTCCCGGAGTACTTTTGCGATAACTTGACATTTCCCTACAACACCTTGTCGCAGTTCTACAACAAGATCAACCGTGCGTTGAACAAGGGCGCCCGCACCTAGATATGTACATTATATGAGCTTGACCTCCACCGTGCCGTCGTCGCCTAGCACGAGCGCAAGCCGCTTCAAGAGCAGCTTCCGATCCGCCTTGTCGGCCTTCTTGACCACTTTGTAGAGGGTTTGAGTTTGGCCCGGACGGAGGTGGGCGAGCGCCAGGGGAAACAGAGCCGGCAGCTTGGTCTTGGCCAGCGTAGCCAGCTTAGGCTCTTTAGCCGCCTCGGCCAGCGTAGCCTTCTTGGGCTCCTTAGCCGCCTCGGCCAGCGTAGCCAGCTTAGACTCCTTAGCCGCCTCGGCCAGCTTCGCCTCCCTCACCGGCTGCGCCTTCGGCTGCGCCTTTTGCTGCGCCTTCGGCTGCTTCTTCCCCTTGTACAACGCCTTCTCGTACTTCTCCGCCTCGCTTATGCAGCTCGTGTGCTGGCGATGATCGTTATTGTGAAACGTCACCGAACAGTCAATGCACGAAAAGTACGCTCCACGGCATCGCTGCTGGTGCTGCTCGAGCTTCTTCTTCACCACTGTGTCGTTGCACACCTCGCACGAGAACGAAACCATCTTGCCGTGACAGACCCCCATTGAAAAAAAGCCTGAAGTGCGTATCGAGATGAGCATCACGTGATGCAAAGGCGGGCACGAGCCAGTTGTCAAAGCGCCAGGACCGCGGCCGCTCAACGGGGGTGGGCCAGCAATGCGAGACTCCCACAATACGCGTCTGGTCTCAGTCACTACCAAACCGGCTCGTCCTCCTTTTTTCTCGCCACCCTCACCATGTCGTAGTCCTCGGCGCTGTCCTTGTGCTCAGTGAGCATGCCCTGGAGGCGGTAGTAGTCGTTTTTCTTGTTGACTGAGCGCTTCTGCTCAATCATGCCGAGCATCTCCTCCTCGCCGAGCTGATGGTATTTTTCATCAAATTGCTCCCACTTCACCGACGTGAAGCGCTGCAAAAACAACGATCCGGCCACTATCGAAAGCATGAACGGCAAACCAAAGTACAAGAAGTGGTTGCGCCTCAAGAGTTTCTGGTACCTTCCGGCAATGGTCTTCTCATACGCCGCTTGTGCCTTCTTGCCCCGAAAGGGATTGCTTGATAGAGTCACCATGAGAAATGTGTAGCCGCAACCAGCTAACGTGGGGTCGCACTAAAGTCTGCCCACCGCGCAACGTTACACAAAACGAAAAGCCCGACCTCACCGCGATCGAGCCACTCCATGCGGCAATCGGCTACATGCCGGCAACCAGCCACAAACCTCTACACCGCGCCACAAGAATTGTCGTTTTGGGCTCGTCCTGCTAGGAAGACCCAATCATCCTGCACATACCCAATGGGCCATGCGCTTGGAGGTCCGGGGATAACGTCAAGGCGCGCCGCGCACGAGCCAATCATCTCGCGCCATTGTGCAACATGCAAGCCACCTCCAGAAATAAACACCAAACCAGCGATAGAGAAAAAGCAATTTTAGTCGCGGCTAGCGTAGAGAGTCCCCACCAGGACGACCTTAAAGCACCGGCGCGCAGTCTTCGGCTCACTGGCGTTTCGCCCGCTCGCATTCATCACGCCCGCCTCCCTGTGGTCCGGCGTTCCCCACTCCGAGCCGTTGTAGCGCCGTGTATGCCTTCGATTCCCCGCGTGAGCGCATTCCATTCCTTTGTTTTTTTTTTATGGTTATTTTATTCGTAGTGGCACCCCACCGATGCACGGACGTGTGATCTTGACACAAAAGGACCCGGAAGTAGTGTCGCAACAACAAAAGCCACCGAACGCCAACGTTGAGGGACAGAAATTTCGAGCGTAATTTTTTTTTACAACCACGGGCGTCCACCAGCTGCCACCTATTGCCGTAGCACACCCGTTACCGTTCACACCCCGCAGCCCAAACGCAGCGCAATCTACGACACGCCAGGACAGCGCACTTGATTGATCAAACGGCTGGTTTATCGCCCGCTTCCCCTGAACCAAATTGCACAGACGACCCCCGAGGCGACCACCATGTCTGCCTTCCCCAATAATTCTGCTTCCGTGGCGGCAGTGCAGCAGCAGCAGCAGCAGCAGCAGCAACAGCGCCACCAGCAAAGACTCAGCGAGCTCTTGGAGGCTGTCAAGCAGGAGTTTGACTTTGCCTTGAACGAAGCCTCCTCGTTCAAACAGGTGAAGGAGGACTATGACCTCAAGTACAACCAGCAGACTGCCGAGATGCAGCAAATCAGACAGACGGTTTACGACTTGGAAATGGCCCACAGAAAAATCAAGGAAGCGTACGAGGACGAGATCTTGCGGTTGAAGGCTGAGGTGGAGAGCAGAGACCGCGCTGCGGCCGCTGCAGCGCAGCAGCAGCACCAGCAGCAGCACCAACAGCAGGCACAGCAGCAGGCACAGCAGCAGGCGCAAGTGCAGCAGCAAGCCCAGGCGCAGCAAGCACAACATCAGCAGCAGCACCTTCAGCACCATCAGCAGCAAGCGGCACCCAACGGTGCACCGTATGCTGGGTATCAGACTGCACCCCCCATTGGCCGCGGCAGCAGTCACTTGCCCACCCCCATAAGACAGTCCCCGCCAAAGAGCGTCGCTCCAGGGCCCAAGATTGAAGCGTTGAGGGAGAACTCCCTGACGAGCCCACGGGCGGCCCCGGTAGCGGTCAGCGACCAGACCTCCCCTGCCGCTCAGGCCGTCACCGAGCCCGTTCCTGCCGCTGCTGCCGAAACCTCGACTGCTCTCACCATCGTGGACAAACTGCAGTATGTGGTCAACCCGAATGAAAGGGCCCTCCACGTGAAGAAGATTCCGGCGTTTTTGCAGGATTTGGACATCAGCAAGGCCAACCCGGAGTTCACCAAGCAGAACCCAGACTACTATGTGTTGTACAACCCGGCGTTCGAAAAGCTGCTCGATATTGAGCTAATCCACTCGTTGGACCACTCGTCGGTGGTGTGCTGCGTAAGGTTTTCAAAGCTCGGCGACCTCATTGCCACCGGTTGCAACAAAACCACCCAGGTATTCAACGTCAAGACCGGGGAGTTGGTTGCCAAGTTGATTGACGATAACTCAACCAACAACCTCAATGGTGATGACAAGAACGCCAATGGCAGTGAAGGTGCTAATGGCCAGTCGGCGTTGTCGTCGTCTGCCGCCAACGCCAACGGCGACCTCTACATAAGATCGTTGTGCTTCTCTCCCGATGGCAAGCTTTTGGCCACCGGGGCCGAGGATAAGTTGATCAGAATCTGGGATCTTGCCACCAAGCGCATCATAAAGATCTTGCGGGGGCACGAACAGGATATCTACTCGTTGGAGTTTTTCCCCGATGGCAACCGGTTGGTGTCCGGCTCGGGCGACAGAACGGTGCGGATCTGGGATTTGAGGTCGCTGCAGTGCTCATTGACGTTACTGATTGAGGACGGCGTCACCACTGTGGCGGTGTCGCCCGATGGCCTGTTGATTGCTGCCGGGTCGTTGGACAGAACGGTGCGCGTGTGGGACTCAACCACCGGGTTTCTCGTGGAAAGGTTGGATCTGGGCAATGAAAACGGCAATGGCCACGAGGACTCGGTGTACTCGGTGGTGTTCTCGGCCAACGGCAAGCAGTTGGTGTCGGGGTGTCTCGATGCCACCGTCAAGTTGTGGAACTTGGAGGGCAAGCTGGACTCAGCGGTGTCTCCCAACAGCGGCAATTCGTCCAACTCGGTGGTGATGGGCAACTCCAGAAAGTCGTCGTGCGAGGTGACCTACATTGGCCACAAGGACTTTGTGTTGTCGGTTTGTTTGACCGCCAAGAACGAGTACATTATCTCTGGTTCGAAGGACCGCGGAGTGGTGTTTTGGGACGAGCGCCTGGGGAACCCATTGTTGATGTTGCAAGGCCACCGCAACTCGGTGATCTCGGTAGCGGTGAGCTCCAACAGCGATGCCTCGGAGGGTATTTTTGCTACTGGTAGTGGAGATTGCAAGGCGAGGTTGTGGCGGTGGAAGAAGACAACCAACTGAGGGAGACGGCGCCCTGACCCATGTAATATTAGTATAAATTTGTGACCCACCAAGCGCGTAGCGTCGACATGCGGCGAAAGTCGATTTTGGATTTTTGTTTCTTGTTTTTTTTTTTTCCCGTTTTGCGGTGAACGAGCCAAGCCTGCCACCACACCGCCATGACCGTCTACACTGCCCTGACGACTGCTCCGGTCAACATTGCGGTAAGTACAGGAGAGGAGATTCCTCGCGCCAACTAACATCCAGACCCTCAAATACTGGGGAAAGCGTGACAAGTCCCTCAACCTCCCCACCAACTCATCGATCCTGGTGACGTTATCGCAGCGCGACTTGAGAACGTTGACCTCGGCTGCGTGCCTGGAGAGCTTCAGCGAGGATACGTTGTGGCTCAACGGCAAGCAGGAGTCGCTCAAGTCGGAGCGGACGGTGGCGTGCTTGGCTGACTTGCGCCGCTTGCGGCGCGCGGAGGAGGCGGCCGACGCCAGCTTGCCGCCCTTGTCACAATACGCGCTCCACATTGTGTCGGAGAACAACTTCCCCACTGCGGCCGGGTTGGCGCTGTCTGCGGCCGGCTTCGCCGCATTGGTGGTGGCGATTGCGCGGTTGTACCGCTTGCCGCAGACCATGAGCGAGTTGTCCAAGATTGCCCGCAAGGGCTCGGGGTCGGCGTGCCGGTCGCTCTTTGGCGGCTACGTGGCGTGGGAGATGGGCACGCAACCCGACGGCGAGGACCTGCAGGCGGTCGAGGTGGCGCCCGTGGACCACTGGCCCGAGATGCGTGCCGCCATCTTGGTTGTGAGCGACGACAAGAAGGACACGCCGTCGACCTCGGGGATGCAGTCGACGGTGGCCACGTCGGACTTGTTCCAGCACCGCATCGACCTGGTGGTGCCGCGGCGCTTCGACGAGATGAAGCGCGCCATCGTGGCTCGCGACTTTGCCACCTTTGCCGACTTGACGATGCGCGACTCCAACTCGTTCCACGCGGTATGCTTGGACCTGTTCCCGCCCATCTTCTACCTCAACGACACATCCAAAAAGATCATCAAGCTCGTGCACAAGTTAAACGAGTTGGCCGGCGAAACCATTGCTGCGTACACCTTCGACGCCGGGCCCAACGCCGTCATCTACTACGAGGCGCGCAACGAGGACAAGGTTTTGGGCTTTTTGCACAAGGTATTTGCCGCGGTAGAGGGCTGGAAGGGCGACGTTGCCCCCACCGCCTACGACTTTGACTTTGACGACCAATTGCATCGCGGCGTCGCCAAGATCATCTTGACCGAGGTCGGGCCGGGGCCTCAGGAAACCTCTGAGAGCCTCGTCAATGACAACGGGTTGCCCTTATAATAAACGCGACGCCCCCGCCTTTTTGCATTTTTTTTTTTTTTTTTTGGTGAAAAATTCAGCAACCACCATGTTCCTTCTTCGCCATGAGCTCGCGCGTGCACTGTGGGTGCTGCCTCTCCGCGCGATACGACGTCCCTTCTCTACGGGCGTTCCTCTCTTGAAGGCGGCTCCGCCGCGGCCCCCGCCCCTTCACCACCCGCTGCGGCCCCAGCCGGGCCGCACCCCGATTGAACTGCGCCAGCACCTGGCCCGCGCTAAGGAGCTCTTAGCCAAGACGCAGGCCTACCAGCACGCGTTACAAACCACCACCAAGAAGAACTTGGAAACGATTCTTCCCAAGCACGAAAACATATACACGGTACCCAACTTGCTCACCGCAACCCGTATAGCCACTGCCCCAGTGATTGGCTACTTGTTGTGTCACAACCAGACCGCGTGGGCAATGTCCCTTTTCGTCTACTCGTGTGTGACCGACTTTGTCGACGGCTACCTCGCCCGCAGGTACAAGATGGGGTCTGTGTTGGGGTCCATCATCGACCCAATGGCCGACAAACTACTCATGACTGTGTGTACGTTGCTGTTGTGCTACAACAGCACGATGCCGCTCTTTGTGGCGTCGATAATCATCGGCAGAGACGTCATGTTGGGCGTGATGGCGGTGTACTACCGCTTCGTGTCGTTGCCGCCACCGAGAACATTTTTGCGGTACTGGGACTTTCTGATCCCCAGCGCCAGTGTGCACCCAACGCGGCTCTCCAAGTGGAACACGGGGTTGCAGATGGTGTATATCGGCACCTTGGTGATGAAGCCCGCGGTGGAGCTGGTGTTAGGGGACGCGGGTTGGGTGGAGGGGTTCCACTGGTTTTTGGCCGCGTTCGAGTACTTGGTGGCCACCACCACGGTAGTGAGCGGCGGCACCTACTTGTTTTCCAAGGATGCGGTCAAGTTTGTGCGCTAGCACCACGCGATGGCAAGGTAGAGCGCAAGGCTGGCCGGGTCGTTGAGGGCGCGCAAGCATGAGAGCAACGCCAACCGCGGCTCTAGCGGGGCGTGAGTTGCGCCCGCGAGCTTGGCGATGAGCCGGAGGTAGTGTTCTGTCAAGTGAGGGAGATCTTCGGACGCCAAGCCGGACGCCAAGGTGTGGAACAGCCTCGGGGGGGCACAGAACCGTCCGCGGGCGCTGGCGGCGCTGACCAAGTTGAGGCGCCGTTTGAGCACCGCCAGCGTGGCCAAGACACGCTCAGCCTCTTTTAGTGCTCTGATGTCGCGCAAGGAGTCCACTGACTGCATCAGGTGCGTATGCGCCAATAGGCGCATCACCACGACCCTCAACGTGGCCGCGATCAAATCGGTGACAATGTGAGGAGCCATGTCGACGAGGTCCAAGTTGGAGGTCACCGCGGCAAAGAGCGGCTCGTAAACTAAACAGCCCACCCGCGCGAGCTCTTCCGGGGCGTCTGGTGCCTTGGCCACCTCGAGCAGAAGCTGGTCCGCCTGCAGAAGCACACTGACGTAGTCCAACACCGCGGCGTCTGCATACTGCGTGTTAATCAAGAGGGGCAACTCGTGGCGCAATAGGTCCCAGAGGTGCAGCTGCACCAACTCCTCGCGCTCGTGCCAGGGGCGGTGTGCGTACACCCATCTCTGAAGCGCGAGCCAGTCGGTGACGTTGGCGGATGAGCGGTGGCGCTTGAGGCTGGTGCGTAGCTCGCTTGCACTGGCTGCAAAGTCAACCTGCAAAACGCGCTGATATAGCCGCCGCACTTGCGGCGTGGCGCGCGGCGCCTGGGGCGTGCTGCCGATCTCACAGAGCTCAAACGGCTGAGACCTCGTCCGCGGTGCAGCTCGCGAAGTCCTGGGAACGGCCCGTTTGACAGCTTTGGTTTTGGCCCGGCTGGTAGGTTTGGGCTTGGCCGCGGTTTTTAAGCGGGACCCCGTTAGAGCCTCTATATAAAAATCGATAGTTTCTAGATGTTAGTCGTGAGTCACTTCGACATCGCGTACACACCTTTGGTGGAGCCTCGTCTGTGTCTAAGAATATACAATGCCAACACCACGTCCATTTAATAAGCAAAGTGCTGCCAGAAAATCGCAAATGCTGCAAAAAAAAGTTCTTATTTGATGCCCAACCTCGACCGTTTTCGTCGCTTTGTCGCCTCGGTGCTGCCCACGTATATAGTGTCCCCACACTCGTAGTGTACAGACTCGTCAACGTCCTTCAGGACATCGCTACCCTGGTCATGCTGATGCCCACCAACTTGATATCCCTTGATGTTGCGTAGGCGCACCCAGATCCGGCGGCGCACACAGCTGCCGAAAAAGTCGCGCCCCCGCCAGTGCTTGCTGCTGAACAAGAGGTTCAGGTAGATCCACCCTTGATCGTCGACGTCGTAGAGCATGAAAACATACCAGCTGTCCCATGACCACTCCCAGTTGAAGTCGGGCAACGGGTAGAGCGCCGCGAGGCTGCTGTGGACACTCTCGTAGTTGTTGTTCTTCTCCACCGCCTGCAATACATATCCACCGTTGAGCAGCTGGAAACTGGGCGGGTCCACCATGGGGATCAATGATCGTCCGGAAAATAAGGGGAAGCCAAAGATGCAAAGACCACGCTGATTCTCAATCACGTACTCAAACTCGGCTTGCAGAGTGCCGGCGTGGTCGAGCAGCTGCTTCAAGATTGCGTCCGTTAGCGGACCGGGGATCAGATTACTCTTGATGAGCTCGCGAAGCGCCTTGATTTGGGGGAAGCTCTCAAACCTGGCGTTGACCTCGCTTCGATTGACATCGCAAGCTTCATGCCACATCAACCATAGAGAAGGTTTAGGTTAACTACACGAATGGGGCATAGGAGACACAAACATGGCGGCATCAGCAATTTGTTCGCTTGGCAATGGCGAGCTATGCAGGATGTGCGACCTGCCGCTGACCGGGCTTGCTCCGATTGAAGCGTCTTAGCACAATTTCGCTGCGCATCGAAACGTCGCCTATGTATTGCTTCTTAGTTTCTTGCTTCGAGTATGTACAGACGCCAAAGTCATGGGACAAAAGAAAAAGAAACGGACAAATACTGGCGAAAGACGCCACCAAGCGATGCTGTTAGGTGGCCGCCCAAAGACTACAATTGTTACCTATGGGCTTCAAACGCTAAACTAGGTTGTACCCCATGGGGCTAGTGGGTGAGCCGTTGCAGCAGGCAGACGGTTTCGGGGTCCTGCTATCTTCCCCCGTTCGCATGTGAGATTGCTGTGGTGGGGCAGCGGAGGCCCGGGATTTTTTTTTCGCGTGGCACTTTCTTCTCTGATATCGTATCTTGATGCACTCCGACATATAGGTGAGGGCGCTCACCAAACGGCCCCTCACGCTCTTCACTCACGAAAGGCGCCACGCAGCCCACGCACGGGCGCGGGTATAACAGCAAGGTACTAGCTATTGTTTGGTGCCAACGGCCTTCGCCTATGCGTCAAGGGCTAATCTAGCCCACACATCCCACCACAGCGTCGCTCCAGCGCAAATTGTGAAATTGCATCATTTCATGGCAAAGCCATCACAGCTGCCGCAAAAGTCTATTCCATGTGTGATTGTACTCGTTGCGGCCGATCTCTGTGCGGCATTCGGGGTGCACGCAGAAAATAAAACCTCGATTAAGCCCTTGAGCATCGTCCACGTACCCTTTCCTCACAATCGGGTCTGTCTTCATGAATGTGCATCACGCAAAATCCCCCAATGCTCCGCACGCAAAGGTCTACACGTTTCTCTGTTTCTTTTTGGGCGCTGATCGCCACAGCCTCTGCACGGAGGACTTGCAGGGCGTATGCGGCCGCTCACGTAAGAAAAAGGAAAAATTGCAACTCAGCCCTCGCGGCTTCTAGTACGAGGCATGGGCCGTGCCACAGGGACCCGCCAGCTAGACCCGCTAGCACACTCGCCGAGGCTTCCACACCCCACCACGTAAGAATCACCTCATGGCGCCACGCCGTCCTCTGACGGAGATCTACAGAAGGATCTTCGAATTAATCATCACGCACGACTGGCTGTTGCTTTAGGCCCGTCATTTCTTTTTTTTTTAGAAAATCCGTTTATTTATTAACCGTTTGTAATTTTCCACGCATCTTAAATACCTCCCTCCTATCGGCTCTCGACCCCAGCGAACCACGAAACAAGTATAGAGGGCAACCCGTGCTTAAGATGAACTTTGTCTCAAATGGCAACGGGCTAGCCTATGGCGACCAGGGCTCGAGTGGGCCCGCGCAGATCTTGAGCAATCAGTCGCCAATGGACATGATGAAGCCTCCCGCCGACGGCGTGCTCTTCATGCCGGTGGAGTCTGTGGTTGCCCCTGACAGAACACAGCTAGCCAAGCCCTCGCCGCACATGCAGCAGCCCAAGCGCGAGCCTGCGGCGCCCGTGGTGGCGCGTGCGCCCATGCCGAATCCCGCCGCGGCGCCCGCGGGGTTGGACGGCGCCGTTACTGCCAGCGCGCCCTTGGCGCTGGCCGCGCCGATGTTGCCCTTTCACAACCCCTTTGACACCCACAGCTATCCGCTCACAAACCCGCCGATCTTTGACTACACGATGAAGTTCCCCTATACCGGCACCGACGGCGCCCCGAGACGACGCAGGATATCCATTTCCAACGGCCAGATTGGTCAGATCGTTAACCACGAGGCGTTTTTTGACTACGACAGCCCCGTAGACGACTTTGGTGTCGACGTGCAGCAGCAGCACCACCACCAGTTGCAGCACCATCAGTTGCACCAGGAACACCGCCAGCATTTGCAGCAGCAGCAGCATTTGCAGCAGCAACAGCAGCAACAGCAGCAGCAACAGCAACAGCAGCAGCAACAGCAACAGCAGCAGCAGCAGCATTTGCCGCCGCCACCGCCGCCGCCTCTGAGCCTGCAAGTGGCTGCCGAGTTGGCGGTGCCGACCTCGGTGGACGCCGAGGCGATCACGCCAAGCTCAAGCGAGTTCCTCGTGCTGGCCGCGGGGGTGCTGGCCGCGGGGGTGCCGCCGCCCGACCACCAGCTTCTTTACGACAACGAGGTGATCTACAACCCGCACGACGGCCCGATCCCGGGGACGGCGGCGTGGAAGAAGGAGCGGTTATTGGAGCGCAACCGCATCGCCGCCTCGCGCTGCAGACAGCGCAAGAAGCACGCGCAGCTTTTGTTGCAGGACAACATACTGAAGTACCAGCTGGAGGTGAACGCGCTCCAGGAAAAGGTGGAGAAGTATCGCGAGGTGGTGAAGCGCTACAACGCGGCGGTGTTGCAGCATCTGCACGACTGCAAAAACTTTGACTCGTTGTCGTTGTTGAAGGTTTTAGAGGAGATGGACATGGACAAGGAGGAGCAGAAGAAGCTTGGGGTGGGGAAATAAGGACGATCAATTGATGATGGATGTAGAAGCGAGGCCGGCAGGACAAGGCTGTTACCAGCCACGAGGTAGTAGCAGCAAGGCGATGGGCAGCAAAGAAGCGTGGCGAGGAAGGAGCGTGGGGAGGTGCGAGCTGCCGCGGACTCGCTGCTTCTCTTCGCTCAGCCTACTCTGGACTGCAGCTGCCGCGGCCTCGCTGCTTCTCTCTGCTTAGCCTGCTCCGGACTGTCGTTGCTGCTCGCAGCCCGCTCTAGGCCACCTGCTGCTACCGGTTCTCGCCGCTACTCGCTACTTTATCGATGCTCGCCGCGCTTGTCTGGCAGTGCGCTGTTGGCAGCCACGCTAGTCTGCCGATTAAAATCTGCTACTCGCAGCCACGCTGATCTGCTACAAGAGATCTGCTACTCTCACCTCTACTGCTCGCGGCTCTCGCTGATTCTGCTCGGTTTCTCCAACTACATGGCTGCGTCTCCTCTATTACTGCCTGCCCTCCATGGTCACCACTGCTACAGCATCTCGCAGCTGCTGTCACCGGTTTCTAACTTTACTGCTGCTTCTGTGTATTCCTGCCTTCCTAGCCTGCCGCTGCTTGCCGCTGCTTGCCGCTAGCGCGCGCTGCTCCTCGCCGCTACGCGCTCTGCTCCGTTGGTCGCCGCTAGCGCGCGCTGCTCCTCGCCGCTACGCGCTCTGCTCCGTTGGTCGCCGCTAGCGCGCGCTGCTCCTCGCCGCTACGCGCGCTGCTCCTCGCCGCTACGCGCTCTGCTCCGTTGGTCGCCGCTAGCGCGCGCTGCTCCTCGCCGCTACGCGCGCTGCTCCGCGCCGCTACGCGCGCTCCTCCGCGCCGCTCCTCACAGCGCGCGCTGGCGCGCGCTGCGCTCGCCTTCATCGACTTGAAAAAACCTCACCGCTACGCTCCCCACCATGTCGCTCCAGTTGCCCCAAGCCCCCAATGCCGGCTTGTTCAAACAGGGCTACCAGTCGCACTCCAACGCGGACGGCGCGCTCATCCGCAACATCGAGGCCGTTCGCCAGGTCTCCTCCATCCTCCTCACGCTGATGGGCCCCCTGGGCCGCAACAAGATCATCGTCAACCACTTGGGCAAGATCTTCATCACCAACGACGCGCTGACGATGCTCAACGAGTTGGAGGTGGTACACCCGGCGGTCAAGCTCTTGATCATGGCGTCGCAGCAGCAGCAGATGGAGATGGGCGACCACTCCAACCTCGTCATCGTGTTGGCGGGGGAGTTCTTGAACGCGGCCGAAAAGTTGGTGGTGTTGGGATTAAGCCCCAGCGAGATCAGCCAGGGCTATGCCCTCGCCAACAAGTTCGTCATGGAGGCCATCGAGAACCTTGCTGTCGACAAGGTGAGGGCCATTGGCGACCGCGACGAGTTGCTCAAGGCCATCCGCCCCGTCATCATGCTGAAGCAGTACGGCGACGAGGACTTGATCCTGCGCCTCGTCATTGACGCCGTATTGCTGATCTTGGACCCCAAGCGCCCCTCGGCCACCTTCAACATCGACCTGATCCGCGTGGTCAAGGTTATGGGCAGCTCGTTGCGCCAGCTGCAGGTGATCAAGGGCATGGTGTTCCCGCGCGAGCCCGAGGGCCACGTCAAGCACCTCAACGCCAGGGCCAAGGTGGCGATTTACACATGCCCCATCGACATCCTGACCACCGAGACCAAGGGCACCGTGTTGTTGCACAATGCCCAGGAGATCTTGGACTTCAGCAAGGGCGAGGAGCAGCAGTTGGAGCAGATGTGCCGCGAGATCAGCGACCTGGGGGTCAGGGTGGTGGTGGCCGGCGCCAACGTGGGCGAGTTGGCGTTGCACTACTTCAACAAGTTTGGCGTGTTGGTGTTGCGGGTGCCCTCCAAGTTCGACTTGCGCCGCATCAGCCGCGTGTGCGGCGCCACGCCGTTGCCGCGCTTGGGCGCACCCATGCCCGACGAGATGGGCCTGATCGACGTGATCGAGACCCGCGAGATTGGCGGCGACCGCGTCACCGTGTTCCGCCAGGAGCTGGCGTCGACAACGCGCACCGCCACCGTGTTGATCCGCGGCGCCACTCAGCAGCACTTGGACGACATCGAGCGCCTGATCGACGACGGCGTCAACGCCGTCAAGCTGCTACTCCAGGACAACCGCCTCTTGCCCGGCGCCGGCGCGGTCGAGGCCGAGTTGATGCGCTTGATCACGCAGTACGGCGAGCGCACCCCAGGGTTGTTGCAGTTGGCAATCAAGCTGTACGCGCTGGCGTTCGAGGTGATCCCGCGCGCGTTGGCCGAGACCGCCGGCTTGAACGTGCAGGAGAGCTTGAGCCGCTTGTACGCGGCGCACAGCGACGCCAGCGGGTTGCTGCTCGGCTTGGACATCGACGGCGAGGAGGCCTCGGGTCTCGTCGACACCGCTGAGCGCGGCATCTTGGACTTGTTGGCAGCCAAGCGCCTGGCGATCAACTTGGCCACCGACGCCGCCACCACCGTGTTGAGCATTGACCAGATCATCATGGCCAAGCGTGCGGGCGGGCCGGTGATGCCCAAGCAGCCCAGACCGGGCAACTGGGACCAGGCAGACTGAGAGGCGTGTATTGAGCTGATGAGGCAGATGACTGTATTGCTTATGTAGTGGCGGCCTCGATGAAGGCAGCGATCTTGGCCACATCCTTATGGCCGTCGCTTTCGACGCCGCCGCTGACGTCGACGCCAATGACGCGCGCCACCGCGAGCGCCAGGCGCACGTTGTGCGGCGTGAGCCCGCCCGCAAGGATGTAGCGCCCGCCCTCCAACGCCCCCACCGCGGCCCAGTCGATGGTGACGCCCTCGCCGCCCGCGTCGGAGTCAAGCAAGGGCACCAAGAACCCCAGCGGCGCCGCGCCGGGTGCCGGCGGCGCCGCCACCGCGCGCATGAGCTCGGCGTCGCGCGGCACCACGAACCGCGCGATCAACCCGTACTGCAACGCGCTATTGCGGCGGCCAAACGCCGCCTTGTCCTCGGCGCCGTGGAGCTGAATAATGTCGAGCCCGAGCTGCGCCGCGGTCTCAAACACCTCGTCCGCCAGCTGGTTGCGGAACACGCCCGCCACAAAGGGACCGTTTTGCTCCACAAGCGCGGCAGCAGCGGCGTGCATCTCCGCAGCGCTCGCGTGCGGCCGCGCGTACAACTCGCCGAGAAGCGACCGCATCGTCTGGTGGCGCCGCCCCAACGCGGCGCGCACGCGCTGCGCCCGCGCCACGATGGCCGCCGCCACCGCGCGGTCCACCGTGCGCGCGCGGCCGGGCACGAGGATCATCCCGAGCACGCTGGCGCCGCCGTCGATGGCCGCCTGCGCGGCCTCCTCCGTCTTCAACCCGCAGATCTTGACCAACGGCATGACTGATTGGTTTTTCGCGCCAAACGGCCTCAAGCATCTATCTATCTAATATACACGCCAGGCCAGCGAACACCCTCTCGACCTCAAGGGCGGCTGGGGGGCCTGCGGCCTGGCTGGCAGCCCTGGCAAGGAGCCCACACCGCTACCTCAAATGCTTTAATAGCCCTCCGGGCCCCGATCTCAGCCCTGGCGGCCCTCGGCACCCGCGATCCCGGCGCCGCCGCCGGGCGCCGCCGGGCTGACGCCGCTTCGTAGCCTCTGAGTCCTAGTTCTCTGGCCCCACCCACTATTCCTCATTCTTCCTGAACAACTTGCCAAAACTTTTGAAATTCTCGTTGATCTTGCTCACCTTGTTCTCTCCATTCAATGCCAATTCCTTGAAACTCTTTTCGATGTTGTTGATGCGGAGATGCGGCACCGCGGGCGAAAAAGGCCCCCCGAGGATGGGCGACTTCGCCAGCAGCGGCCGCGGCCGCCGCGCCGCCTCGTCGTCGCCCAAGTGCGCCAACGTGGCGTTCTCCTCCACCAACTCGCGCCCGCTGGTGTTGACCTGCAACTCAAAGTTGTCCACGAGCTGCTGGTATTCGGGGCCCGCGGTGACGCCCTTCAACTCCAACACCCGGCCGAAGTTGCGCTTGCTCTTGTCGCCGACCAAGTTGAGGTAGTTGAGCACAAAGTCGTCAATGGGCTTGGTGGGGCCGAGGAGAAGCTTGAGTACGGTGGCGGCCCTGGAGACTTGCAGGTTGACGTATTTGGCGTAGCTCGAGGCAAGCTTGGAGTCGGCGCTGTCGTCGGCAGTGGCCTGGCCGAGCGCCGGCAACCGCAACAACGCCGCCTTCAACGCCTCCAAGTCTAGCAACAACTGCTCGGCATTGACGCTCAGCACGCCACCGCGCACACTGCGCCACTGGCTCATAAAGCAGTTCACCACGAGCTCCACCACCTTGTTGCAAAAATTTCGCACGTAGCCCTCGCGCACAATCAACGGCAACGCCACGCGCAAGTTGTCCTCGACGATGCGCTGGCAGTCTACCATGTAGCGCAGCACGTCGCCAACCGCCTCCATCTGCGCCCAGTTGACGTTGTTGAACTGGCGCCAGCAGTGCTCCAACTCGCGGCTGATCTTGGTGAGCAAGAGGGTGATGGCGCGCGTGATCAAGTCGATGAAGCTCTCACGCGCCAGGTCAAACGAAACCGCCCGCGCGAGGTCGGCGTCAACCGTTGCCTGGATGCGCTCCTCCAACTGTGTCGCGGTGTTGCTGCAGTAGTCGGCGGTGTTCAACACCATCGTGAGATACAAGATCAGCTCGACGCCGCCAGCCACGACGTCGTGCTCTGCGGGGATGCACGGCAGAAGCACGCGGCGCGCATACTGCTTGAGGTACTTGACAAACACCTCGGTAAGATCGAGCAAGATCGGGCCCAGCAGCAACCGCGTCGTCTGCGCAAGCATGCCGCGGTAGGTGCGGAATAACTCGGCCAGCGACGCACAGATGTTGGGCACTGCGTGAAGGTCGGCGGAGGCGTCGCGGAGCTCCTCGGGGAGCTTGGGCGCCGCGAGATACTCCAAGAACTTGGAGTCCAACACGCCGTCTTGCTGCGAGATCCACACCAGGAGGTATGGCTCGAAGGTGCGCAGAAGGACTTGGTTAAAGGCGGTGGCGCCGTCACCGCCGTCACCGCCGGCGGCACCGGTGCTGCTGTCGCTGGCATCGCTGGCGCCTCCAGCGTCGAGGCGCTCGCCTAAATACTGCTCAAACTCGAGCGTCGCCGTCAACGCATTCAACAACACATCCGGGTTCCCCCGCTTGGCGCGGTAGTGGTTCAACACCCGCTGGAGGTCGTCGCGCGTGCGGAGGCAAAAGCGCCGCGCCACCTCGACATCGACGCGCCACCGCGCCGGGAACACCTCGCCGTAGCGCTCCTGCACCGCGGCGAGCACCTTGCGGAAGAACGCGTAGCGCCGCGCCACGTTCTCCAAGGACCCGGCCTCGTCGCTAGACCGGAAGATCTGCTCGATCTCGGCAAGCTGGCGTGCGCAAAAGAGCTCCACCACGCGGTGGCGGTAGTGTGGGTCGATCAACTCCAAGATCTCCGCCGCGTACGCGAGCCCGCGCGCTTCGACGCGCCCGCCAATGGCGTCGTCAAAGTCCAGAAGCACGTCGTCGGCCAACTTGGTCTGCGTGCGATGGATGGCGGCGTTCAACGCGGCAATCTCGTCCACCAGCTTGTACGGCCGCAAGTGCACCGCCAACTCCTTGACGACGCTGAACATGTGGAGCACCTCGCGGTAGTCCTTGGGCTCGCCCAGCGCCACCGTCTCTGTCAACGCGTCGTTCGCCACCACGAGCATCTGGAGGCGCTTTACAATCGTCATCAGGAGCACCAAGTTCTTCTTGGTCTGGTCGAGACGCTCAATGTCGCGCAGCATCGCGCCGATCGCCCGCTGGGTGTCCGCCGCCTGCTGCTGCGTCTGCCGTATGGCCGGGAGGAGGCGACTGACGCGCGCGCTGAGCCCAGCGGCGCTCTTGCCATCGCCGCCGCCGCCGTCGCCGCCGCTGCCACCGCGGCCCGCCGCGTCGTACGCCGCCACCTGCGCGCCAATCGCCCCGTCAAGCTGCCGCTGGTACCGGTGGAGGTGGCCAAGAAGCTGCGGGATCTCCACAAGCGCCGCGGGCGTCTGGAAGAGCGCCCGCAAGTCGCTGCCAGCGCTGTACTCACTCGACATGTGGCGTCGCTGCCTCCGGGCGCGGCGCCGCGCATATACCTACGCCATATGCAGGATGTGTACATTAGAAATCGCCGCCGTCGCCGCCAAAATCGCCCCCGCCATCGGCGCCGTTGTCGTAGCCGTTCTCGTAGCCCTCCTCGTAGGCGTGGTTGTCCATCATGTTGCCGATGAGCATGCCGCCGGCCAACCCGCCGAGCGCGCCCATGGCCATGCCGCCACCGGCGCCGCCAAAGCGACTCGGTCTTTGTTGCTGGTAGCCGCCGCCGTAAGGCTGCGGCGGGTAGCCGCCATAGGGCTGCGGTGGGTAGCCGCCATAAGGCTGCGGTGGGTAGGCGCCATAGGGTTGTGGGGGGTAGCCGCCGCCGCCGCCGCCGTAGGGCTGCGGTGGGTACTGTTGCGGAGGATATTGCTGGGGCTGCGGCGGGTACTGCTGGGGCTGCTGCGGCGGCGGCTGGCCCAGACCACCCGAGAAGCGGCTGAACACGCCCTTGCCGCCCAGAGGCTGCAGCGCCTGTGGCGCCGGCGAGGGCTTAGGCGTGGGGGAATACGCGGGCGGCAGCACTGCGTCCGCGGCGCCAAAAACGGTGCCGGGCGGCGCCTCCCACTGCGACTTCTTGGTGGCGAGATCAACGTAGAAAAAGGTTTTGTATTTCTCGTCGTATTTGGCGAGCCAGCCGCTGGGGACCTTCGGCGGTCTGCTAGGGTCTGCTTCGGGCATAAAAGTGTGAGGGGGGGGGGGGGGTAGTGGGTCGGTGACGATTAATCTTGGCGGCGCCAGCGCCCCGTGAAGTCTGCGCCCGGATTCCGGGGAAAAACAAAAAAATGATTACAGAAAATACGCCCCGATTGGGAACCGAATTGCTGCAATCATACCTCGGGGAATACCTCTGTGAGCACCACGTCCAAGAGCTCAAAAAGAAGATGCTGGTTCAACACCTCGTTCTGCATCATGCTGAAGAGCCCGCTTGCTGCGCGCATCGTGTTGGCCAGCCCAAAGAGGCGCGCGCATGTCTCGTGGAAGAATACGTCAAAGAGTACCCGCGCCTCCTGCTTGGTGGCCGACTGCTCGTACACCGAGCGCGCCGCGGGCGGGTTTCTAAAGCGGCCACCGGGGAAAAGCTGCTGCTCAAGCGCAGCCAAACAATCCAGCACGTTTTCCTCGTCGCTCTGCAGCTCCACAAACTCGTACACCTTGCGCTCGATGGTGGTGCCAAACACCTGCTGCAAGATCACCACCAACGCGCGGCCCCGGAGCCACGTCTTGGTGGTGTTCAATTCAAACAACAGAATAAGAGCGTCGCATATTGGTTTGACAAACAGATCGCGCTCCCCAACCTCCTCGTACTTGCGCAACTCGTCTTGCATCTCGCTCAAGTTGGCAATCATCTGAGGGTTCATCTGCGAGGGCCCATAGAGCGTGTTAGCCATTCGCTCGATGTTGCTGCGCGCAGAGGGCCTCTCTTCAAACACCTGGCTCTTGCGCACACTAAGGTTCTCGGAGCTCAAGAACGCCCGAAACGCCCGGTCGCAGCACACCTCGGGGACGCTCAAAAGCTCCCCAAGGTACTCCGATAACGCCACTTTCCTCATCTCCGCCACTTGGCGCTGCTGAAATTTCAACACCAGCACCGCGCGCTTGGGGAACTTGGCCTGCCCCACGCGCGGATACTTTTGCTTTAAGTACTCGTGGAGCTTAAGGAACTGGCTGTAGCGTCGCGCCACGATCCATCCGGCGGTGACAGTGTCGGGGGACTCACTCGAAAGTCGCTGTACCTCGACAATGTACAACACAAACTCCTTGTTGCCCTCGTTGCCGATTATGTACGACTGGATGGCGGCTCGCGACCGCCCATATAAGCTATTGTCGTTCTCCTGAACCATGTACTGCTGTTTTTGAAGCTCCTTGTAGCTGATCTCCTTTTCCAAGCTGGCCTTTGACCGCATCAAGATCTTGATTTCACCGAGGTTGTTGGTTAACTCAGCCTTGTTGAGTAAAGGTGTCAACACCTGCAACTGCTGCGAGAGCCGTTGAATCTCTAACTCAAGCTTGGCAATCTCCTCAGTGAGTCGAAGGTTACCAGGGGCGGCAAGAAACAATTCTTGCAGTGACGTCATGTCGGAATCAAGCTCGGTCGTGGCCATTGCGTCAGATTCTTCGTCGCCGTCGAAAAGCGAGTGCGACCCCTCGGTGTCGCCGAAAAGCGACGACCCAGCGTCTGGCTCGCCAAAGAGGTCGCGCTTGAGGTCAGTCTCTAACGATGTGCTCGAGCCGTGGACCGCCTGATACACCTCTGTGGGCGGCGAGGTGGACGCCCGCATGATTTCGCTGAAGGCATCCTCGACCGCGCTCACCACGGCGCCGCTGATGCCACCACGCAGAGTATCATCGTGTGGCTCTGCTGCTGGCTCTGAAACAGAGGGCACGGGCTCGTCAGGCTTCTCTGGAAACACGTCAGACTCTACCAAGCTGACGAATAAGCTTGATCGCTGGAACCCGGGCAACTCCTCAACAAGCCGGTCGTAGACTTTGTTTTGCATTTTGAGGAGCTCGCGGCGCGCCAACACGTAGAGCCGCCTCCTAGCGGCAGTGTCGATGGTAGCCGCGGTCACGTAGTCCTCTATCACCTCGATCGACTCGCGGTCCATATCGATGGCGGGAACAAAGCAGAAACTCTTGTAGATCCGCACTATGTCCTCTTGGGCATCAGCGCTGACGGACAACGCCATATCGGCGACGAGATCCTCGTCGTCCAGAGCCGCCGCTTCCTCTAAGGGCACTTTTATCTGCTCGACAGCCCGGTAGAAATCCAAGAGCGGGAGGCGGTCGCGCCGTTGCAAGTACTCGGCAAACTTGGCGGCGCCAGCAGCCGTGCCCAATATTGCTGGCAAGTCGACATCGTGGCTGCTGCGCACGCGGTTGGCTAGCTCGACGGTGCGGCGGTGGAGCCGTTCCACAAGCAAGCGGAGGCGCTTGTCGTACTTACTGCTGCGGCCGCTGCCAAGTCGCCCTGCAAGCAACGTCTCGAGCTGGCGTGACTGCTGCACGTAGCCAATGTGGTCGATCTGATCGTACAACTCCTTGAACGCTTTGTAACCGGTCAGCTCCAGAAACGAGCGGAATGCCGCCATGAGTGGTGCCGCCTCGATGCCGCGGATCGTCTCGTCGCGCTCCCCCGTGTGCTCGGCCAACGCCTCGCGCAAGCGTTTCACCTGTGTGCGGTGCTTCAAGTGGTTGCCAATCATCTTGACCACCAACAAGTTGTAAAAGTCCGCCTCGCTAACCATCAGCAAGACATTGGCCAACACAGTGCAGCTCAACATCTCTCGCACTAGTAACACCACGGGGCGGCTTTGGCGTTCGCCCTCGCTGAGCAAGAGCGGCACCACTGCGCCGACACGCTCCCGTAACCACGCCTTGGCAGCGGGGCCACACTGGCCGCGCGCAGCCGGCGCCACCGCCGGGTGCAAATGGCCGCGCTTGTAGTGCTGAGCCACTGCTATATCGTGCGCCAGCGTGGCGGCCTCCTTGTGTCGCACAACCTCCTCGGCCTTGCAGTAACTGACATAGTGATCATGGATCGTTGGCAATACCCGCGACACAAGCATGCTAGCGAGGTCGACCCTCGCCACGCGCTGCTTTAGTTCAAGCAACACCAGCACCAACTCGGCGTGCACTCGCATTTGCAAAAGCCCGCGATCTTGGCTGATGCTGCCAAACCACCCATCTACAAACGACGCGAGCACCAGCTTGATGAACGCGTTAACGGCCTCGTTGACGAGGAAAGAATCACTTACCGCGGTAGCGCCAGCGTCAGCGCCGCCTTCACCGCGGGCGCTGTCGCACTGCCAGCCACGACTCAAAAACCCAAAGTTGCGTGGCCTGCGAGGAGGCAGTCGAGGTGCCACGATGGGGTACACGGCCACCGCAACGACCCCTACGGTGACTACAATGGCGCCGACAACGAGGCGCCATCCGCCCACGGCAAGGGCCAAGCCCAATCCGACCCACACGGCCCACCCGCGCATCAAACCTGCATCCGCATGGCCTGCCATTTTGTCCATCCCCGTGTTTGTTTGGGGCACTACACTGAGACCAAAATGACGTTCGTATATGTTTCGTAGCCTCATGCGCGCTTCGCTTTATCGCGCTTCGCTTTATCGCGCTTCTCCTTCTTCTCGCGCTTCTTTCTCCGCTCCTCCTTACGCTCCTTGCGCTCACGCTTCAGTTCGCCATCTTTTTTCTTTTTCACTTTGGCGCTCGTGGCTCGCACCCGCTTTTCGGTATCCCTCAAGGCGCTCTTGTAGTCCACCCTGTCTTCGACCTCCGTGTGTCGAGTGGTGCCCACCGTCCCGGCCAAGCCCGCGCCCTTAATGAACATCCGGTAGAGCGGCGAGCTCGCCCTGGCCACTTCGACGCGTACCTTTTCCTGGTTCTGCTCGAAGCTAACGCCGCCGTTGCCGCTGCTAACCTCGAGGTTTTTGAGCTGGCCGTCAAATAGCCGCTCCCACCACATGTCGGCGTCGTTGGTGTCGTGGCCCAAGCCCTTGGTGTCCTTCTTGTGCTTCACCAAAATGGGTTTTTTGAGCCCGCCATGCTTGAGTGCTTCGCCTTCCTGCCACCCGTAGGACTGGAGGTAGATCTTGGCGTCCATGAGGGGTGGGGCGATGGCCGGTGACCTTTTTCGGGGGTCTCTCATCTCGGTACTGCAGACAACTATTTGCGGTAGGCAAGGATGGGAGCGGTGTCGGTGAGGGCGGCAGTGGCTGGGTGGGCGGTTGTTCAGTGGATAGTAGCTCAGTGGGCGGTGGCGCAGTCAGTGAGCGTGAGCAGTAGCGGTCGCTGCAGCGCGCTAGCCGTGCGCCAGCGAGGTCTCCAGCCACTTTGCCTTGATTGGCTGCAAACGCAAGCCTGCGCCCATTTATCGCAGCCTGCCGCTGCATCCCTCCCTCTACCGCTACGTACCGCACCCTACCGCTGAGTGCCTCGCGTTGCCGCCCCCGCGCGCGCCACTGTCAGCGTGTCCACCACTTGTCCAGCCAGCGTCGCCGCTTGTGCCCTCCGATTAAATTCCTGCACACACCTAGGCCTTCTGTGGTGGGCCCCCACCAGCAGCCCCCATGACGCCCCCTCCGTTCGACCCGTATCTCGAGGAGGACCACAACGAGCGCATCAGTGCGCTAAGGTGCCGCGCCGCCCAGACATCCTACGACGAATGCTTTGACGCGCTCGAGGCGGCGCGCCTCGCGAAACTGGCGTACTTTGCCGTGTCGCCGCAGGAGATGGCGGACTGGCTCAGCGACATCAATCGCCTCGACTTGGGGGCCAGGCCGCCCAGGCTTTTGCGCTTCTACCGCCACATCGTCGCCGACTATCCCGTGGTGCAGTACTGGGTGCCCCTATTGGAGGTGGCGATTGGGGGCGACAACGCGGTGGGGGAGAACGCAGTGGGGGAGAACGAGGCGGGGGAGAACGAGGCGGGGGAGAACGAGGCGGGGGAGAACGAGGCGGGGGAGAGCGCAGGGGAGAGTGGCGTCGCAGAAGGCAACAGAGACTCCCTGGTGGCAGCGGCGGCGGCGCCGCCGCCGCCACCGCCGCCGCTTAAGCAGCTCTTCACCGACGCCCTCCGCGACACCTCCCACGACTACCTCAACGCCCACCGCGTGTGGGACCTCGTACTCCGCCACATGGAACCCCGCGAGCCCCTCGAGACCCTCACCAAGCTCCACCTCAAGCGGCTCAGCTACCCCCACGCCCGCCTCCAGGACTCCTTCGACACCTTCTCGCAGTTTGTCTCGCGGCACTACCCCCACGACTACGAGCGCCACATGCTCGCGGGCAACCGCATATTCCAGAAGTCGCTTCAGCAGGCACGCTACTACGACCTCCACGAGCAGCGCGTGCGCCAGCTGCCGTCCGACCCTGGCGTCTGGATCGACTACTGCCGCCAGGTGAGCAAGTACGCCGCCGGCGACACCGCGCCCGCCGCCACCGTGTTTGCCCGCGCCACCGTGGCGTGCGGCGACGTCGCGCTCTGGCTCAACTACGTGTACATTGTGTACGAAGCGGCGTACCCCGCCGAGGAGCTCGAGGCGTTTTTGTCGCGCTTTGTGCGCCACTTCCCGCGGTCGAGCCTCAGCTACGCCGAGTATGCGCGCAACTGCGCCGTGTTCAGCGACGGCTTGGCCAAGTTTGAGCAAATCCGCGACCGCGCACAGCACCAGGGGCTCGCCCTCCGCGACACCTACGAGAACTGGAAGATCTACGCCATGGCTATCTTGGCGTACGAGGTGGCAGTGGCGCGCGCCGCCGCCAGCGAGCGCGACTTGGCGGTGGTGGACCTCCTCTACGCTGACATCGAGCGCTTCAGCGACGTCGCCACCGCCAACAACGACGGCTTCCACGCGGTGGAGAAGATGGCGATGGCCATCTTGGAGGAGCTTGGTGACGTCGAGAACGCCCGGCGCGTCGTCAGCAAGATGTTGCAGCGCTTTGGTGACCAGAGCGAGGTGTGGTTCTTGGCGTGCGACTTTGAGCGCCGCCACGGCGGCGGCGCCAGCGCCGTGTGCGCGCTCCTCGACGCCGCCGTCGCCAACGCGGTGCATTTGGACTGGCCCGAACGCGTCATCCAGGAGTGGTTGCGGGTGAAGCAGTTGAGCGGCGACTTGGCGGAGTACAAGCGGAGCTTGTTGCAGGCCAACAAGGTGTACACGATGGTGGGGGTGGCGCGAATGCAGGCCGGCGAGGCGCCACCCTCGCCCGATGCCGGCGCCAAGCGTCACACCGCGCCCGAGGCGCCGCAACCCCCCACGAAACGGCTGCACCAGCCCCCGCGCGACCGTGAGCACCTTACCGTGGCTGTGACCAACCTTCCCCCCGACATCACCGAGGCCAAGCTAGTGCGGTTTTTCGCCGACTGTGGCGAGCCCCGCGCCGTCGCAATCTGCGGGGAGCCGCCGCTGGCGACGGTGGAGTTTGCCGACGAAGCGGCGATGTTGGCGGCGTTGACCAAGACTTTCAAGCTGCTCGACGGCCACCGCGTCGAGGTGTCGCGGCGCGCCACCGCCACCGTGTGGGCCACCAACTACCCTCCCAGCACGCTGCACGAGCTGCTAGAGCGCCTCTTTGCCCTGGCGGGTCGCGTCGTCAGCACGCGCTTCCCCTCGCTCAAATTCAATCACCACCGCCGTTTCTGCTACGTTGAGTACGCCACCGCCGAGGAGGCTGCCCGCGCTGTGGCGCAGTTACATGGCCGCGAGCTCACCGAGAATGACCGGCCGTACCGCCTCACGGTCAAGATCCTGCGCCCCGAAGAACGCCTGCCGCGCCGATGCCAGGTGTTTGCGCAGAACCTCGACTTTGGAGTGTCATCAGAAGCGTTGACGCGGGTGTTTGCGCAGTTTGGTGACGTTGAAAGCGTGGTGCTCCCTGCAGGCGACAAGCATCCCAACCGAGGGTACGGCTTTGTGACGTTCAAGTCGGCCGTGGCCGCCAACAACGCGCTAAAGCTCGAGGGCGAAATGGTGGAGGGCCGCCCGATCAAGGTGTCGCTCGCCGCGCCGGCGGCGCCGGCGGCGAGGCTCGACCGCGATAAGACGATCAGCATGCTCTTTGACGACGACACCATCGGCCGCGGCCAGGTGCAGAGCTTTGCGGCCGCGGTGGGCCCCGTCGCGCGGGTTGAGTTGCACCCGGGCCACGGCGCCTTAGTCGAGTTCGGCCTGGTGGCGGACGCGGGGCGCGCGGCAATGGTGCTCACTGGGCGGCGCTTGGACGGCGCCGTGGTGACGATTGGCCCGTATGCGGAGTTGAGTCACCAGGCGAGCGGCGGCGCGCCGGCGCCGCCGCGCGCCACCGCCATGGTTCCCGCCGCGGTGGCCAAGAGAAGAAAGAGGGTAGGGACATAACCAGAGCGGTCGGTATGCCTGAGCGTTTTGCCGAGCCGCGCAGTAAGAGGTGTAGGCAGGTGTGGCGGCACTGGTGGGAGAGGAACTACAGGCCCGAGAGTGTTGTGGTGGCCCTTTGAAGGCCAAAGCAGCTGTTACCGGAGTGGCGCGAGGGAAAAGACCACTTTGCGAGCACAGGCTAGCGCTGCGCGCTAGCCTGTGCGGCTCTTCGCAGCTTAGAAGCTCGCGGCCCGCGCTCCGCGCTTCATCGCTCGCCGCTCGCGCTCCGCGCTCGCCGCTTCCGGCGCGCACGACCCCCCAGAAGAAAAAAATTTAGACGCATCCCCCCAACCCACCACCACACCATGAGCGCCCCGTTGAAATTGGAGAACACGGCGCGCCGTGACGCCTTGATTGCGATCGAGAAGAAGTACCAGCGGGTGTGGGCCGAGGAGAAAGCCTTCGAGGTTGACGCGCCGCTGCTTGCGGAGGACCCCTCCGACGACGCTGACGAGTTGCGGGCGCGGTTCCCCAAGTACTTTGCCACCATGGCGTACCCCTACATGAACGGGATCTTGCACGCCGGTCACAGCTTCACGTTGTCGAAGGCGGAGTTTGCCACCGGCTTCGAGCGCATGAACGGCAAGCGCGCGTTGTTCCCGCTCGGCTTCCACTGCACCGGCATGCCGATCAAGCTGGCGGCCGACAAGATCAAGCGCGAGGTGGAGGACTTCGGCGCTGACTTCAGCGGCGCCCCCGTCGACGACGACGACGCTGACGACGCCGCCGCCACGCCACAGGCGCGCGACGACGTGACTAAGTTCTCCGCCAAGAAGAGCAAGGCGGTGGCCAAGCAGGGCCGCGGCAAGTTCCAGTTTGAGATCATGTTGCAGCTTGGGATCCCGATCGAGGAGGTGGCAGCGTTCGCCGACCCCGAGCACTGGCTCCACTACTTCCCGCAGAAGGTGCAGCAACAGGTGATCGACTTTGGCGGCCGCGTCGACTGGCGCCGCTCGATGGTGACAACGCCGGCCAACCCGTACTACGACGCGTTTGTGCGGTGGCAGATCAACCGCTTGCGCGACTGCGGCAAAATCAAGTTTGGCGAGCGCTACACCATCTACTCCGAGAAGGATGGCCAGGCGTGCTTGGACCACGACCGCCAGCTGGGCGAAGGGGTCAACCCGCAGGAGTACACCGCCATCAAGATCCGGGTGGTGGAGTTTGCCCCCGCCGCCGCCAGCGTGCGCGCGGCGCTCCCCGCCGATGCCGCCGTTTTCTTTGTCGCCGCCACCTTGCGGCCCGAGACGATGTACGGCCAGACGTGCTGCTTTGTGTCCCCCAAGATCGAGTACGGGGTGTTTGACGCCGGCAGTGGCAACTACTACATCTGCACTGAGCGTGCGTTCAAGAACATGTCCTACCAGAAACTCACGCCCGCGCGCGGCCACTACGCGCCGGTGGTGAAGGTGCTGGGGAAGGCGCTTGTTGGCACCACCATCCATGCGCCCTTGGCAGTGCACCAGCAGTTGCGCATCTTGCCGATGGAGACCGTGTTGGCCACCAAGGGCACCGGCGTCGTCACGTGCGTGCCGCTGGACTCCCCCGACGACTACGTCACCACGCGCGACTTGGCCAACAAGCCCGAGTACTACGGCATCGAGCGCGAGTGGGTGCAGACCGACAGCGTCGCCATTATCCGCACCGCCAAGTACGGCGACAAGTGCGCCGAGTACTTGGTCAACGAGTTGAAGATCCAGTCTCCCAAGGACGCGGTGCAGTTGGCCAAGGCCAAAGAGGCCGCCTACAAGGAGGGCTTCTACAACGGCACCCTCATCTACGGCAAGTACGCCGGCAGCAAGGTCGAGGAGGCCAAGGCCAAGGTCAAGGCCGACTTGATTGCGCTGGGCGACGCGTTTGTCTATAACGAGCCCGAAGGTGTCGTGATTTCGCGCCTGGGCGACGACTGCATCGTGCTGTTGGAGGACCAGTGGTACATCGACTACGGCGAGGAGCACTGGAAGCAGCAGGCGTTGGAGTGCTTGCGCGACATGCAGACGTTCTGCAAGGAGACACGCCACGGCTTCGAGGGCGTGCTCGACTGGTTGAAGAACTGGGCAGTGACGCGCAACTTTGGCTTGGGCACGCGCTTGCCCTGGGACGACCGCTATCTCGTGGAGTCCTTGAGCGACTCCACCGTCTACATGGCGTACTACACGATTGCGCGGTTCTTGCACCTGGACTTCTACGGCGCCAAGCCGGGCAAGTTTGCGTTCCGGCCTGAGCAGTTCACCGACGAGGTGTTTGACTACATCTTTCTGCGCCGCGAGAACATCGCCACCGACATCCCCGAGGCGCAGTTGAAGGAGATGCGCCGCGAGTTTGAGTACTTTTACCCCTTGGACGTGCGGGTGCTGGGCAAGGACTTGATCCCCAATCACTTGACCTTTTTCATCTACACCCACGTGTGCCTCTTCCCCAAGAAGCAGTGGCCGCGCGGCATCCGCGCCAACGGGCACTTGATGTTGAACAACGCCAAGATGTCGAAGCTGACGGGCAATTTCATGACCCTCGACCAGATTGTCGACAAGTTTGGCGCCGACGCCGCGCGCATCGCGCTTGCCGACGCCGGCGACTCGGTGGAGGACGCCAACTTTGACGAGCAGAGCGCCAACGCCGCCATCTTGCGGTTGACCACGTTGAAGGAGTGGTGCGAGGAGATGGTGGCCAACCGGCTGCACCTCCGCACCGGCGCCATGGACTCCTTCTACGACCGCGCCTTTGACAATGAGATGAACGACTTGATCGAAAAGACCTACGAGCAGTTTGGCCAAACCAACTACAAGGCCGCGTTGAAAGTGGGGTTGTTTGACTACCAAACGGCGCGCGACTTCTACCGCGACCTGGTCTCTACCACCAACGGCATGCACCACGACTTGGTGTTCAAGTACATCCGCACGCAGGTGTTGATGTTGGCGCCGATCGCGCCGCATTTCGCCGAGTACGTGTTCCGCGAGCTCTTGGAGGAGGCGCAATCAGTGCAGTCGACGCCGTTCCCGCGCGCCGACGCCCAGGTCGACAAGGTCACCTCCGACGCGTTGGAGTATGTGCGCACGTTGTCGCGCTCGATCCGCGAGGCCGAGGGCAACGTGCTCAAAAAGAAAAAGGGCAAGCCGCTGGAGGTGGACGTGGCGCGCCCAGCCAAGTTGACCCTCTTTGTGCTGCTGACGTTCCCCGAGTGGCAGGACAACTACATCCTGCTCGTCAAGGAGTTGTACGAGCTCAACTTGCTCAACGACAACAAAAAGTTGAAGGAGCGCACGGGCAAGGACATGAAGCGCGCCATGCCCTTCATCGCGGTGTTGAAGCAGCGCTTGGCCCAGGAGGACCCGCAGACGGTGTTCAACCGCGAGTTGACCTTTGACGAGCTCAGCGTGGTCAAGAGCGTCATGGGCAACATCCAGAAGCTGCCCGCCGCCATCAACGTGGAGCAGGTGCAGGTCATCCTGGTGCAGAATAGCGCCACCAGCGGCACCGACGTCGTCACCGGCGAGGAGGTGGCCATCCCGCCGCACTTTCAGAAGATGGTGGACTTTGCGGTCCCAGGTGAACCGGGCATCATCCTCCAGAACCTCTAGAAGCACATCCTCCGCTAGTAAAAATACATCCTGCACATTGTCCGTTTTTACCATTGTTTGTAGTTGGCCAACACAAACTCCCCCCCCCCCCCCACCATCTCACCGAACCCGGGCCTCTGAGCATGTCACGCTGGACGAACCAACCGGAGGTGTTCCCGTTGCGGAAGGTGGCGCCGCAGTACGACTTCAAGCTCTGCGAGCCCAACTCGCGCCTCGCCGGCACGTGCCTCGTCAAGGACCCCGAGCCCGACCACCCCAAGCCCGCCGACGCGTCGCGCAAGCGCATGTGGACGCTCGGCGAGGCCGAGCTGAGCCTGGGCGAGTCGTGCGACGACTTGGGCAGCGACCACGAGACCAACAGCATCGTGCTGAACACGGGGTCGATGATGGCGTTGATGCGCGAGAACCGCTTGGTGCACCCCCCCAAGCGCCGCTTGATGACGAGCGACGCCTTCAGCGAGATTCTTGTGGGCCCGCACGCAGTGGCAGCCGCCGCGCCGCCGCTAGCCGCCGCCGCAGCCGCCGCCGCCAACGCGGCCGGCCCCGCCGCCGCGGCGGCACCGGGCGGCGCGCCGCGCACCCCCTCCTTTAACTCCGCCTCCAATACCCCCGTCTCCGAGATGGAGGACGACCCGCACGAACCCACCCAGGCGTTGCCCCTCCCGCTGCCGAGCGCGCTGCCCTCGCTGTCCACCGAGGACCTCAACCCGGCCGAGCAGTACCCGCTCATGCCGTTTGCGGCGCCCGCCACTCAGGCGGAGTTGCTCCAGATGATGATGGACCTCGCAGGGTTGCTCAACGAGAAGAACCACAACCATCTCATCTACAAGTTGCTCCAGAACGTGCGGCGGCTGGCGTTGTCGTCGTTTGGCGACGTGATCAAGCGCAGCTTGAAGCGCGACCTCATCAGCAACCTCCCGCTCGAAATCACCTACAGCATACTCCGCCAGTTGGACTACCGCACGTTGTGCCTGCTATCGCGCGTGTGCCGAAGCTGGCACAAGATCCTCAACAACACCGCCGTGTGGGCGCACTTGCTCAAGCGCGACAAGTTGGTGGCCGACGACGCCGAGATTGAGCGCGAGATTGGCTGCCCCGACTTGATGCGGTGGCTGCTGGCGCCGTCGCTCGTCAACCCGACGCAGCTTCTCTTCAAGAAGCGCCGCATCATCCTTAACCGCTGGATGGACCCCGCCTACGAGCCGCGCCGCATCAGCGTGCCCGGCCACGGCTCCAACCTCGTCACGTGCTTGCAGCACGACGACGACAAGATCATCACCGGGGTCGACGTCAAGCTCATCAACATCTACAGCACCAAGACTGGGCAGCTCCTCAAGGTGTTGAAGGGCCACGACGGCGGCGTGTGGGCGCTCAAGTACACCGGCAACACCTTGGTGAGCGGGCTGACCGACCGCACCGTGCGGGTGTGGAACATCAAGACGGGCAAGTGCGTGCAAGTGTTCCGCGGCCACACGCTGACGGTGCGGTGCTTGGACATCTTGCACCCGGTCAAGATCGGCACCGACGACAACGGCGAGGACATTGTGTACCCGGCGTCGCCGCTCCTCGTGACGGGGCTGCGCGATCACAACTTGCACGTGTGGAAATTGCCCCTTGTCGGGGACGACGACGACGACGACGGCGGCGAGGTGGTGGAGGTTGACGCCGGCGTGGAGGAGGCCAACCCGCACCTTGTGGCGGTGTTGACGGGCCACACCCACGCAGTGCGGCTGGTGTGCGGGTACGGCAACGTCATCGTGCTGGGGCTGTACGACACCACGGTGCGCGTGTGGGACCTCATGGACGGCGGCAAGTGCCGCCACGTGTTGGCGGGCCACCAGGACAAGATCTACCTGACGGCGCTCGACTTTGCCCACAAACGGTGCTACCTGGGCAGCATGGACCGCACGATCAAGGTGTGGGACATTGAGCGCGGCAAGCTCTTGCACACCTTGGAGGGCCACGAGCTGCTCGTGGGGCTCTTGGAGCTCCTGCTGCAGTACTTGGTGTCGGCCGCGGCCGACGCCACCTTGCGCGTGTGGGACCCCGCCACGGGCAAGACCTTGAGCAAGTTGGAGGGCCATCTGGCGGCGATCACGTGCTTTCAGCACGACCGCCTCCGCATCGTCAGCGGCAGCGAGAAGATGCTCAAGCTCTGGGACATCCAGCTGGGGCGGTTTGTGCGCGACCTCTTGGCCGACATCACCGGCGGCATCTGGCAGGTGCGCTTCGACTACAGCCGGTGTGTGGCGGCGGTGCAGCGCACCCGCAACGACAGCGACGAGGCGTTTATTGAGATTGTCGACTTTAGCGCGCCGCCCGAGCGGCCGTAAGCAACTGGTTGAGCACCGACGCGAGCGGCGTCGTGACGTTGCAGCACCACGCGTGGTGGTCTGCCACCACATCGACGGGGTGCGCCTGGGGCGAGGGGCGCTGCAAGAGCACGCGGGCGTTGCACTGGCGGCAAACGACGGTGATCACGGGGGGCGCCGCCGCCCGCACGACGCGGGCGGTCCACCCCATCGCGGCGACGCGGTACATCCACCGCGGGAGGTCGATTTGATAGTATGAGTTTTCCTGGTCGTGCCGGTAGTAGTGTGCGCTGAGAAGGGCGTTGGTGGCGGCGACAAAGTCGTCGCTGACGTCGGGCACGCCGCTGAGCTGCCACAGCCACGCGCCCTCGGCGGGCTCGACGGCCTCGCTGAGTGCATGGAGGTTGGCAGCAAACTCGGCCTCGATCTGGCGGCGGCTCTCGGCGAGGAAGGGCCGCCGCTCGTACACCCCGCGCACGGGGGTCTCGTAGAGCCGCCAGAGGCAGCTAGCGCGGTGCGCCAGCGACCGGATGTGGCGCTCAAACACCTTGGCTAGGTGGGGCTCCAGCGTCTCTGCGAACGCAACCTTGGTGATGGCGCCGCAGTAGGTGCATTCCAAGGTGTTTGCCCCGCGGCAGCGCCAGCCCTTTCTGGCGCAGGCGAGCGCGCTGAGCGCCGCCGCGTGCGGTTCCGGGAGCGGCGGCACGCGCCAGCTCGACGCAGAGAACGTCGCGATGCGCTCCAAGAGGTGGCGGCGGCTGTGAGGGTTGAGGGCAGCGTGGCGGCGTGGCGCCTGGGGCACTCGTCGCGCGGCGTCAGCGGGGCGCTTGGTGCGGTGGTAGGCAAAGTGGTAGCGCGCCTTGATCTGCTGGAAGAACCGGATGTCGGGGTGGGCCGCCGCGCGTGCCGAGGGCGCCAGCGGCGGCGCCCGCGAAGGCGTCATCAGCGCCACGCGCTCAAGCACTGCACTGGTATCCATGGGGTCGACGTAGAGGGGGTGGTGCTCGTTTAGGGGCGCTGGCGCCCGCCGCGCCGCGCTGGCGCCGCGTAGGCGGCGCGCTGGCGAAAAAAACTCCCGCCGCCTGGCGGCGGCGCCCTCACCAGCCATGAGCAACAGACCCGTGTTGGAGGAGGTCGATGACGACGACATTGACGTCGACATGGACATCGCGCAGTTCGACCCCGGACTCCGCACCCCGATAGCCCCCGCGGCGCGCGCCGCGCCGCCGGTGGCGCGGGCGGCCGACGCCACCATCGTCGACCCCAACGGGTTCAGCGAGGCCGAGCGCGCCGAGCTTCGGTCGTTCCAGCTCATCTACCCGTGCTACTTCGACAAGAACCGCAGCCACGCACAGGGCCGCCGCGTCAGCGCCGCCAAGGCGGTGCGCAACCCGTTGGCCAAGACGATCAGCGACGCGTGCCGCCACCTCTTTGTGCAGTGCATGTTGGAGTTGGACAAGACGCACCCGCAGGATTATGGCAACCCGGGCCGCGTGCGGGTGTTGCTCAAGGCCGACGGCGCGCCACACGACGAGCGCTTCAAGACTAAGCGCCAGTTGCTCAACGTCATCGCCGACTACTTGATCCTGCACCCCACCACGTTGGAGCTGGTGGGGCCTGCCAGCGGCATTCCGTTGCCGCGTGAGTATGAGCAGGGCTACGAGCCGGTTGAGCTTCCGCGGGTGAAGGGGTTTCAGATGAACACGATTGTGCCGGTGCACCTGCAGCTCAGTATCAAGCACCCGATGACAAAGAGTATTTATGATGCGCCGCCGCCGCCGCCGCCGGGGGTGAAGGCGCCGCCGAAGCAGAAGAAGAAGGTGATGAGGATGAGGGGGTAGCGAGCACACGAGCGCAGCGAGTGTGCGATGGCGAGAGCGCGGAAAGGCAGCGATCGGCGGGAAGGCGAGTGATCGCGACGAGTGCGACTGCTACGCGCCGGTTGTGGCTAGGCGCGACAGTCTGGCCACCGGGCTGGAGTTCACAATATGTAATACAGGACGAGGAAGATGGAAAGGGAGCAGTGTGTCAGCGTGGGACGCGGGGGCACACCGGGCGCGCAGGGCGCGCCACTTGCCTATAGCTGGCGTACATGTGTGTATATTGAGTAAAAAGGGTGTGGAATGGGCGAGCGAGGGGGAAAGCGCGAGAGCGCCAGAGCGCCAGAGCGGGTCAAAGAGGAGAGAGGTTGACCGCAGAGCGCAATGGGCGCGCGGCAGAAACGAAGAGCGCGACGGGTAGCACGAAGAGCGCGCGACGAAGACCGCGGGATGCGAGGCGCAACGGGAGACGGCGACGTCTAGAGCGCGACGGGAGCTACCGGAAAGCGCGAATGGCGCGGAGCACCCTGTTACGTGTGAGCAAACTTAGATTCAAGCTAGTGGCGCGGAGACACATGGGAGCAAGGCCAAACCAGACAGGCTGGCCAGCTTGCCTCGGCGCCTCCGGCGGTGAGCAGCCTCGGTCAGCAGCGGCCTATCTGAGCGACGCCGGCGCATACTCCCGCCTATACTCCTTAATCATCTCCAACTGCTCCGCCAGGAGCCGCAGCCCCAAGTGCGCGATGATGTCCGCGAGCGACACAATCGACACCACGGGCACGCCGTAGCGCAGTGCCACCACCTCGGTGGCGGACTGCTGCAGATCGACCGTCGTCTCCTGGCGGTCCAACGCAATCAAACACGCCGCCACGCGACCCTGCTCGGCGCCGATGATCTCAAACGCCTCGTTGATAGCGGTGCCGGCGGTGATCACGTCGTCGATGATCAACACGCGCTTGCCGCTAAGCAGCGCGCCCACAATGGAGCCCTTCTCCCCGTGGTCCTTCTTCTCCTTGCGGTTGAACGCGTACCCGACGTTGGCGTAGCGCGGGTCCAACTCGGCCAACTTGGCGGCGGTGATGGCGCAGAGCGGGATGCCCTTGTACGCGGGCCCAAAGATGACGTCAAACTCGAGCCCCAGCCGCACAATCGCGTGGGCGTACAGCGACGCCAACTCCAGGAGGAGCTTGCCCGTGTTGAAGAAGCCGAGGTTGAAGAAGTACGGCGACTGTCTGCCGGACTTGAGCACAAACGACCCAAACTTGAGCGTCTGCGACTCGAGCGCGCTGTCAAGGAAGGCTTTCTGATACGGTTCCATCGGTGGTGGGGGGGCCAAGCTGGCACCGCCGGCGCTGATGGGCCGCGCGATGCGGTCACGTGCACCGCCCGCCCGAGAAACGTGCCCTCCAACCCTTGGGTGGCGGCATGTCCCGCAAGGAGCTCAACGACACCCTCGAGGCGATCGAAGACGAGTACACCCACGACCTTGCGCTCCACCTCTACCTGGCGCACCTTCTCCACCGGCGCGACTTTGCCTTTCCGGGGCGCCACTGGGCCAGCTGGCCCTTGCCGTGGCTGGAGGTGCCTGATCCGGGGACCGCCCGCAGGTACGCCAGCATAAGCGCGCCCTTGGCGGCGGCGGCGCCGGCCGCCGTGGCGCCAGCAACGCGCCAGCGCGTCGTGCTCGGCGGCCTCGTCACCGAGAACCTCAGCGACGCCCCCAACGAGCTCCGGTTGGAGCTCGCCAGCTTGGTGGAGCGCAAGATCGCCGCCAAGATCGCGGCGCGGCGCCGCCGCGGCGAGACCGCTCCGCGCCTCGGCGCGCCCGTAGAAGTGCCTGCCGACTTGATGGGCTCGCTTGTGGCGCGCCTCCACGCGCAGGTTGACGCGGTGTTGGGCAGCGCGTTCGATGCACGCGTCGCGGGGGGGGAGCGGCCCGTGCGCTTGCTCAATTGGCAGGACGTGATGAGCGCGCACGTCGAGGCGGGGGGCAGTGTCGATGTGGAGTGGGAGGGGGGGGTCTACAGGCGGCTTGAGGGCATGTTCAACATGGGGTATCGGTATGAGGAGGAGCCGGAGGTGCAAGAGTCGCCGGCGCCAAAGGCGTCGGACGTGCAAGAGCCGCCGGAGGCGCCAGAGCCTCCGGCGACAGAGCCCCCGGCGCCAGAGCCCCCGAAGGCCGAGGCGTCGGGGACAGCGCTCGCCGCGGTCAATCCCCTC
This sequence comes from Debaryomycetaceae sp. JAC-2022a, assembly GCA_032598715.1. Lineage (NCBI taxonomy): Eukaryota > Fungi > Ascomycota > Pichiomycetes > Serinales > Debaryomycetaceae > Debaryomycetaceae sp. JAC-2022a. The sequence continues at coordinate 2,010,383 of CP095433.1, read as the reverse complement.
CACTACGACGAGGTCTCCGAGGCGGAGGCGGCGCCGCTGGCGGCACCGCAGAGTCCCCGCCCCCCCCTCTCCTACGACGCCCTCGTTGAGCAAACCGACGCCACGCGCCGGCTCGCGCTCGCAGACCGCCGGCGGTACGCCGACGCCCCCCAGTGGCGCGCCTTGCGCGCGCGCCAGCACGACCGCGGCGTCCAACGCAAGCTGCTCGTCTTCTGGGCCGCTCTCGACACCCAGGCGCGCCTCCAGGCGTTGCTGTGGCGCCCGCGGTCGCGGATGCGGTCGCGCCCGCGCCCGCGCCCTCTGCGCGACGCTGACGCTGGCCCGCCCCTCGACGAGTCGGCCTACATCACTTGAACGCGTCATCATACATTGGCCCTTCCTACTTCTTGGTGGTGGTGATCTCGGTGCCAAACACCACATCCCAAAAGTCCAGCGTGACGCCAAACCCTAGCTCGTAGTTCTTGTAGTGGTGCTCCAAGTGCACCTTCTTGACGCGCTGCAAGTACGCCGGCAACGTGGTGTGGTGCAACACGTAGTGGGTCACGTCGTACATGATATACCCCAAGGTGCCGCCGGCAAACCCCAGACACGCCATGTAGTAAGGGAAGATCGCAAACACAAGGCGGTAGAACGGGTACGCCAACAACACAAACAACGTCGGCGGCAACACCAAGCGGTAGCGGTCCATCGGCAAGTAGTGGTGGATGCCGTGCAACAAAAAGTGCAACGTCAACGCCGCTGGGTGGTCGGGCAAGTGGTCGTCCAAGTGGAAAAGGAAGCGGTGCATGCAGTACTCAATGAGCGTCCACACAAAGAGCCCCATCGCCCACATGCTCATCAGCGTCAACACGGGCTGGTGGCGGAAGCCCTCGGCAAAGAAATAGAGGTTTGGCGGCAACCACACCACCGGCACCACCCACCACGGCGTCAACAGGAGCGCCTCCAAAAAGTTGCCAAAGAGCGGCGCCGACCCCTTGCCGTAGTGGCGCGGGCGGTGCACCTGGTCCAAGTAAAACTGCTTCAGGAAGCCGCCGAAAAGCACCTGCATGAGCAACGGCCGCAGCAAGTCGAGGAAGCGGTGCGTCGTGGCGTCGGCGGCGTAGTCGGTCTGGATCGACATCACCTCCTCGGGGGGCAACTCGGCGTGGAACTCGTAGAGATCAAACTGCGGCTGCAACGTCACCTCGACGGGGGTGTGGTGCTTGTTGTTGAGGAGTTCGCGCTCCTCCTCCGCGGTGGCGACGTACCCGACTAGCATCTCGTCGAGCATCTCGTACGCGCTCTCGGAGTGCTCGTGCGACGCGATATCGGCCATCGCCGCGGTGACATCGCCGCCGAGGTGCGGCACAAGCAACTCGCCGCCACCGGGGTGCTCGTCGATGAACAGCGTCACGTCGTACACCTTGCGGTGGTGGAGCGTCACGTACGCGCTCTGCGCGGTGCAGTGCCGCGCCACCTCGGACGCGGCCATGAGCGGCAAGTTCTTCGGTGCAATCATAAGAAGAGTGGTGCGCCCGGTGAGCGCTGGCTGGCGGCCGCTGGGCCTTTTGGCCGCGGCGCGCGCACGCGCGCGCAAGCGCGCGCGGCCGCGATGCGCATAGCCTGATTTTTGCGCGTGACACGCCATGCCGCGCGCCCGGCGCGCCCTCACAGCTGGGCGGCCCGGGCGGCTGGCGGCCCGCCGCGCTATACGTCCCCACTGGCAGCCGCTGCCGGCCGTTGCTGGCCGCATGGCCGGCGGTACTCTCCTTGCGGCCATCGTGGGCCACCGCGGCCATGGACGGCTATTTTTGTCTAGGCGTTTCTTTTGTTTGTTGTTTCTTTTGGCTGCGAAAATATGTCATCCGATTTGGTCTATGCTAAAATGGCTAGGTGTCGTCCAAGTCGATCGCGGCCTCAAAGCCGTCCTCCTTCGCCTCGGCCGCCTCGAGCTGCTGCTCGAGATGCAACGTGTGGTCCACCAAGTTCAAGTACGCGTACATGAAATTGGACAAGAGCACCTGCTCGCGCAACGACCGCTTGGGGTTGGCAAGCTTGAGATGCAGGAGGCGATAGATGGCGCGCTCCACGTGCACGGGGAAGCGGTAGTCAAGCATCACCAACGTTGACTGCAGCGGCGGCGGCAACGGGAACCCAAACGCCGAGTCGGTGAACTCGAGCGGCTGGTTGGCCCGCAGCGTGCGCTTGATCAGCCGTTTGAGTTTCTCTTGCACCTCTAGCGTGCTCTGTAGCGGCTTCTCCTCGGACGCAGTGGTGTCGGCGACGCTGGTCGATGCCACCACCACCTCGTCGTCGCCAGCATCAAGCTCCGCGGGCGCTGCGATCACTGCGGGCTCGGCGGCCGCCTCCGCCGCGGGCACGGCCTCCGCCTCCGCCTCGGTCTCCCGCGTGCTTCTCTTCTCCTCCTCGTGGCCACTCAGGTGAGACGCGATCGAGTCGTTCGAGACCGACTGCCGCATCTGGACCTTGCCCTTCTTCTTTTTGAAAAGCCCGCCCTTCTTCTTCTTGCTGCGCACGCTGTCCGAGTCGGACTCGTAGTCCACGGTCACTCCAGATCCCACCACCGCCGGAACCTCCTCGATGGGTGCGTGCGTCTTCTTCTTGAAGAGCTTGGTGATCATGTTGCCCTCGTGCTCGCTTGGCTTATCGCTCGCCGGCTCTGGGTTAGACGCAGACCGAGCCGGCCGCTCCTCTTTAGTCTCGGGGGCGTCCTCGTACACCGCAGACGTACTCACCGATCTCTCCTTCAACCACGGCCACGACTTCTTCTTCTTCAACGTCCTCGCTAGTATCGCGCCCTGTGCCGAGTTGCTGGCCTCCAAGGGCTTCGTCGGGGGAGACGCTGGCGCCACCTCCGGCTCGCCGCCCGGCGCCGCTTGCGTATCTGGCTCTGCCTCGAGCGTCTCCTCTGCCGGCGACCCCATGGGAATCGCAAACCGACGTTGAGAGTCGCTGTTTTCGCTCAACTCGCCCAACACATCCTTCTCGATCCCCAAGGTGTCCTCGTAGCTGAGGTCCTGGTAGCTGGTGTCAAACAGAAAGTCGAGGTCCTGGCTTATTGGCGTCGCCTCTTTCTCCTCGACGCTTGCCGGCACCGCGTTTAAGCTCTCCTTGAACTGGTTGATTTCGGATCTCAAAAGATCCAAGTTTTGGTTCAACTCGATCGATTTGTCCTTGGGGAGCGCGCGGCCGGACGGCGGCGCCGCCGGCGCCGCCGACGTGTGTCTGTGCTGAGGCGCCGACGAGTGCCTGTGCTGAGGCGCCGATGAGTGCCTGTGCTGAGGTGCCGCCGCGTCTGCGTATGCGATATGCTGTGGATGCTGGTTGGGACTGGTGCGGCGCGACGACCGGTGCGGCGCGTAAGCACCCGATGGCGTGTGGCGCTGCTGCACCTTGTCCTTGATGTGGGGCACCGCCGCTGCGCCCGAGTACGACGTGTGGCGGCTCGGCTGCGCCGGGTACCCGCCGGGCATCTCGTCCGCGCGGTGCGTGCCAACGGGCGACACCTTGCGGTACCCCGGGGACGCCTGCGCCGGGTAGGGCGAGTCGCGCGACGTCTGCGGCACCGGCGCGCTCGGTGGCGCGTTGGGGTTGCGGTAGCTGAACAACACCTGCGAGCTGCGGTGGTGGCTGCCCTGGGTGTACGAGTTGGTCTTGGCCTGGGTGCGCTTGTGCAGCTTCTTGGTCGGGGTCGCCACCTCCGGGGTGAGCCCGGTGATGAGGGTGCTGCGCAACTCGTGGAGCTTTTCGGCCTTGGTCTGCTGCAAGCTCGACCCGCTGCCCGCGGGCACCGCGTGCTTCCGGTAGTCCAAACGTCTGCTGCGTTTCAAGGGGAAGTCGCCGCCATCGGCGGGGGCCGCCGCGTGGCGCGGTGGCTGTCGCTGCGCCATCTGTTGGTGGTGCACATACTGTCGGCGCTGGTACTGCGCGCGCCGCTCGCGCCTTGTCGGCGACGTGTCGGGCTCAGCGTCGAGCTCGTCAGAGGGGCTCTTCTTGGGCGGTGACGTCATCTTGTCAAAGGCGTGGCGCTCCACGTCGGTGTACCCCAACGAGCTGGTGGAAAGCGTTCGCGCCAACGTCACCGCGTCGTTCGAGTCCATGCCGGCGAGCTTGGACAACTTCTCCAACTCGTTGGTCAAGTCGCGCAACGAGGGGTTGGAGAAGCGGTCCTCGTCGTGCGGCTCCGTCGCCGGGGTGTCGTCGCGCGGCTCGCTCTCGTCGTGGCTGCTCGAGAGCGACAATGACGAACGCTTCAGCCGCGACTTCGATCGCTGGAGATTTTTCTCGATGAGCCCCTCCACCGTATTCCTCAAGTGTAGCTTGAACAGCTCGGGCTCCAACTCGGGGTGGAGGTTGGCGGGCACCCAAAGCAACGGGTTCGAGTCAAAGCTGGCGTCCTCAACGCCGTCGATCTCGTCGAGCAGGTGGCCCAGGGCATCCCCCGGGGGCGTCACGTGGCCGTGGGACTGCAAGAGGGGCGCCTCGTCGCCACACCCGCGCAGAGGGCTGCGGGCGGGGCTCACCGACGCGTCGTCGCCGCGGGTGGGCAGCCGCCGCACCGACGGCGCGCGCGCTAGCGTCGACCCCTCGCGCGGCGGCAGCGCCGCCGACTCAAGCTCGTCCAACTGGTACTGGAACTCGCACTCGTTCGGCGGGAGATCAGGGTCGTAGTTCATGAGGTTGCCGATCGACAACCGCTTCAAGGCCGCCACCATCTTCTTCTCCTGCTCGATGTCCTTGGCGGCGTTCTCATAGTTTTGTGTCGACATGCTGGCATGTGCGGGCGGTGTGATACCAGTGCCGTCGTGTGAGGCCGCGAGCTGTGACGTGTTGCTGGTGTCGTGGCTGCTTGTCCTGCCGCTACTGGATCACCTCGCTACAAAACACAAACATTGGTGCGAGCACTACTGGAAAAAAGGGTTGAAACACGCCGCGGAGCAACAAAATTACGAAAAGGCACACTACAGGCGCTGGTCGGGTGGCCCCCGCCTCATGGCTCTGCCTCGAGCCGGCGCCCGAAAGTCGCCGCCTCAAGCTCACTCGCTGAACGCCCTCCCCGGTCAGTCCGTGGCCGGCCGCGAATGTGCCAAACCTGCAGAAAAAATACCTTGTTGTCTATTTATATTTGTTTTTTGATTTTTTTTTTTTTTTTCTTTTATACTTTTTGATTTCATTCACATCATCACCAAGAAGCCCGCTATGCCGGCCAAGAGTAGGCCATAGTACACGGCGGCAGGCATGTCCGGAACGAGTGTAGGAAAGCCCAAGCAATTGCAAAGGGCGTGCGCCGCGACGCAGCCGTATATGCTGCCGTTGCGGAGAGCCCAGCGGTTAGCCAACGCGCCAAACGCTGTCGTGTACGCTAACTGGATGGCGCCGTTGAAGCACACCATCGAGAGCGCCATACCCTTGGCGCGGTAGAGCGCGTAGCCGTGGTGGACGTGGGCAACGCCAAACAAAAGCGGTGTAGCCCACACCACCAGCGCCGGCGTCACGCCGCCCGCGTCAGCCACCGGCTGGTACACCAGCAAAACGAGCGCGCGGTATACAAACTCCTCCGAAATGGGTGCAAACACCAAATCGCGCAACCCCCAAATCAGCGTCAATTCGGCCGCACCGTCGCGCGCCCACCGCGCCACACTCCACTGTTGGCGGTACAAGCTGTCGCAGATGGGGCCTGCATACAACCACACGATCGCCACGACGCAGCGCCAGTCGCCGCTGGAGGGCGTGAGCCGCAAGCTGCGCCAGCCGCCGCCAGTGGCTAGCGGCACCGCCACCGCCAACACTAGACACAACGCCGCCACGCGCCGCATGCGGCCCCTGATGACGCCGGGGTCGTTGCGGTCGGCTCCGAGCGGCTGGCCCGCGTGCACCGCAATCACGTACGAGAGGGAGATTGCAAGCGCCAAGCAGTGGGCCGTGACCGACATTCTGGAGAGTGGTGGTGCCGGTGGAGGTGCGATGGCCCTCACGTGGCACCGCGCGCGCGGCCCCCGCTGACGTTGCCCCGCGCCCCATTGGCGAAAAAACGTGAGTCACTGCGGCACGTGCCGCGCTTTAAGGCTGCGAAATTTCAGCCCCACCCTTTTGTTCTCCATCATGAGACGCTTCAGCACTACGGCGCGGCTCCGGGGCCAGAACCTCACCGAGAAGATTGTGCAGCGGTACGCCGTGGGGCTTCCCGCCGGCAAGCGCGTGCGCCTGGGCGACTACGTCACGATCAAGCCGGCACACTGCATGTCGCACGACAACTCGTGGCCCGTGGCGACCAAGTTCATGGGGCTTGGTGCGCGCACGGTGAAGGACCCGCGGCAGGTGGTGTGCACGTTGGACCACGACGTGCAGAACACGCTGCCCAAGAACCTCGACAAATACCGCAACATTGAGCGGTTTGCCCGCGAGCAGGGTATCGACTTTTACCCCGCCGGCCGCGGCATCGGCCACCAGATCATGATCGAGGAAGGGTACGCATTCCCGCTCAACATGACGGTGGCGCTGGACTCGCACTCCAACACCTACGGCGGCGTGGGGCTGTTGGGCACCCCGATCGTGCGCACCGACGCGGCGTCGATCTGGGCCACGGGGCAGACGTGGTGGCAGATCCCGCCGGTGGCGCAGGTGGAGCTCGTCGGCGCGTTGCCCGCGGGTGTCACGGGCAAGGACATCATCGTCACCTTGTGCGGCGTTTTTAACCGCGACGAGGTGTTGAACCACGCCATCGAGTTTGTCGGGGAGGGTGTGCGCACCTTGCCCGTCGACTACCGCCTCACCATCGCCAACATGACCACCGAGTGGGGCGCGCTCCTGGGGTTGTTCCCCGTTGACGATGTGTTGGTGGAGTGGTACCGGCAGCGGCTTCGCCAGTTGCCGCAGCCCCACCCGCGGGTCAACCAGCACACCGTCGATGCCCTCGCGGCCAGCCGCGAGCAGAGCGACCCCGACTGCGTCTACGCCAAGAAGTTGACGGTGGACTTGCTGTCGTTGGCGCCCAACGTGTCCGGGCCCAACCTGGTCAAGGTGCTGACGCCCTTGCACGACTTGAGCGCGCAGCACATCAAGATCAACAAGGCGTACTTGGTGTCGTGCACTAACTCGCGGCTCCTGGACATCCGCGCCGCGGCTGACGTCATCCGCGGCCACAAGGTGGCGCCCGGGGTGGAGTTTTACGTGGCGGCCGCGTCGCTGAGTGTGCAGAGCGACGCCGAGGCCAGTGGCGCGTGGCAGGATATCATTGATGCCGGCGCCAAGCCGTTGCCCGCGGGCTGCGGGCCGTGCATCGGGCTCGGCACGGGGTTGTTGAAGGACGGCGAGGTGGGCATCTCCGCCACTAACCGCAACTTCAAGGGCCGCATGGGGTCCAAGGATGCGTTGGCTTACTTGGCGCTGCCCGAAGTGGTGGCAGCGTCGGCGGTGTTGGGCAAGATTGGCGGGCCCGAGGAGTTGCAAGGTGGACAAGTGCCAGCGGTGAGCCAAATTGTCAAGTCGATCGAGGTGTTCAAGCCGGCGGAGACTGCCGCCGAGGGCTCGGTCGAGGTGCTTGAAGGGTTCCCGCACACCATCGAGGGCGAGCTTGTTCTCTGCGACGCGGACAACATCAACACTGATGGTATCTACCCGGGCAAGTACACCTACCAGGATGACATCTCCAAAGAGCAGATGGCCGAGGTGTGCATGGAGAACTACGACCTGGAGTTCAACGCCAAGACCAAACCGAGCGACATCGTCGTTCTGGGCTACAACTTTGGCACGGGCTCTCTGCGCGAGCAGGCGGCCACGTGCATCTTGGCGCGCGGCATGAAGTTGGTGGTGGCCGGCTCCTTCGGCAACATCTTCTCGCGTAACTCAATCAACAACGCGCTTTTGACGTTGGAAATCCCGGATCTCATTGACCGCTTAAGAGAGCTCCATCGCGGCTCCAACGAGTTGACCATCCGCACCGGGTGGCACTTGAAGTGGGACGTCACCAAGGCCTTGGTGGTGGTGACGGACTCCAAGGGCAAAGAGGTTCTAAACCAGAAGGTGGGCGAGTTAGGCACCAACTTACAAGACATTATTGTTAAGGGCGGCTTGGAGGGCTGGGTCAAGGCGCAATTGGCTGCAAAATAGATCAATAGACACTAAAAACTGTGCCTGCACATAAAAGGCATAAGCGAGAGGGCGCCTGCCTTCTATACCAGCAATCGTCACGGGCACGGTGCGTCGAAAAGTCCGCTAGCGGGCCTGTGTGTTGCTTGCGCTAAGGCTTGTTGTTGCTCCTTTTTTTCGGGTCGGTCCACAGCAAAAATATCATCCTGATATCGGGCACTTTGCCGACAATGTATCGCATCGCCCGTTGGCGGCGGATGGCCAGAGCCTAGACCACCCCACCTGCATGATGACACGTGACTTGTTACACGCTGCCCAGTCGCACAACCGAATCCGCCACAGACGCACACTACAGATTGAAGTCGTTATCTAATCATTCTAATTTGTCTCAAAGTACAAGCAAATGCACATATGGCCCCGCTGGAAAACATTGCCCGCAACTTTTTCCATCCTCGCCTGCCAGTTGCACATCTCTCGTGGTCTCCTCAGTTTATATTGTTGTACATCTTGTGTTTGAATGACGTACTGACAATTTTGTAGTTGTATTGCATCTTGTTGGTGAACTCATTGACGGTGTCCGCAAAGCTCATCATTAGCATAACGCCATTGATAATGTAGTAAATGAGAGTATCAATGAAGAGATATATCTCGTCTAGCAAACTCGCCAACATGGTAACTGTGTAGGAGGAAATCTGTTTGCTGGATGGGCTTGTGGGTCAATCAAAGACACACAGCGTAGTGAAGTGATTGGTTTGGATCAACACAGCGAGCGAAGAGAGGGGCGTTGTGCTCTTATGTATTCTTTATACAATAACATAAATTGTTTCTTTTTGCAGGAACTCATGGTTGTCTTTTTGCAGCTGGCGCAGAGCGAAATCCACGTTTGGTGCGTCATTTGGACGCATTCTCTGCACACCCCTCTAAAATGGACGCCAGTTTTCCTTCGCGTACAGGAGATAACGGGAAAAGGCACGCATGTGCAAATAGCGCTGGCAGTGGGCGCGCACGACCCAGACACCACACCCCAGCGGGTCGACTTTGCTAAATGCCACGTCTGGGTTCAATCACAACAGATTAGAAAGACCGAAGAATGTTCTCACTCATTTTAGTGTGTTTGGATGTTTTCGACACAATGTGAAAGTGCTCTTATTTTTTTATCCGAAATGTGGAGATCCTGAAAACCGGAGAAGCATCTTGTTTTGACCAAGTCTTCCCCAGTTTAGAGTTGCTGCATAGTTCTTCTCCGCCGCAAGCGAGCCGTTGACGTGATCAAACCAAGAAGTCAAAGTTATGCGATGGCATCGAGAGTATGTTTGTCTCAGAAGTAGGGATACAGGACGGTGGGCCGTCTTGCGCGCGATGCGTACTCTCACTACTGCAGACAATTGCAAACACGTTGGCGCTTGACTTGCGGTGCTCTACTTTGTAGTCATTAATGAAACATGTTTTGATGACTTGATTACCCCGCGATTTCGTCATCCAAACAAAATATTCAAGAAACTCGAGATACTAGTATGATAAACAGTGAAACGTGTGCAGGAAAATGATGCAGTGCGCGGCTCTTGTGGGTGACGACGGCGTGCCACAATGTGATATCAGATGTCGTATTGACCCTTGAGCTCTGCAAGGTAGCTGTTCCACTCCTGGAGCGACCTGAGGGGCACATTAATCTTGGCAGCGTAGTCTTCCCCGGCGGTGCGGTTCAAGAATGCGTCAATTGTCTTGCACAAGTCCAAGATCGCTCTTTGGCATTCTTCAAAGCTCTCGGTCTCTTGCCGGCTTGCCTTGGCCTTCAACTTCTTCCCTAAGATCAACTTGAACCGATCTACGCACTTGTCAAGCACCTCTGCCTCATTGAGGATCACGGGTGCTTTCTTGATAAACGTCAACAAGTTGACCGCCGACAACACGACGATGTCGCTCTCAGAGTCTCTGAACCCCTTGTCGAGGATGTTGTTGATGATTTGCAGGTATTGGACCCCATAGTCGCTGCTCAAGTCCACATCGATCGAGAGGATTGTGTAGAGAAACTCGTAGGACAACTTTCTGATCTCCAAACCTTCGTCAATATTGTACTTGTATGGCCCCATGGGAATCGTCTTACGAAACTCCTCCTTCAGCTCCAACTCATTGAACACAACTGGCAAGATGTGCTCTTGCAACAAGGGGTATATAATCGACGGCCTGTTGTGAAGCCCCGTCAAAAGTGTCCCGATCAACGCTTGCTTGATGGGGATGTTGACAATATCAAAGAACTTGAGGAGCTTGACAAAGTACTCCACCACTAACGCATCGTCGTCGTCGTTGGTAGCTGTGGTGTCGTCGGCAAGCACGGCGTCGAGTACCGAGGCGCTTGTCGACAACAATTGCTTCAAAATTACAATCAACGTGTACCGGATGGAGTTGCTCAAGGCGTCGTTGTCAATTTTGCTCGTCAACTCGGCGAGAAACTTGCGGTCTACCAAGCACACCTTAGCGAGAATGTCTCCAACCAACTTGGACTCGGTGGTGTTGATGTCGGTCTCATCGGGCCGCCCTTCTTGCTGCCGCCAAATGCTTCCCCAAATGTCGGCGATGTCCTGTTCAGCCAAATCGGGGCTGTTGATAAGGATCTCCTTGAATGCCACCAAGATCAACTCGCGGTGTGTGTCCACCTCCTCAAACTCCTTTATCAAGACCGGCAAGAATTTGCTCACGTCCCTGATGGTGTAGAGACCGATGGCCTTGGCGCTGGCGATTTTGATAGGGTCGCTGTACTTTGGCTGGAGGAACAGAAAGAATGTGGCCAAGTTGACCCCACCGGGAAGCTCCAAGGTCGAGGTTATCACCCCCAAAAAGTGGAGGTTGAATAAGATGTTTTCCTGCTGTTGCAAATCACCTTCACTGCGCGCTACAACGTCGTCCAACTGGCCCTCGATTGCCACTATGGACAAAGTGATCGCCGAAATGAACAGCGTGAGGTCCAAGTCCTGGTACATCTGGTTGAAAAGATCACGCGGTGCCATTTGCACGCACAACTCCTTGATGAAGCGCTCGTAGTCCCTCAAGTCATACTCATCTACCTCACCTTCGAACTTGGCCCTCACGAGGCTGACAATCGATTTGATAAACTCGGGCGTCACAAAGGAGGCGTTCGGGAGCAAGTGGGTAAGGATCCTAAAGATCAAAAAGAGCTGCCTCATGTCGGCAACTCTGCCGAAATCAAGAAGCGTCGCCACGGCATCTTCAAGCAGGTCACTTGGACGGTAGTCTCTCGTGACTTCAGCCACCGCTTTCAATGCGATGTAGGGCAACAGCTCATCGGAAGACTTTACGTACTGAAGCAACCGAGGTACGAGTCTAGCCTTGACGTCGTTGGAGACACTGTTGACACACCCAGCGCTGCTGACTTTGATGGTGCACTCGATTGTCGTTTTGACGGTGGCCTCGTAGTTCAAATTCTGCTCAATCACATCCATGCTCAGGGCAACGTGGCTGGGGTCGAGCGACACATTGTACACCAACTCGGACAACGCCACGATGGCACGCTGTCTCAACTCGCTCGAGTAGGCCTTATTGTGGCTCTTGTCAAGGAGCTCGCGGTGCATGCTTTCAACCGTGGCCTGGGGCAACTTTTTGCGAAAGCTCCTGAATAACATAATCGTCGTGTTCAAGCTCTCCACGATTACGTTGTGGTACAGCTGGCGGTTGGCGATGCACGCCTCGAGGTCGCCGATGATGCGGGTCACAAGCTTATCAGGTACTTCGTCGGCACTGCTCTTGAGAATGGCCCGGTAAAGGCTCAAGTTTTCTGACACCGACGCCGTCGACGCGAGCGAAAGCACCTGCTCCAACTGGGCGAGAAATTGCCGTGACAACACCCCCTCGTGGTTCTTGAACCCGGCGAGACTCTCAACAAGCCTGAAGAAGGTGGGGAAGCGCGATGCCTTGGGCGCCACGAGCAACTCGTCAAAAATTTGCTGTTTCAAAACTGGAAGCACACTGTCAAGTTGCACGAGGGGATCCATCTCCATCGTCATGCTGGCGTACGAGTGGCGCCGGCGGCGGGTGGAGGTCTTGGCGTAAAAATCATTGGTCGTCTCGAAGATTACCACCAACGTGGCGATCACCTGGTCGCTAACCAAGTCGTTGCGGTCGCTGAGCAGGCCAAGAAGGGACTCGCTGCGGACAAAGCTCGAATAGATGTCCGGGAGCAAGTGCGGGTAGTAACGGCGGCACAAGAGCTCCACGAGCGCTGCCAGCTGCCGCCGTAACTTCCACGAGCAGTCGTCGTTGTCATCGTGGGCTGCGTCGGCGGCCTCGTCGTCCGAAAACTCAATGTCCAGCTCGAGATCATCGGCGGCGTCTTCGTCATCGCCAAAGTTCAACGGATCGTACCGCAACAACGCTGCGATGTACTCAAACGTCTGGGTGCGATACTGGTCAAACACCTCAAAGGGCACCGCGGAGACCAACGTGGCCAACGTCAGCAACGCCTCCTCGCGCCGCTCGCACGTCTGCACCATGGCGTCGTAGTCAAACCCGTTGGGGTCGATCTGCACCGCCAACTCGCGCATCTGCAACGCTTGGTCGATGACGCCAAACACGAGGTTTATCAGGCGCGGCGTGAGCAACAGCGCCAGGCCATGCCCCGAGTTTTTGAGAAGCACCGAGAGCACCAGGAGCGTCACCAGCGTGCGGGCCGACCCCGAGGCCGAACCCTCCGCGAGGCCGGCGGCCAACCGGTTGACCAAGTCGGCGTCGTCCTCAGTGGCAAACCCCAACAACAAGTCGAGCACCGCCACAGCGCGCCCACTAACAATGCCGTGCTCGCTGAAGGCGATGCCGACCAAATGGTCCGCCACGTCGCCCAACTCGCGGCGCGTAAACAGCGCGCCCACGCGCCGCACGACGTAGGTGAGGAGCTCCATGAGGTCAATCGTGACCGGCAGCGCAAGCACCCGCGGCACCAACGAGTCCAAGATCTGCCGCGCCAATTGGTACAGAAACGGCGCCGGCGAAGTGAACACCGACCGCAACGCCATGTTGGGGATCAGGATGGTGATTTTCTTGGCGTCTCGCTCGTTCTCGGCCGCCACCAACTCGTAGAGCTTGTCCACCATCTCCAAGGTCGACGCCGGTGTGATGTAAACCGTCAACGGCCCAAACGTTTTGACCGCCTGGCTCTGCACGTCGGGGTGCGCGTCCTTCAAGAGGTGGAACAAGATGGGGATAAACCGCTCGACGCCCTTGACCGACACAGCGTTCGACTGAGCGAGGTACTTCTTGAAGTCCTCGAGCGCCATGAACCGGAGGTCCGGGTCCACGTCGAGCGCCTTATCGTACAACTGGTTGAGGTTGATGTCCGTCATGGCGTTAGGTTGCACCGCTGGTGGCGATCGCGGCCTTGCGCGCAGAGAAAAAAAAGAGATATTGCGTCTATCATTACTCGTCTAGGCGGCGTGCTTAGCCTTCTTGGACTTCTTCTTCTTCTTCGGTGGGCTGGCAGTCTCCGCTAACTCGCGCTCTGCCACCTCCGCTTGCTCCGGCTGTGCCAGCTCCGCCGGCTCGTCCTGCTGACGCATCAACTCGGCAAACTCGTGCGAGTGGCCCGACACCTCGACGGTATCGATGATCAAGTTGTCCAACCCCCTTAGCGTCACGAGCTCGTCGGTGAGCACCCTGATGAGCGACTGGCACCTCCTGGCATAGGCCTCGTCGACGGCTGCTTCTTCCTTCTCGGGCGTCTCCTTCTCCAGCGCCTCCCTCTCCAGCGTCTCCTTCTCCAGCGTCTCCTCGGGCTCCTTGGCAGCCTCCTCGCTCGGCGTTTCTTTGGCGCGGCGCCTCTTCTCAAGCTCGGCCATCACTTTGCTCTCAGCCACAGCCAGAAGGTCGTTCCACTTGGCCACAACCTTGTGCAAGTCCTCGACAACACGGTCGCGCGAGCCGCCCTGAATACCCTCCAAGTACGCCGCGAGCGCGTCCTCGTAGTCGCGCGGGATATCTCGTATGTGCCGCAAGATCCAGTTCTGCTTTTGCTTGCTGAACTTCCACGCATCGCGGTCCGTGTGGTACTGGCGCAAATAGGCCAACTGGTCCTTCTCTGGCGGCGGACCGCGCTCCGACTTGGGCACCTTGGCGCGTTTGGGCGTGTATCCTTCCTCCTTGGCGGCCCTGCGTTTCTGCTTGTTGAGCGTCTTGGCCTGTTTGTTGGTGACATTGCCGCTTTCTATGTGCGCGATGGCAATGGGGTTGTCTTCGGTAGCCTTGACCTTGAGACCAAGGCGCTTCCACGCGGGGACCGTGGCAGATTCGCTCATCAATGCAAACAAATGTGCCGCAAGTCTGCCCCGCTGAATTTTGAGGGCATCTCGGGACTGCACACAGCGCGAGCCCCACTCTATAAAATGCGAGCCACCGCCAACAAAGACTTGATCACCACCCAATACACACAGCACACAACTTCCGTGTAGGCTTTACTCTCTCTTGCGGGTGTGAAAGCCTTACTAGCTTTTAACCCGGTTTGCCGCTCTCGGCTTGCTGACCAAAACACCACGCTACATCGTACTTACATGGTTTGAGTCCGTCATGAACATTCATTTTTTGATGGATATAGAAGATTGTATACATTTCCTCTCATTTTGCTAAAACGTGCTTGATCAATTTTCGGTAGCCCTCGACGGCCACGAGCAAGTCTTCGTTTTCGACGTACTCGTTGTCGCCGTGTGCCACGTGGATGCTGCCTGGTCCGTAGAGATAGCGCAGAGTCAAGTTCTGGCCCACGAGGTTGGGGATGTCGGTGGCGTACGCCAACACTATCGACTCGAACCCATCCACCTTGTAGTCAATGTACTGTGGCTCATTGGTGGCGTGCAACTTGAACTCCAAGTGCGCCACGTTACCCACCACTTGCCGCACGAGCTTATCAACCAGGGCCAAGTCTGCTGCCACTCGGATCAACACTTGCGCGTAGGCACGTGCGGGGATCACGTTGGCGGCCACACCGGCATCGATGCGCCCAATGTTCAACGTGCTGGGGCCCAAGAGCTCCAGCAGGGGCAATTCCAAGGCAAGCAAGTCTTGCAACACGGGCACCAAGATCTCTGTCGCCGACGTGCCCAATTCTGGATAACCGGAGTGCGACGCGTGGCCCTTGACGACAAGCTCAAAAAAGTAGTTGCCCTTGTGGCCGACCCCCAATTTCAACTCGGTGGGCTCGCCAAATATGGCCAGCTCCCAAGTGGCATTCAAATCTCTGCTGGCGGTGGACATGCCCGATCCGTCCACTTCCTCGCCCACCACATAGAGCAAGGACACCTGGCCCTCCTCGACTTCGGCATTGCCGATAAGAGAAAGAACGGCAAAAATCTGCGAAACCACCGAGCCCTTGGCGTCGCACGAGCCCCTGCCAAAGATCTTGGTGCCCTCGACGTGGTACGGAATGTACGGCGGGACAGTGTCAATGTGCGAAGTCACCACGACAGTGGTATTTCTGGTACGGCCTTGGTACGCATAAACATTGTACCGTGGCTTATCGGCACTGCCGCCGCTTACGCGCTCCAATTCAACAGTGAGCCCCATTTGTTCAAGGACCCGAGCAAGGTAGACCGCGACCGCATGCTCGGACCCGCTGACCGAGGGAATCGACACAAGGCGCTCGTGCAAGTCCAAAAGTGACAATTTGTCAATGGTCAAGTCGGTCAAGTGCGCGCGCGGCTCTCTCTCATGCGGCTCAAGCCCAAAGGCGCTCTGGCCAAACTGTGCCACCAGGACGCCCCACGTGAGTGGAGCCAAAAGCAACAACGAGGCAGTGTATGCAAGCTTCATAGTGTAAGGAGGCACCACTGGGGGACTGTGGCTCTGCGCTTCTCACTCAGAATGGCGTGTCCCTACCAGCAACTCCACAACTCGTGTCCACGCGCTTATCTACAAATGGCGAGTCCTCAGGCAGGGGGCGCGTCATGAAATCCGCGCACATGTAGTTACCAGAGAGTTTTGTTTTCAACATTATCATTAGTCCAAATCTGCTGGCGAAAGGTCATCTGTCTGCTCCTGTGCCTTTCTGTTCTCGCGGTCCGCTTTCCACGTCTCGAATTTCTCTGTCAAGTCCTCTGCGATTTCTCTGGCGGCAGCCTCCTTGTTGTCTGATGTTGACACCTTGTGTAGCGCCCCCAGTATATAGCCAAAGGTGGCATTGATGTATTCGTCGATGTTGGGGTCCTTCCCGTTGGGATTCAAGATGTTTTTGGCAAGCTGCAACAAAGCATTTTGCTCGGTGTTCAGGGGTGCGCTCTCTGGTTGGGTGTCTGGTGCTGACGACATTCTGCGAGTGTTTGTTAAGATGATTGCTGGAGGAGTGACGAAAACTCACCTTATATTTTCAGTCATTTTTGCAACATCATGTGCAAACTCCAAAAATTACATTAGGGCGCCCTGTGCAGCAAGTTGCAAAAATATTGAATAGACACATTAGAAAGATAAATAAACTAGGAAGAAGGTATAAACTTTTCGGTGCTTGTGCTTATGAGTCAATCAAAGGCACGCTGTAGTTTTTGGTGGGGTAGTCCCAGTAGAATGTAAGCTCGTGTGACACATTGTTGAATACTTGACATTGCTCGACGACATTGACATCGTGCAATCTGTTCTCCACGTAGGTCTCAAAGTCAGACAATTTGCAGGAGAAACCAGGCCCACTCGAGCAGTTTTTCAAGGGAATCACCGCGTCGTTGAGGATGTACCTGACATAGGAGTCGTTGCCACAGTGGTACTTTTCGGTGTAGATACGAGCGCCCTGGGGCACTAACTGCGAGTGCACATAAGGGTTGGGGAAGGGGATCTGGTCAGTGGGCAACTCGTGGGCAGGCTCAATCAAGCCAATGGCCACGTTAAAGATCTCCCAGTCGGTGTCGTGCGAGAACGACAACCACACCTTGTTTTCGGCAGTGGTGTTTTTCAACAACGCTAAAGAGGAGTTCAAGAAGGTGGAGCCAATGGCCTTGGTGAGGTTGTTACCAGGCCCGTTGTTGTAGTAGTTGGCCAAGTCCTGCGAGTACGAGTACTTGATAAACTCGTCGTTGGTAAAGAGGTCAGCAAAGGGAGAATATCCGCGCACATTGATCTCGAAAGCGGCGTACCCAAAGAGGTTCTGGATGTCCGAGGTGGTCAAGTTTAAGCCAGGGTTTTGCTTAACGAGCCTGGCCTGTATGTCCTTCAAGTACTGGGTTGAGTAGTTGGCGACTTTGGCGGCGCCGGACGACGAGTTGTAGGCGTTGCACGCAGCCCTGGGGGTCAACGAGTTCAACCCCATGTCGGGATCTTCGTCGATGATGACATACTGGACAGCGTTTTCGGTGTAGTTGTCACCCAAGAACCCGCGCGCGAAGAAGTTCGACGTTTGGTAGCATCTACCCGAGTTGGAGCTAAACACAGGCAAGGTGGCATTCTGGCTGTACAAGGCGTTGTATTTGGCTCTGAAAGCGGCACCGTGCTTTAATGCGTTGGATGTTCCGCTGAAGTAGCCCTCGGAGTTCGATGGGGTGGTTTCCTTCTCGTACCAGTACGGGTCGGGAACGAAATATGTGTAGTCGTTCACGAAGGACAAGTCCCCCTTCAACGTGCCGTTGTACGCCTTGAGCTTGTTGTAAATGGCCTCAAACGTCTTGCCGTTCCCCTTTGATGGGTAACGCTCGCCGTGTCTGGAGTACAACTGAACTTGCTCAAGAGTGCACTGCTCCGGGATCTCGGTAGAGATACCGAAGCCAGGGTTTTGCACATAGGGTGCCGACCCACCCAAGAAGTGAAGGATATTATATTGCTCGACCGCAGCCTGCTCTGGCGTAGCAAGATCGGTGTAGATCGCCTGCGTCGCCAAAAGTAAACCGTTGTTGAGTAATTTAGAGATTGAAACCATCTTGGTCGGGTATGCTCTAGATCGCTTGTTGCAAATCAAGGACACTTTATATGACCACAATGGTGCCTACATCGTGGGTTTATCTAATTTGCTCGGGTAGCCCGAGTCGACAATAACAGTGCCGAAACCATAAGCATTTTAGGTAAACACTTACGGACATATGTCTACCTAAATCGGTTCTTTAGATTGTGTGCATACTTTATGTGGAAAATGCATCAATTTTAAATTAGACGTAAGATTCCACGTGTGTTGCGTTGAGGCTTTCTATTTGTCGCCGAGCTACTGCAACGCTCATAATAGCGGAATTCATAAAACTCCTCACAACAGCATGCACGGTGAGGTCTTTCAGTTTCAGCTTGGGCTGTGGCAAGCAAGTGCATCTGTCCAAGAACATGTGAGCAGTCGCAATGCCTGAAATATTGCTATTTTTTGGTCGCACCCACAAGTCCAAATTGTGAATTTATGAGGCCAGCGCACTCCGACTTAGACATTCACTGTCGATTAGCGATGCATTAGGCGCGACGCCTCGATCTATAAAGAGACAACTATAAATTTGGCGCCACTGTAACACGTGTGGATCAACACCATATGAGGCTCGGTACAACACACGCCACAGATTCACTTTATTGCAGAGAATTGCCCTCACAACCGAGCTCTTTGCATGGTTGCAAATTTTACCGTAAATGTGCTGAGACTGCACCCCTTGCGTCAGAAAGAATTACGCACACAACAAGAGGTGCGTTCGGCTGCAAGAGTACACGACTCGAGGATTTACCTTGCGTCCGCTGGTGTGCAAGTGGTTGCCAAAACGTCGCTCTCTTACAACCCAACCACAATATCGGCCTGCGTACTACACTCGCAATGATTACCCAATTAGGAAAGTCGCACTATTTTTCGATTTGTTTAACTCTCACATCATTGACAGGCCACAGTTGGGTACCACCTTCACTCCTTCTTCAGCTCGGACTTGTTGGTCTCTCCTTTGCCAGTGTATTGCTCGAACTTGCCCAAGAGACTCTGTGCAATATCCTTTTGGGCCTGTTCCTTGTCGTCGGCATTTTCAACCTTACCGTAGGCATTGTCGATGAAATTTTGAACTCCCTTGACAGCAGCATCGGCCTGCTCAGTGCTTTGGCCTTGCTCCTTGAGCTTGTTGTGCACAAGGTCGCCCAATTCGCCCAACTTTTTCTGGAGGTCCTCCTTGTTATTTGTATTTTCAGCTGACATTTTGTAATAACTTGGTTGGAAGAAGAAGGGGATGTGTTCAATTGATTAATGTCTCCGCACCCACAACCTGGACGCAGGCGTTCTCTTCTCGTAAAGCGCGCGCACCGCTTGGGGTAAGTGGGACGCGGGGTTTATATACAGGATGTTGCACTGCTGCTGACGCCCAACATCTACACACTGAAGGACCACCAAAATCGTTGAAATACAACCTTATCGATCAGTCCGTTGACCCTTTCATGGCCTCACACGCTTACGTTTTCGATAAACTACTCAGTCCATCGTACAATGGCCGTGCTCTCGCTTGTCCGTGAAAGTCGTGTCCGCGGCTAAACTACTGTAGCCAATCGAAAAACAAGAAAAGTGTAGGCATAATCATCAGAACACACCCAGGATCTAGCGTTGTCAACCCAGCTCATTTCCTCTTTCTCTAATGCTTGCCAAATCTATCGGACAGTTCGTGAGCAGGGGAGCTTTTTCTCCGAAGCCCAGGCCCACTGTTGCTGCGGCGGCGTGCATTGCGACCATCAGGACCTTGCTGGCTTCAGCCGTGAGGAGGATGCCCGCTGAGGACCAGGAAGAACTCATAGACTTGAAGACATTGCCCAGAAAGCAGCCGGACGAGATTGTTGTGCCCTTGGTCAACCCTGCGGACAAGTACAAGGAACAGATTGAGGAGTTGCACAAGTTTGGCCGTTACATCATGGCCTGCATGCCTAAGTACATCCAGCAGTTCTCCGTCTGGAAAGACGAGTTGACAATCTACGTGGCGCCCTCTGCGGTGCGTCCCACTATGTTGTTTTTGAAAAACCACACGTCTGCCCAATTTAAGGCATGCATGGATGTCACTGCCGCCGACTATCCATCCAGAATCAACCGGTTCGACGTTGTATACAACTTGTTGTCAGTACGTCACAACTCCAGAATCAGAGTCAAGACTTACGCCAACGAGACCTCGCCAGTGCCATCTGTGGTGCCCATTTTTGCCGGCACCAACTGGTTCGAAAGAGAGACTTACGACTTGTTTGGGATATTTTTTGAGGGCCATCCCGACTTGAGAAGAATTATGACCGACTACGGCTTCGAGGGCCACCCGTTGAGGAAGGACTTCCCCACCACTGGATACACCGAGGTGAGGTATGACGAGGAGAAGAAGCGTGTCGTGTACGAGCCCTTGGAGTTGACTCAGGCCTGGAGAAACTTTTCCGTCGGCTCCTCCGTGTGGGAGCAAGTTGGCGAAGGCAGAGACGACACCCCGGAGTCGTTCAAATTGCCCACCCCCGAGGCCGAGCCCCAGCCTGAGGCCGATAAGAAATAGACACGTGCATAAAACACCGCAACAACTACACAATCACCAAAACGGAGCTGTAGCTTCCTTGTGCCTCTTTTTATTGCAGTAACTCACTTTGTAGTTTGGCCAATTCGTCGCGCTTGGTTTTCAAAACCGTTTCTAGCGTGGCCACTTGCGCCTCAATTTCGTCAATGTCGCTCTTGACCCCGCTTAGATCCGCGGAGTTGCCCCTGTTCACCTCGTCCAACTTTTGCTGCTTGTAGCTCAACAACTGGGTGAGTTCATGTTTTATAAGTACCAGCTCATTATCCTCGTCCGTGTCGGCGGAGGCACGCGCCAACAAGTCCTCCAAGTTGGCCAACTCGCGCCTCAAACGCACCTCTTCCCAGTCTTTGTCCTTGGTTGAGGAGAAGTCGGTGCCCAGATTGTCGTTGCCCGCCACCGCGTTGTGATTCATGCCAATCTTGCTGAGGTAGCTGTCGCCGAAATGCTTCTTGTTATTGGCGGAGGTCAGAAGGGACGACTTTGTGTTCACCAGCTCGAGGTCATACGTTGGTTGCTGCTTGGAAAAGGTTGCCCTGAGCGAGGCCGGTACGCCGTGCGGCACGCGCTTGCCGTTTTCTCGTTGATTCAAAATGTGCAAAAACACCAAAACCTGGTCCTTGTCGATGGTTTCGAAGGATTTGGGGTTGACGAGGTTCCACGCCGACGAGATGTCAGAGCGTGGCACCTTTTGTAGGGTGTCGTACAACCCATTCAAGGCATCAAAGGTGACGCGACCGTAGTTGTCCGAGTTGGAATTGTAGATATTTTCATAGGTGGCTTTGTCCGTGGGCGAGATATACCAGTCAAAGTCGTTTGATAACGACTCCTCTTCGTCGTAGTCGTCTGCACGCAGCGGCAACGCCAGCGAGTTGTAATTGTTGTTGCCCGTGGCCACCGCCTGGTTGGCCTGTATCAAGTGCGCCTTGGATGCAGGAATCAACCACGCGGGAAGCTCCGTTGGAAGGTTGTCGCCGTTGACCACGTCGAATATCAACCTCATGGTAATGCAAAACTCTTCAAAGTCCAACTTACCGTCAGCATCTATGTCAGAGAGCTCCCAAATCTGAGACAATTGCTGGTCACTTAATCGCGAGTTTTTTAACACCGGTGACACCCGCTCACCGGTGAGCTTGCCATTCTCGGGGGTCAAGCCCTGGAAAAGCTCCCAGTACTTTTTGATCTCCCAGTCTTCCAATCTTGGCATATGGGACACTGGTGTATGTTGCGATGCTCGAACGGAGGCGCGGGTGACTGACTTTCGAACTAGGGGTGGTCGTGGTCGAGAAAGATTGAGGTGCTGGTCGCGCATTGCCGACTTCCCATGCTTGATGTATATATGCAGGACGTCATGGAGTGGTAGCACTCATTATTGAAAGATGCCCCAGTAAGGGCTGGAGTGATTAATATCTTGTCCATATTCTTGGCGGGTCGACTATCGATGTGAATTGATTTGTGAGTCCATTTTCATTAATCATTTTATGTTCAGTATTGACAAGCTGCTGTCTTCAATAGAAGATCCCGCACAAACAGATTAATTTAGAGGTTTTCACAAAAATAATGGATGTTTCGCCTAAAGAGCGAGTAGCATCACGGGAGCGCTACCATCAGTCGATACACGTCAGTAACATACATCACGAACTCGATTGAGTCAAAGCCACTGCTGGAGTTCTTACATCCAGACACCGAGATCGCACGTTATCTTGATTTTGAAGCACGTCTCATCTCTGATATAAATTGGGGCGTGTGGCGCAGTTGGTAGCGCGTTCGCTTAGCATGCGAAAGGTCTCCGGTTCGAATCCGGACTCGTCCAGTTTAATGAAGACACCCCGCTAGGCGACATTCCTAGCTGAGGGCGTGTGGCGCAGTTGGTAGCGCGTTCGCTTCGCATGCGAAAGGTCTTTGGTTCGATTCCGAACTCGTCCAGTCTTCATATTTTTTTTGCCATCACCGACTCGCCTGTTCGCCTTGCGTCAAAGTGTGCGCCAATAGTTTACACTTTTCATTTTGGTTCATCGTTTTCATCGTGTCTTATTGAAGGCACGGAAAGCCCGTTTGCATGCCGTAATTTCATTTCTGGATCTCGGGCGTGTGGCGCAGTTGGTAGCGCGTTCGCTTCGCATGCGAAAGGTCTTTGGTTCGATTCCGAACTCGTCCAGTATTTTTTGTTGAAGCATTGCGTCAAAAGATACAAGTCGATACGAGCGTCCGTCTACATGTGATAGTATGCGCCTATGGTGTATTGTTTCTTATGTACATGTTCACTTGAATCTTCTTTCTAACCTGTTCATCCTCTTTGCGGTGTTGGCATTGTTTCTTGTGCCTTGGCCGCGCACGGGGAGCCCGAGCGCATGCCTGATACCGGCGTACGACCCAATCCGTCTCTTGGCCT
Organism: Debaryomycetaceae sp. JAC-2022a; assembly: GCA_032598715.1. Classification (NCBI taxonomy): domain Eukaryota; kingdom Fungi; phylum Ascomycota; class Pichiomycetes; order Serinales; family Debaryomycetaceae; species Debaryomycetaceae sp. JAC-2022a. Next base: position 1,987,457 of record CP095433.1, on the reverse strand, counting down.
TGATGTCGTCGATCATCTTTTGCTTCAAGTGACCTTCTATGGTCATTGTAGACAACTCCTTGTTGATGGACATAATCTGGGGCTCGCTTAGCTGGTTCATCCTCATTTGCGGGTATATGCCGACTTTGGCGCAGATCTTCTCCGCCGTCTGGTAGCCCACTCCGAAGATCTTTTTGGCCAAACCAATCTATAAGACGTTAGCATGAGGCATCAGCAACTTCAGCGCCGTCTGTACATACTCTCACCAAGGCGTTGTGCTTAATTGCTTTACCGAAAATGTGAACAGCCATGGTTGTCGCTACTGACTCGGTGATGTGAAACCAAAATTTGATTCACCGAAGAAAAACAAAATTACACAAAGAGGGAAACCGAATCTGCCACCAACTGTGTCTACTTCACGCTCTCTACGTAGTGTGTTCGCTCAGAAATGTGTATTTGCTTAAAGCCCCCTAGTCGTCGCCACCACTTGTGGGTTGGGGCAAAATTACAAAATTTGTCAGCACTATGTTCCGCCTAAGGGAGAGTGCGACACCTCGAGATCAAGCCGTAGGATGAGCAAGCCTCGCAACAACCCTATCATGGTTATGAAGCTGGCCAACCCCACGGGGACCACACAGAACACCGCAATGTTGTAGAAATCGAAAAAACGTGCACGCGTCTTGCCGTCTCGGAGATCCAAGTTCAGAGTGACAAAGTTTTGAATGATGAACATCACCGTGAGGCAGCAGCTGATCAAGATCCAAATGTGGAGGGAGTACTTGTAGCCCTGTGCCGAAAACGTCTCCACCAAGTACTGCTCCACCGTGATCATGATCGTCAGCATGGAGAGCATGCGCACGATCGCCGCCAGCGTCAGATAGGTGACGATCCACCGCACCATGAGGCCGTCCAACACCAGGTGCAGGAGGTACCCCAGCACAATGCACCACACGCCGGTGAGGAAATGTTCCGAGGTGCGGGCGCCCGTCAACGACTCATGCAACACGCCATTGATGTACATGGCGTTGGTCTGCTCCTGCAACAACACACGCCGCCACAGCTGGACGAGCCCGTAGAGGCACGGGATCAACGACAAGTCGCGGCAGCATGCAAGGGCAAAGTGCTGGCGTGCGTTGAGGAACTTGAGACCGAGGCGCTTGAGGGAGCGCTTCTTGTCTCGCGGCGCCGCAGCGGCCGCGGCTGTTGCCAGTAGCGGGCCAACTGGCGCGGGCAGCACGCCTGCATGTGGCGACATCGCCATGAACGCTCCATCAGCGCCATCGGCGGTCTCGCCGGCCATCGCATCTGAGGTAGCTCTACGACCGAGCAGTCGTCGCCGTGGCTGAAGTGGCAGCGCCTGCATCGGTTGCACTGTGTAGGCTTCTAGCACCGAGGAGTGTCTGGTGGCTGTGGGCGAGCGCGAATGGTGCATTCGCTGCGAGGTCTCGTACGACGGCACCTCCTCGTCTGGGTCGACGCGGAACGACGCCAAGTCTGGCTCCGAGGATGACCTCGCCGAATCAAGGTCTGCTGTGTGCAATATGCCGCGGGTCATCGAGTGCGGCGGCAGCTGTGCAAGATGCCCCAGCTAATCTAGTTAAAAAAATATTTGCTGATCAGGATAAAAAAAGCAGGTGCACCGTTGACAGATCGGCGATCCAGATCATCCCTCGATCCATCTAAACGGCAGCAAATTCGCTTGGAGAGTGACGATTCCACTGTCCCACGCAGCAGCTCTCGATGATCGGTTGCCGAGATGGCCGCCGTTGTCGCGCGCTGTGCCCTACGCCGTGTCCCTGCGGCGCGAAATCGCACCCGCGTGATTTTACTACACCCCCCCATTCCCCCCTCGTCAAAACCGGGTATTATGCGCATTCAAATAGCCTCCAACTGCTGCGAGATCTCCTCCAACTCGGCCTTGGCAGAGTTGTGCTGCTCGGACAACTCCTCAAACTTCTTCTCCCAGTCCTCCTTCTCGGCTTCCAACGAGGCGACTTTTCTCTCCAATTGCTCCGCCTTGATGTCGGTCTCCCTCAACTTCTCTGTGGTCTCCTTCAAGTTCTTGTCGGCCTCTTCCAACTCGTCCTCAAGCACCTGATTCTTCTTGGTGTAGTTCTCGTTGGTGGTCTTCAACGAGTGCGACTCGTCGGCAGTCAGCTTGAGCTCTTCCAAGGTGGACTCCAACTTTTCAACCTGCTCTTCCAACACCTGGTTCTTTCTGGTCAACGACTGGATCAGGTTGTCCTTGTCCAAGTTCTCCTGCTCCAACTCCTTGACCTTGTCGGCCAACTCGTCGGCCTTTTCCTGCCACTTCTCGGCATCCAACTTCAAGTTGTTGATTTTCTAAATATTAGTACGAGTCACAAATAGCCCAACCAGGCGGTGCCACACAGTCACGACACTCAAAGGGGCAGCCAGGGATGCCCTGGCACCGTGTTCTTGCCAATTGGGCATACTTTGCCCTCTCGACTAGCCCCGCTGCCATGTCTGTTGCCGCTATTATGACCAGCGTCGCATAGATCAATGGCGGATCGCCACGCAACCCGCTACGCAGCCGACCATGCGCCATTGCGCTAGCATCCACTGGCGCTCTCCACCACACATTCGTCCACACTTACTTCCTTGAGCTTATCCATTCTCTACGTCGTGATTGGTGCAATACTGTCCTCTCAAGAAAACACCGGTAGTTTTTGTTGCGTGTCGTCAAGGGAACGGAAACGGGTGGAAAGGTAAATAGTTACACAAACCCGACCTGGTCAGGTGCGCAGATCACGCCGGGCGCGCTCGTCTACGCTGCAAACCCTCGCTTAAAGCTTTTTTTTTCGCAGCCATTTTGCACCCAATCCAGATAAGGAACCAGCCATCTCAACGCAAGGGGGATGCGTTCAAAAAAATAGCCAGGAGGGGCGGGGCAGGGCCGGCGAGGGGGGAACGAAAAGTTTGCTAAAACCGATACTACCCTTCTTCTCGCCCGCCGATGACCCTGTTCTACTCCGCAAACAGCCAGCTCCAGAGCTCGTCCGCAGACACCTTCCAGTCGGCGCGGCTCAACCCGTTCGAGATAATCTATGATTCCTCCGGTTCTACACCTATGAGGCACCGCCGGTCGGTTGCCCCCAGCGACACCGTACGCCACTCGCAGATCTATCAGGAGATCGAGCGCAGCATGTCCAACAGCGACCCGCAACTGCCCCTGCAGCACGGCAACGACAATGTCATCCACAACCTTCCGCCTATCGTTACCATTGTCGACCCGCCACTCCGCCGATCGGGCTCGTTGGTCTCCTCCAGCGCGTCCTTGCGCAGTCGCAACCGCATCAGGCACCGCGTCCGCATGGCCAGGCGCTCTGATGTAGACACCCCTTCACTGCCCGTGGCCACTGACGCCTCGACCCCCCGCAAACGGCGCGCCATCTTTCCCGTTCGCCGCAAGACCTCGTTCAAATACCGCCCCGCCGACCAATCGGTGCCCAACTTTAGTGCAGAGGGCCAGCTCCAGCAGTTCCTTGACTACTGCTACGCCACATCGGCGGCACTCTTGGCCGAAGTCTTGCCCGACACCGTCATGTTTCATCAGCTCAAGCATGCCGTCATACTGCGCAAACCCAAAATCGTGGCCACCGCGCAAGAGGTCAAAAGCACCGAGCTCGCCACCACAAAGCTCACCACGCCAAAGAACGTGGGGGTCACCCTGCCTCAGAAGCCCACAAACCACGTCACCATCTCGTTACCGATCAAGGAGTCCTTCAAGCACACAGGATACAACCCGTACAGCCACCCGGCGCTGCCACATGACGCCCTAAACCCCGCAGCCCCACCGACACTAGACCCGCAATCACATCACCCCAGCCAATTCTCCCCGGGCACCATCGCCGCAATCATAGCGGCTGCCACAAGAGTGTCGCCAAGCCCCCCAAGAAGCACCAAGGCGGCGGCGGCCCCAAAGCTAGACCCCCAAGACCCTTATACCAGCTTCCGCAGTGCGCTCTTGCAGTCAAACACCACCACGCCAACCCCATTCGCGGCCATATTCCCGCAAGCGAAGACATTGCCATCCGTCACCAAGAAGCAGATATCCCAAATGAACCGAACGCTCTTTTTGGAGGTGCTCTTGCGGCGCACCATTGCCGCCAAGATCGCGTACCGCTTGAAAGGCGTGCAAGCGCAAAGAGTCAGCACGTCTGACTTGGACGCCGGGCTGGACTCGAGCGCTGCGGGCGACCGCCGCGGCTCCACCTTTGACCACCACCCGCACGACCTCCCGCGACTCCTGGACTTCGAAGACTCCGAGACCGACACCGATCTGCTCAACACCAATGACCTCATCGAGAACAATGCCTCCTTGCTCTCGTCGGAGCTCTTGCCCTCGCCGCAGATATCGTACTCAATGGAGGCCGGGCCGTGGGACCTACCGCACTTGCCCAAGGTCGCCAAGTTGACGCCGCCGCCGACAGCCCAACGTGGCGGCAGCTCGAGCGCCGAGTCGCGCGCAATGGTAGTGGCTGCAGCGCTAGGCGCCACCACCAATCGCCTGCAACTCGACCCACACTCGCGGGGAGTCCGGCACAATCTTCCCGCCGATGTGTACATCAACGATTTCAACAAGCAGTACTTTGCCCAATACCAGCGACCCCAGGAGCCCCGTGAGGTGTACCAATTGCAGCCCATGAACCGCTCGGCAGAGACTCTCAGCTCCTCTGAGTCCGAGAGCGCCGTGCCGCCCAAGTCGCGCTCCTCCAGTGCACTGCAGCACACCTCGCATGGCAACAACACCGCCAGCACGCACACCACCATGTCGACACACCGCCACCGCAACAAGCGGTCGGTCTCGTCGGCGACCTCGAGCGCCCTTCACGACTTGGACATCATCGCAAACCGCTTGCTGGCGTATTTAAAGGAGGAGCTTGAGTTGCCCATGTCGCCCACGTTCGCAGTACATGCGCCGCCGCCGCTGCTGACGCTGATGGCGCCGCTGGCGCCGCTGGCGGCGCCTACGGAACCACCGGTGCCTGCCATGCTTACCACCAAGTCCTTTTCTATGAGGCACTGGAGCCACGGTCCCGACGTGCAATCCATGAGGGCATCGATCAAGGCGGTCTCGGAGGGCTCCCTTTGCACTGAGGATTTGCGCAGCCAGTCCTCGAGGGCTACAGAGTATAAACCCGTTCCGCTCACGAGGGTGAGTGAGGTATGAACATACATTGATTCCCTAGTAGATCCGCGATAAGCCAAACTTGCCGCTGACTTTACGCTTGCCAGGCTCCGGGGCGCTGAAGTAGTCCTTCCTGCCGTCATACAGAACGGTGCGGTCCAGGCGTGTTGAGCGGTACTTTCCCTGCAGCAGCAGCAGCGGCTCCCGGGCGGCCTCCTCCGCAACGGAGGGCGACCGCGTCAGCGCGGTTGGCGGCAGATGGCGCAGTGAGCGGTGGCGCTCTTGAATTTTGGCGAACTTGTCGAGCATCTCGTAGACGCGCTTGCGCTTGATCGAAAGAAGGTTATTCATCAGAGAGCTGGCACTGGCGGCAGCGCTCGGCCCACCTCCCTGGCCGGGGGTGCTGCCGGGCGTGGTGACGGTGGGGTTGGGCACCGTGAGGGCGCTGGCGCCAAGGGGCGTCCCCGAGGAGAGCGCGCCCACGTGCGACACGCTCAGCAAGCGGTTCTGCAAGGCGGTGAATGTCGACAGCTGGGGGAGGATCATCAACAACCCGTACAACGTCTTGTGCAAGTTGGGGTTTTTGTCTGGCTCGAGCAACTGAAGCCTGAGCTTGACAAAAATGGGCAGCTCCAAGAGCTGCACCAAGATGTCCAACTGGGTCAACAATTCAAAGTCGATCTCGGTCTCGCCCAAGTTTTTGATGATGAGGAAGGCCAACTCGTAGTTTGAGGTGAGGAGACAGAGCAGAAGCGCGCTTGGCGCGTTGTGGCACCAGCTCTGGAACAACGTGGCAAACAACGCCCAGTCGTCGAGCTTGTAGAAGTCCAAGCTCTTGAGCTTGCGGCGGAACGCCGCCAACTCGTGCGTCGTGAGCAAGATGTTGTTCAAGGTGATGGTGATCATGTTGAGGAAGTCCAAGTCCAAGCTCTCCATCGAGATGAGCGCCTCCGAGAGCGTCTTGAAGATCTTCTCGGCGCTAAGGGTGACGCAGAGCTTGCGCACAATGAACTCTATCTTGTCGCGCGTCAACGCGCTGGCGGGCGCCGCCGACGCAAAGTCACGCCCGCGGAGCTCCTTGCCGAAGAAGGTGATCAACTCAACCATAAACGTCTTGAAAAAGTCCTGGTTGGTCTCGGAGATGATGCTCAACAACTGAAGGATCTTGAGAATCACCTCGTTCGACAGCTCCGTCGACAGTCGAAGCAACGCCGTGAGGTCGATTTTGGTGCGGCCCTTGCCGTCCACCTCCTCAAAGAAGCTCGCCGGACTGATAGAGTAGAGGAAAATGAGCCACTCAAGCGCGGTGATGCGCGCAAGCTCGTTCTGGGACACGAAGCACTCGTTCACGATGGTTTCGAGCGTGCGGCTGAGATGGAGCTCGACAAAGGTGTCGTACGCCTCGCGGTTTATCCCCTTGAGAGCGGCGTCCAGAAGCGCGCCCGCGGCTTCGTCAGCGCCGCTCAAGCCCAACACCAACCCCTGCAACGCCAGGTTGAGCTTCAAAAAGCGGTCGAGCAACTCAAAGTCCTTGTTGGTGTCGGAGTGCTCGATGTTCTTGAGGGTGACCGCCACGCACTCGGGGAAAAACTTGATGAAGCTGGCGGGGCTGATGTCCAAGAGCTCCTGAAGCCAGTTCAACACCGTGTGTTCAATCTCCAAGTACACCTCGTGGCTCTCGTTGTGGATGTCGCCGCCCGAGGGCTGCCGCACAAACGAGAGGAGAATGTCGATGATCTTGGGGTAGTCGATGAAGATGTCCTGCCCCAGGGTGAACGCGGCGTCGGAGACGGAGCCCGGATCGGAGCCGCCGGTTGTGCCAACCGCGTCATCCGCCGGCGCCGTGCGCACCGTTGTGCCGCTCGAGTCAATCAGGGTGTCGCTCTCGGCCGGCGACGCGGGCGGAGTGCCTTGCGGCGGCGGCAGCAGCACCGCCGCAGCAGTGCGCCGCTTCACCTCCATCTTGACGGCGTGGATCTGGCCAATCTCCTTCAAGAACGTGTCCAACAAGTTGTGGGTCTCGATGCGCACGTCGCTGGGGGCGTTGTTGGCGAGAAACCGGATCAACGGCGCCAAGATGTTGGGCAAGAAGGTGATGAGCTCGAGCGCCGGGATGTCGTCAAACAACTCCAACCACCCGATCAAAAACTTTTTGGCAAACGGGTCGAGCACATACATGCGCTCGAGCAACGTGGGCATGAACTTGGGGAGCAGGAACGCCATCTTGGCGTCCTGGGGCTCGTTGAGCTGGCGCGCAACCCCGCTACGCGCGTCGACAATGTGCAGCGGCACCGCGGCGCTCTCGTGCGGGTGCAGCAAGATCGACACGTAGCTCGTCAGCTTGGCGCTGACAATGTCCTTGATCAAGCGGTCCAAGATGTCGGCAGCGTTCTTCACCAGCGACTCGGTGTCGGTGACCAACACGCACAAGATGTCAAACACCTCGTTGAAGTAGAGCAAGATCTCCCCGCGGGCAATCTTGGCGATGTTGTACAACGACTCGCACGCGTAGTAGCGGACGCGCGCGTCGGTGTCGCGGAAGGTGGCGAAGATGGGCCGCACAATCTGCTCGAGGAAGAAGGCGATGAAGATCAGCCCGAGCGCCACCAGCACGCTGCCGAGCGCGGTGATGGCGCCCATCTTGGCCAGGTGGGTGCCGCTGCGCGTCAACTCGGTCAACTCCTCGATGATGCGCACAATCGTGGCGGTGTCCTCCTTGGCCAATGCCGCCTTGGTGAAGCTCTCGATTTGGAACGCGGTCGCCTTGCGCTTCTCATAGATGTGATTCAGGAGGTCCTTCACTACGGAGGGGTCCAAGACGTTCTCCATGACGCCAGTGGGGCGGCGCCAGCCGCCCCGCGCGCGCCAAAAGGGGCCCGCAGCGGCGCCCCACTTCAGAAAAAAAACAGCACCTACATTCTATGATCGTTCAGTCGTTAATCTTTGGCCGTCGGGCTACCTATGTCGTCACATAATCCTTCATGCCATCTATGCGGCTCTTGCGCTTCTTGTCGTCCCACTCGCTCGCATAGAACTCCTCATCCTCCCTCTCCTCGTCCTCTTCACTGGCCTCAATGTCGTTGTAGTCGTAGTCCTGGTAGCTCTTTTTCATCCTTTTCGCGCAGGGCACCGCCAACAGCGGGATGTTGCTCAATTGGCCCGTCATGTGGTCGGCATTGGCCGCACCCCCCATCGACGGCGGCAAGATGCGCTCCAAGTCGCGCACATCGCCCTCCGAAAAGTGCACCTCGGGCATCACCACGTTGAACTTGATAAACAAGTCGCCGCGCCGGTAGCGGTTTAAGTCGAAAATGACATCGCCAAACTCCTCCACCTCGTCGCTGTTCTGGAAGAAAGTGCCCTCGATCGACGCCTCGTTGATCGGCATCCCGTAATGCTTGACAATCTTGGGCGTGCCGTTGCCAATTACCCCAACCACCTCGGCGGCGTCAACCTCGGCTGAGTTGAGCGCCTGGTGGCCGTGGACATTGACACACACTTCGAGGTCCTGCCCTGCACGCACAAAGTCGTGCACCACCACCTTGCCCCCGCACAACGCCGTCTTCAAGTCGACATCCTGCTCGAGGTACAAATCGTTGCCCCGGCGCACAATGGAGGCGTGCGGCACCTCCTGCAAATGTATCACCACGTCGCCGGGCACAATGTTGCGCCCCTCGTCCCCAACACCCTGCAATATGATCTTGTCCCCGTGCTTCAGCCCGGGGAACACGTTTGCCCTGATGATCTTGTTCTCCTTTATGTAGCCGCGCTGGCATCCGGCGGGGCATCGGTCGCGTGGCAGAATGTACACCCCGGTGCCGCTGCACTCGCGGCACGACTTGACCTGGCGCATCTGCGTGTGGGCGCCCACGGTCGTCACCACAACCTGGCCCAGCCCGGCACACCGCTTGCACATCAGCGGGTTGGTGCCGCCCACGCCGTGGCACGTGCTGCACTGGCTGTTGCGCGGGAGCCGCAACTTGACCACCTTGCCAAAGTACAACTCGGCGAGCGTCACGCTGCACACGTGGTGGATGTCGTGGCCGCGCAGCGGCTTGGCCGGCGCTGTCGCCGCGGGCTCGACGCGCGTCACTGGCGGCTGCCCGCCAAAGGACGCAAACGCCGCACCCGCCATCGGGTCCATCATGTTCATCATGTTCATGTGCATGTTCATCGGGAACGCGCCGCCGCCGCCGCCGCCGCCGTTGAACGCCTGGTGGAAGTCGCTAAACACCTGCAGGAAGATATCGGTGGCATGGCGCATTGGGGTGGGCGCGTTTGGCGGCGCAGTCGCTGCCAGCGCGTGGCCCTCGACCCCGGCCTCGCCGTGGTGGTCGTAAACACGCCGCGTCTCGGCGTCCTTCAACACCTCGTACGCGCGCGTCAAATCCTTGAACTTCTCGGTGAGCTCGGGATCACGCCCCGTCTTGTCAGGGTGGCACTTGAGCGCGATCTTCTTGTACGCCCTCGAGATCTCCTCGGTGCTGGCCGTGGCCGGCACCAATAGTATGTCGTACAACCGCGTCTCCAACACCATGCTAGTACTAAGTCGGGTTTGCCGTCAACGCGAACCTCTCAAACACTCAATATATTACACAGCGCTAGTATGAAGCGCCTCACAAAAACAAAACGGGTAAAGCAGAGCTGGTCCATTTAAGCCGCTTCTAGATAAGCATGGTGGTACTGCAGGTGCGTCTTTCGAAACAGTTCCAGGACGTTCCAGCGGTCACACACCCGAACACCCACTCATGCACCAGGCGAGCCGAGCGCATCCCCCATTTGGTCTACAGGCACCTACAGGTGTGGTGGACTCACACATAACTTGACGTCAAAAAATTTCTCACATTGGCCCGAGCAACTCGTCTCGGAAGTGGGGCTGGAAGTTGATCTTGCTTCCCTTGTCCTTACGGAAGTACTGGTTGCGCACCCTTTGCTCGATGCGCCGTGTGAGCTTCTCTTGCCGCGTCACCTCCTTCGAGGTCAACCCGGGCGCAAACCGACGGTCGGCCACCGCCACTGTTTTCTCCAGGTCGGCCGCCTCGCGCGGGAGCGCGAGGTTCTGGCGGTAATATCGCGTCATCGACCGGTGTCCTATCCGCAGCCCGGTCGGGAGCGTGAGCTCGACCCCGGTGGGGTCAACCTGTACCACGGTGTAGTTGTCCCCCTCGTCGGCAAACGCCACCAGCTTGGCGTCGGCCGCGGCCTCAGTGGGTGGTTCTGCCACCTCAAAGTCGTAGAACTCACTCACCATCTCCTTTTCCTCCTTGGTCTCGTAAGGCACGCGGCAGTGGCCCTTGGACTTGAGGTGCTTGCGAATGCTGTCTAGGTTGCGTCCAAGAAACCCACACGTCAAGCACTCAAAGTCCTCCATCACCACTGCCCCAAGGAAAAGAAGAAGTCCGTCGGGATCCACCAAATACGACCGCTCTGGTATGTACAACCCGTGTCTTTTGAACATGTGCTTGATGTTGTCCTCTCTCTCTGGGCTCTGCAACCCGCAAAAGAAGCACAAAGTCGGCGTCAACTCAGCGAGATCTGCTTTCTCCTTCTCCTCCTCCTCCCCCTCGTCCTCTTGCACCTCTTCAAACGACGACTCGGCCATCAATTCAAAATCAGAATCAAGCCCAGACTCAACGTCGGTGAACCGGTCGGTATACTCCGAGTCGGAGTAGTTGGTCAGGCGGCGCTCAATCGAGTGCACGTCGCCGATGGAGAATTGCAGAAATTCGGAGTCCACTGACGCCTCTGAGGCCGCCACGGACCCGTCGCGATGCACCGCGGGGTCCACCGCTAGCGGCCTGCCGCGGGCATGTAAACGCTTCAACTCCTTCTTGGTCAACTGACGTTCCCCCAGCGACGCCTTGCGGCGGTTGACGGCGAACCCAAACTCGTCCTCTTCGGCGTACTCACTGTCTAACTGCTTCTGGCGCGCTAGCACCAACTCGGCAAACGTGGTGGCGTTGATGCTGGGGAGCTGGGCCACTCGCCGCTTTAAGTTGTAGCGATGCCACTCCGTCTTCATGTGCTGTCTCTGGAGTTCCGCCGTGGGAAACCGTATTGCGCACGTGTTGCATGTGAACAGCGAGGTTGATGGAGTAGACCCATGGGGCAATGCGGCCGACATAATAAGTTTGCCACCGAGCGCGATCGGTCGTCTTTATATTTGATTTTCCCACTCTATCGCGCGCGGGCTCTAAACCAGTTGCTGCAGCGATGGCTGCAAATGAAGAAAATGAAAAAATATGCTATCGATGCTACTCCAACCACGACTGCGACACCTCGGGCCACACGCGACGGTACATGCTCATGGCCACCGTGTCCTGCGCGCTCAATTTTCCGTCAAACGTGGCCTTGTAGTACCCGTGTGTCCCCAAACTCTCCTTGATGAACCCGCTGCGGCCCGACTTGGTGAACAAGGGGATGGCCTTGAACCAGTGTATGTCCTCGGGATTGAAGAACATATAGCGAATGGTCACCACCCGCTTGTGGATCTTGACCGGGTGGCCCGTGAGCACCGCGCGCTCCGCCACCACCCGCGTGTGGTCGCAGTTAAGGAAAGTGCCCTGGCCAATGAGCTCCAACGCGCCTTGGGCCGCCGGCTTGAAGAAGATGGTTGGGGCGTTGCTGAACAACACAGGAGCAATGCACGACGCCACCAGCATGTTGCCCGGATGGTGGAACCGCTCGTACTTGTGCACGTTGTTGGCGTTGTTGGAGGCCTGGTTGAACAAGGGCTGGATCACCTGCCGCCGCGGGCCGTACTGCACTACAATCAGCTCGCGCGAAGCCACGGGCTCCTCGTAGTCCTCCCACAGCTCAAACAGAAAGTGCACCAACCCCAACTTGTGCTCGTGCTCCAACAAGCCATACACAACAAAGGGTACCGCGTAGCACTGCACGCGGTCGAGAATGTGCAGCGGCGCCCGCAAAAGCACCCGCACGCGGTCGCCCATGTGCACCTGTGCCTGACGCAAGTTTTGCTTGACAATCTTGTTGCGGGTGGCCTTGTAGCTGTGTATGCGCAACAAGCGGCCCCAGATGCTGGGCGCCAGCTGGTCGGCCTCGTCGTAGTCCCACTCGCAGTTGGCCAACGACTTGATCCCGCGGTACGCCGCCAATCGCTCCTTGGCCAGCTCGTGCGGGTCGAGCTCCAACTCGTCGGGCCACTCAAGGTCGTCGCGCACCGCGTCGCGGTACTCTTTCAACTGCCGCAGTTCCTCCTCGGGCAGCAAGTCCTCAAACATTTCTGACTCGGCGCCCTCGGTGGGCTCGTAGGTGGTGGCGTCAACGTCCATCGTTGTGGGTTCGTCAGCCGCCGCCGCCACCTCCACGTCTCGGTCGTTATCCTCGTCACTGCCGTCCTCAACGTCTGAGGCGCCCTCCAACACATCGTCCAAGTACCACCGGCCCTGGTAGTCGGAGGTCCCGCGCGGCAAGCGCTTGCTTTGGTGGAGGTTGCGGCTGCCATCGTCATCAAAGTAGTGCTTGTCGTCCATCTTGACCCCAAACCCGCCGACATCGTCATCGTCAAGCGACTCCATCTCAACCTCCTCGTTGTTCAACTCCTCAAGCAGCTCCTGGTGGGCATCGGGCGCAATGACCGCCTCTGCCCTCTCAATGCGCTCAATCTGGAAGTCCCCAAACCCGGGGATGTGCACCAACCGGTTGGCTTGAAATCCGGCCCCACGCACAATCCCATCCACGCACAAGGCGCCATCCTGCCACGACACCGCATCGGCCACAAGCCATCCTCGCTGGTCACGCCACGTGATGGACTTGGGGAACTTTTGGCAGAGTGTGCGCAAGCAGTTTAGGCACTCGGACTCCAGCTCCAACGCAAAGAGCTTCTCCTCACTGGGAAAGAAGTGGTTGAAAAACAGCTGAAGCGACTGCCTTATGTCCATTTGCAAGTTGCGCTTGGGGTAGGTCGACACCACGTTGGGCAAGACACCAATGACAGAAGCAATACCCTGGGCGATCACTGCTCTTAAAATCTGCTCCCCGTAGTCGCTCTGTACCTCCTCCTGCGCAGAGATGCCAAACACCACAAAGTCGGCAATCTTGGCCGCGTCCAACACCGCCAAGAAGTTCAGCAGGTCCGGAAGGACAACCTTGAGATTGGACTTGAAGCGAGCCACCTTCATCGAGGTCACCGAGGGCGTCTCGAATATCACCTTGTCCTCGCCCGGTAGGGAGAAAAGTTGCAGTGCAATCTCGGCGCCTGAAACGTCATCTGTCAACGTGATAATGGTTACGATCTTCTCGGCACCGTGGCTACCCTCGAACACGCGACGCGTCTGCTTGGTGTCCAAGATCTTGGAGTTTTTGAGCTGCTTGGCCAAGTTTTTGCGCTCAAGCTTGGTGAGCGGCTTGATGGTCTTGTTGGCGGCGGTGGTCTTTTCCACTTTGCCCTTGTATTGATTCTTCAATTGGCCCTTGGTGGAGTGCTTTGACTTGAATGGCTTATGGTCATTCTTCAACGTGGACCTATGCGAATGCCCTCCCGCCATACTTGTTTTGTTGGCGTTGGTTTACGTTTGGTGGTTGAGTATGGCCCAGATCGATGGCTCGCGATGAGCTGCGAGCACCGAGGGCTAGAGCCCTTTGAGTCATCTGATCTTCATCGCTCACGTGCTATACCCTTTTTGTGTAAGCCACCTCAAAATTTTTCTGATTGGCACCTCCGGCGCGGTGCGCGCTGCCGCTGGGAGGCAACGTACAGAAAAAAAAACCTCTCCAAAAACGCTCAAACAACCACCCACACCTGTTATATATCAAGCAAGTTCATATATACGTATGTACCGTCTGAGGAGCTCGCGCTGGGCTAGCTAGGGTTGGTATCTGTGCAAGCAGTTTGCGAAGATTTTTAAGTCCACTTCGGAGACTATGAGTGTGCCCAACAACGCCACCATACGCCCGATACCTGCCCACCTTTTACCAACGCACTGCGAGCGCAGTCGCGGGTAAACAACCGCGATAGAACTTTCGCTCTATCTGTCACTACCAGCTCAATACTAACTGAATCAGATCATGGCTCACGAAACTGTTTGGTTCTCCCACCCCAGAAAATTCGGTAAAGGTTCAAGACAATGCCGTGTCTGTGCCTCTCACTCCGGTTTGATCAGAAAGTACGGTTTGGACATCTGCCGTCAGTGCTTCAGAGAGAGAGCCTCTGACATTGGCTTCCACAAGTACCGTTAAGCACCTTCCACACAAGACTGGTGATGTTGCCTCGGTATACGTGGGTGGCCTCACTCAATACAAAAATTATTTTGCTAGAGTTCGTGTAGCGTACAGCATCAAGCGCCGGAAGCCGTTTGTGGGTTGCGTAGCTAGATTCCATTTAAAGGAACGGGCCGCTTGTAGTCATCTCAATCATTTCAATTACAGAGCACATGCAGAGTGGTTTACAGCTTACAATGTATCCAATTTTTCGACATTCAGACCCCATCGCCTCACTAAAGAGACCCGTAGGAGTCCAAACTTCCTATGAGGATAATTTTTCTGGGGAGTGCAAATTATGAATATAATATGGCAACGAGTATGACTTGACAATTTACATCATCTCGTCGTGGCAAATACTCCCGTGCTTTAATAAGCTTTTTGATTAGAGAAAAGGAGTAAACTATGGGGGCGCCGCACAGCGGTGCCCTTTATAGTGGCAGGCACAGATTTTCGGATCGGGGTTACCCGGCCTCGGAGTGATAGGTCTGCAACCAATGTGGCTGGTGGACTACGAGAATCTCAGTGTTGGGCGTGCACTTGAGCACTGCTACTGACAAAGAGCCACCACGAGCAGTGGCGGCATTCAAATGGAGACAGGATGTTTGTCTCGAGAACAATGTGAATAATCGTTTCACCCAAATTCGGAATAAACTCTCGCAGAAACCAACCACATGCTACAATCGCCTGATGGCCAGCGTCCTTAAAGCTGAATCCCTACACCGAATCCCTACACTCTTACAGCATTATCGGCGAGTGCGTCGAGGCCCCAATTTCCCTCATAAGCTGCTGTTCATCAATCGCGTTCCGTATACTGCATACAATATAATATCATCGCCAAATTATACACACCAATCATCAGGCACTCTCTTCATACGATGTCGTCAAATGGGGTCAAAGTACTCTCGATATTGTTCGTTAGTGTTGTCAGTTGGTACGGCGCAGTTAATTTCTGGCAGCCAATAGTTATGTATGTACACCAAGTGTGAGTGCAAGAGTGGACTCGTACTAACATGTAAACAGAGAACAGTTACGCAAAGATGGCAACCTAAAAGAGGGCATTTACGTGCCTGAGACTGACCAGCCAAAGTCCTGGGAGGACCTTAAATTGAAAGTAAACCAAGCCTTACATCCAACCGCAACCGATCCAATCCTCGTTAAGAGCTTCGACGAAGCCAAGAGAGAGACTGATAAGTGATTTGTCCGCCGTGGCCCATCATCAAGTCCCTGCATATAAATCGCACATACGAATTTTTCTCATCTCCAGTAGATCAACATCATCGTTTCCACTTCGCCGCCATGGGCAAACTCAAGAGAAGCAGGAATAACCGCAAGGTGCGCTTGAATCCCCTCGGAGACAGAAAACCCTCCGGTAAGGATGACACCAAGGACGATATGACCCGTAAATCCAAGATCGTGCCCTTGATCAACAGCTTGAAGTCGTCCGTGGCTAACGAGAAATCGATGGCGCTTGGCGCGCTCACGGTGATTTGCGAGGACCAGCGCATGCGCAAGATCTGCCTCAAGGAGAGGTTGGTGCCGACCATAATGGAGCAGTGCCTCAGGGACGGGAACGACGAGATTGTCGTTGAGGCGTTGGGGCTCTTGCGGAACCTCGCCATCGAAGAGGGCTACGACATAATTACATACTTGTGGCGACAAGATATTTGGGCCATGCTCGAGACGGGGCTCGCCAGGGTGGCCACCTCTTACAAGTATCTCGCCGAGGAAAAGGCGCCTGTTGACGCCAACACGGTGGGGCTCGCCAAGAAGGTCGACGACAAGGCCAAGGTGCAATTGTTGTACGACTTCACCGAAAATATCATCTCGATGGTGGTGGTGCTTGCTAGCGGCTCAGAGGATCTCTACGACCAAGTGTTGAGACGGATCGATCCCGCGTTGACATTAGTGCTTGAGCTACTCCAGTGGAATTCCCCTCTGGTGCGCACCTCCCTCAAGCTTCACAACACCTTGTTGGATTTCTTGTACGAGTTTTCCACCGAGCTGAGGTCATTTCTTGAAAAGTTGAGCCAGTCAGACGTGTTTCAGTCGTTGCAATTGCTGTTTGGCCCTGAAAAGAATCGGCTAGGCCGCGGCTACATCGAGGGCATCACGTATCAGATCTACGAAACCTCGGCTATAGAAATGGCGGAGGGAACCGTGAGCCAGCGGCCAGTGTGCGAGAGACTCGAGGGTCTCGTCAACATAATGCGTGGGATAGATTTGTTTCACTTGCGCCAGAGCCTTGGCGCCACTGACAACGCGGCACACCCACTTCAGGCCAGTGAGCAAAAGCCGTCACTGGACAAGCCTGAGAATATCGACCAGCAGATCTCGGGAGACACCCCGCAAAAAGTTCAGGCAAAGGATGACCTTCAGCTTTTAGAAATGGCCATCGATATTTTCACGTCGGCGTGGGAGTTTCTCGCCAATGGGCCCGTCGAGCGGACGCTCTCCGATGATACGGTTGAGATCATCACCAAAACGATTTACCCGTCCCTCGTCGAGCTCCTCAAGTTCGACACTGCCCACAAGGGTGTTCTTCAGTTGACTGACAAGATCCTCGTGTGCTTCAACAACATGGCCTGGTTGATGGTGACGCGCGAGCCCATCCCATCGGTGTGGTTTGAGTTGTCGTTGAAAATGTGGGACGTGGTGGTAGCGCTCTCCAGGCAGCTGGAGACGCTCGAGACTCAAAAGAATTGCCTCAATGTTTTTTGGGCCGTGGCCAAGGCTGTTGGCCCCGCCGTTGGTCCGCTCATCACCACGGAGATGGTGGATGGACTCGTGGCCAAATGCATGGCGCAGGACCACTCCCTGCACAGCTTCGAGTTCATCCTCGCTGCACTCGGCTTCTTGGGCACAGCAGCGCCTAGGTTGTCCAATGTGGCCGTGATCAAATCGATTTCAGATTTCATGCTTTCACTAATGGACGGGTTCACTAGCAGCGAATTTGTTGCCAATGCGCAGATTCATAGCGAACAAAGCTCCAATGCCATTGAAATCGTGGTCGAAAGTTTGGACTTGTTTTTTGACATATTTGCCGATGCCGAGTATGCCTACGATCTCCCGATCTTTGTCGAGGGGGAGTATTTGGGCAAGTTGCGCAAATTGGAGCCGCAAGTGAAGGAAATGTACAAGAAGATTGACAAGAAAAAGGAGCCGCACGTGAAAGCGACAGCGGAGGATGCATGGCAAAACTTGACGAGGTTTATACAGTACAAGGAGTCAGAGAGAAGATAGTGAAGGGGAGTGCTCACGAGGCGCAAAAACCGCATAATGATAGACAAAGCTGAAGTAGCCCCACAGTTGTAGATACCGCATGCACTAACGAGAATTTCTGAGCTACGCTCGGTGACGTTGGCGCAGTCGCGGTGACGCTGGTGAAAGTGATTAAAAAAGGCATCAGCGCATCGAAAGTGCTCACTCCAATTGCAGAAGCCATTCGAGCGGTAAAATCGCTCAAAGCGATCTAGCAGTCCCTTCCGAGTATCAAAGCGTAATATTACTCATTTGTTTAGCAACTACGGACCAAAACTATCCAAAAGCGGCACCGGATTAGACTTCATGAGCTTGTTCGTGGCTTTTCGTTCAAAGCCACCGAAACAGCAATCTGATAAACTCGACTTCTGTTTGCCCACCATTTGCACAACACTAAGCCGTGTCCCTCATCGCTGACCATGGAGAGTTGTGGCATTAAAAATGCCGTAGTTCCAGGGGTATACCAGAAGTAATGGTAAGTTTAAAAACTCCTGCATCGAAGCTTAACCCTTTCTGGGGCAAATGCTTCACGAAGGCGTGTTTGCTTCTTCCGTAAGGCGCAATTGGAACGGGTTAGTAGCTGTGTTTCAGTTCAATGGTGTTTGGTCAACAAAGCCAAAGTCGCCCTCGAAAAAATAAACCGCAACTCCGGTTAGCGAGTTACGAGCCCTACGATTCGCACGCGGCGGAAAAGTGCGGGGCTTGAAAGGAAGGGCAGATCATCAAAGTAGTGAGGCCACAAGGG
Organism: Debaryomycetaceae sp. JAC-2022a; assembly: GCA_032598715.1. Lineage (NCBI taxonomy): Eukaryota > Fungi > Ascomycota > Pichiomycetes > Serinales > Debaryomycetaceae > Debaryomycetaceae sp. JAC-2022a. The sequence goes on along the minus strand of CP095433.1, from coordinate 1,969,098 downwards.
CATCCTCACAATCTGAACAGCAGTCGATAGCTGTCAAGGGAGCAAGTAGCGAGCTGAAATGAATCGCTATTGGTGTGCTGCAAGGATCAATGCGACCGCGAATACCCGCGAATTCTTCGAAATGTAACGACAACAAAAACAAGCTTCAGCCGTATTTTGGCGCGCCTCTGATGTCATCTGAAATTGGCTGTGCGCTCATCGCTGAAGATTAGCAGCGAGTTGTAGCCGTCTGGGCAAGTGCCCATTTCGACACAGGTGCCTAAGTGCGCTGAACGCCCCAAAATGTTTATACCTTTGCTACCTTGTCTTGCTCCAAATTCGTGAGCTCAAATTTGCAGACTATCGCAGGCCATCGACGTCATCCCCACGCTGCTGCCTGTGCATACGTGTGCATGCATGGTATCAATTTTGGCTAAATATAGAAACTAAGCAACGTAGTTGCACCTGTGGGGAACCGAAAAAAGCTCGAAAATGTGCGCTATGAACAAAGTTTGAAGGCTGAACATAAACAGACTCTAATTTTAGCCCCCAGAACGGTGGCTTGTGCGTGTGTGGCTTGTCCTTCTCGGAGGCATATAAAGCGCAGTCCAAAACCACCAATTTTTCATCGTATACTATCAGTCCACATACTAAACAATGAAGTTCACCACGATCGCTTTCACCGCTTCCACTCTCAGCGCCGTTTTGGCTAATGTCTACCAGGTCCAGCTTTACGCTAAGTCCGACAACAAGGAGACCGACGGCAAGGGCTTGCAATCGCTCCACGAAGGTGCCGGTATCAACTACTTCTTCTTAGGCGAATCCGCTGAGGTCCTCTCTTATGATGACTCCGCCAAGACTATTTCCGCTACCAATGGCAACGTAGGTACTGCTGGCCGTTCTGGTGGCAACTTCTTCGGTATTGCTGTTACCGGTGGTGCCAGCGCCACCGTTGAGAATGAGCAGTTGACCGTTGATGGCACCTCCGCCTTTTTCGCGGCCAAGAACGTCAACGACCCTTACGACTACTCTAACAAAAGTTACGCCGTTCTTTTCAGCGAGGAGGGTGATGCAATCCCCATCAGCATCAAGGTTTCCACTGTCGACCCGGCTGCCTCCTTCTCCAGCAGCTTTGCATCTGCTGCCACCGCCACTGCATCTTCCAGCGGCTACTTCAACGGTTCCACCACCACTTTGACCTACACCTCCCACCACTCCACCGTGATCACTATCACCGACTGCCCTGAGACCGTCACCGACTGCCCCGCCAGACACACTCCTGAGACCATCACTACTGTTGTCCCAGTCACTTTGACTACCACCTACTGCCCAGAGTCCACCACCCCACCATTCCTCACCACCGTCAAGCCCGTCGAGACCCACCCCGCCACTGAGGCCGCTCACCCCACTACCGAAGCTGCTAAGCCATCTCAGTCGACCGCCAAGCCTGCTGCTCCAGCCGTCACCACTGCTGCTAACGGTGTTGCCAAGGTCGGCGTAGCCGCTGGTGCTGGTATCTTTGCCGCTGCCGCTTACTTGTTGTAAGCACCTCGCCCAGAAACTTTCTCGCATGAACATCACACTTTTTTCTCCACCACTTCGTCATCCTTGAATCTTTTCTCTGAGGTCTTTTGATATCAATACATTCTTGGTTATATACCGATGTAAGCGAGAATTTGCAGCCATCCTGCAATGCACCTCGTACTTATTTTTTCGCTGCGACACGCGCCTTAAGCGATGACAAAATAGAAAAGCTGAGCAGCGGTGCATTGATTCGTTCGCTTATACGCGAGCCCGTATGTTATTATCGTACAATACACTAATCTATCTCCGGAGGGAACGCTCTGTCCTCGATGCTACTCTCGTAGTCACTATCCAAGCTCTCCTCCTCCACTTCGCCATCACTCGCAATGACGTGGTCCTTTTCAGTAACGCCAACAACGCCCCACTTGATGTTGGTGACTTGTTCAAGCCTTTGCAATACCTCGTTCATAGGGGTGTACAACCCAAATTGCTTAAGCTCACCGTCATAAGAGTGCAACATTCCCACCACGCCCAACCCCTTCGATTCAGCGCCGCGACAATCCTCAAGTTTGGCCAAGATCCATGCCCCGCTATCGCCGCCAGCGGCAAATGCAGAGTTGTTGTCGAGCGAGTTCACCACAAACTCGCTCGAGTGGATCGTACCATCCAACCAATACACCAATTTGATCCCGTTCAAATTGCCCTTGGTGAACTTGGTAGTGGACCCGTATTTGAACACAGAAAGTCCGTGGTGATTGACGTTATCATGCGCTTCTGCCGATATGTCTGAATCGACCTCATCAACGTGGATAATGTTGCGGTCAAGGTCAATCACCTTGCGCACATACAAGTTGTCAAACATCAACGCAGGGTCAAACTCGTTAAAGGCAATGTCCTCACCCAAATAGTTTTGCTCGCATCGAAGCGCCTTGTTGACCTTGATGATGGCCAAGTCACTCAAGCGCTTCTCAATGAACTCTTCGGCATTTGCCGGTTCGCGCGCCTCCAATTTGAGTAACGTGCGTTCACCCCAGATGATCTGGCCAAACCGGTGCACTGGGAGGTTGCGTACTTCTGTTCCCTGCTGATTTGGGGTGCGCACGCGTTTCATGGGGAAGATTTCGTCCAACTGCCTGAGCACGGTGGCGTAAGCGGCCTTGGATTCGGCACCCGGCGAGACGCCGCCGGCGGTCGACTCGTCCAACTTGGCATACTGCGATAGCAACGCCTGCTTGTAAAGTGAGATCAATACTGACAGCGGCACCGAAACGTTGCTGTACTCCTTATTTTCGTCGCTGTTATTGCTGAGGCAAACGTGGCCACAGGTGACCGCATACGAGTACGACGCGTAACTGGCGAGCTCGGGCTGCTGCTGCACGTCGATCATGGGGTAAATGTACCCGCCCAACGTCCCCAGCGTCCGCAGGCTGTTTTCAACCGAAAGTGACATACTCATTGGCGGGCGCGATATGTCTTGCGGGAGTCTAAACGGGAGCTTGAACGCATACCGTGACGGCGACTTCAAGAGCCCCGCGTCGAACTGCGTGACAGCCGGGCGCTCAACCTGCGCGGCAAGCTCAATCTGGTTGGCGACGCAAATAAAGTGCACATCGTCATACAAGTCATGGAGCTGTCGCACCAACTGGCGGTGGTGCGCGGTGGGGCTGGGATTGCCGAAGTACAAGCAGAGCACGTTGAGCTTGGCACTAATGCCTCTGGTTATGGGGGCAATGAACGCTCCGTTCTGCTCCTTCACGGGGAGCGCGGTGTGGGCGATGCGATCAACGATCTTGCTCAACACCTGCTGGTTGGGCAAGGGTTGCCCGCCGTTGATGCCGACGGCGTAGTTCTGGGGCTTCTTGACCACGTCATCTCCAGAGGCAACGGTGTCTGTCGAGAGCGTGCGGGCAAAGTCGTTGAAGTTCTTGACAAGCAAGAGCCGCAAGCGGAGGTACACCTCGTCCTGGAGGAGGTTGTCGTGGAGATGGAGATAGATCTTCAACACCTTGCGGACATTGGCGTTATTGTAGCTGTCGTGGTGCCAGGTGCCGTCGGCCGCCTTGGCAAACTGGGTGAAGCGCTTGAGACAGTCGATGATGCTCACCACCGCGGAGGTGAGGTTTATGAGACTGCTGCCGTGCTGGCTCACCACGTACGACACGTCCTCGTACAAGCGGTGGATCCTGTCGGCCACGCCCGCCGCGGCGGGGCGCGCCAGCTCGGACTCCGCCACAACCCCCATAACTTTGAGGGGCTGCCCCTCGTAGGGCGTGGCCAACGCCCTGTGGTCGCGCGAGTACGCCAGCGACTGGCGCGTCGACGCCGACCGCGCGGAGTGCAGGAACACTTTCGAGACGCCCTGCGAGTCCGCGGTGAGCACCGAGGGCGACGCGGCGGTCGGGTGCAGAATGACAGGGTTGAGGTTGAGATGGTCGTTGGTGAAGCGGCGTGCGGCGTCGGCGCTGCGGTCGGCGCCGACGCCCTCCGCCTTGACGCTGGCGCCGAACATGGGCTGGAGGTCGCGCAACGAGTCCAGCGACTCCACGGTGGCGGTGAGGGAGGCGGCCGAGTGCGAGTCGCTGTAGGACCGCGCATCCTCGCGCTCGCCCACCGCGTCGCGGTGCGGGTCGCCGCTTCGCTTAGACCTGAGCAACTTCTTCATGGCGGCTCACATCCCCTATCGCTGAAATTTTGTTTCCCGTTTTCGAGGCGGCAACACCCCTACACCAATATACAGCAGTGAAGCGTCGGGGAGAGACCACAGCGGTGGGAAACGGAGGCACTCTGGCGCTCTAGCGGGCGGTCGCCCGCCCAGCCGCCCGCCCAGCGGGCGTGGCGTGAGTGCACCACCGGCTGAGCGCCATCAGCAGATTTGTGCGGTCACGCTGTCGTGTGCGCAGGTCTCCCCACACTGGCGCGCTCGCTTGCTGCAGCGCGCGCCGCGGCGGCGCCCCTAAGGAGACGCAGCGCCGCAGCCTCAATCGCCGCCAATGCCCGTCTACTCGATCTCCCACGTGGAGAATGTTAGGGTGTGCGTTGTGATGGTGGGCTTGCCCGCGCGGGGCAAGTCGCTTATTGCGCAGAAGATCGTGCGCTACCTTCTGTGGCTCCTGATCAAATCCAAGTGCTTCAACGTGGGCACCTACCGCCGCAGCCTCGCGGCCGCGGGCGACAACGCCGACGCGGTGTCGGCCGACTTCTTCGACCCGCAGAATCAGGACGGTGTCGACGCGCGCCAGCTGGCGGTCGACGCCGCGGTGCGCGACATGATGCAGTGGTTTGCCCACGAGACCGGGGTGGTGGCGATCTTGGACGCCACCAACCTGACGCGCAAGCGGCGCCTGGAGATCCTCGCGCTCTGCCGCGACAACTACATCGAGCCGATGTTTTTGGAGAGCTGGTGCAACGACCAGGAGCTCGTGCTCCAGAACATCCACGACGTCAAGACGACGCTGCCCGACTACGTGCACACACTGGCCGAGTTCGCCACCGCTGACTTCTTGCGGCGCATCAGCTTATACGAGCAGACTTACGAGACGATGGACCTGCAGGCAGACGCCGACTTGACCTTTGTCAAGTTGGTCAACGTCAACCAGCAGATCATCTTGAACCGCATAGAGCTGTACTTGGAGAGCCGCATCGTGTACTACGTGATGAACCTCCACATCAAGCCGCGACTGATATGGCTCTCGCGCCACGGCGAGAGCGAGTACAACTTGACGGGCCAGATTGGCGGCGACGCCAACCTTCTGGAGCGCGGGTGGCGCTACGCGCAGCGCTTGCCCGAGCTCGTGCGCAAGAGCCTTGGCGAGGAGCTTCAGGACACCAACTTGACGGTGTGGACGCTGACGCTCCGGCGCACGCAGCAGACGGCGTCGTTCCTCCCCTACCGCCGCAAGCTCGAGTGGAAGGCGTTGGACGAGTTGGACGCCGGGGAGTGCGACGGCATGACCTACGAGGAGATCGAGCAGCGCTTCCCGCAAGACTTCAAGGCGCGCGACGACAACAAGTACGAGTACCGCTACCGCGGCGGCGAGCTGTACCGCGACATCGTCATCCGCCTCGAGCCCATCATCATGGAGTTGGAGCGCCAGGAGAACATCTTGATCATCACCCACCAGGCGGTGTTGCGGTGCTTGTACGCCTACTTCATGAACGTGCCCCAGGAGGAGAGCCCCTGGATGCTGATCCCGTTACACACCTTGATCAAGTTGGAGCCGCGCGCCTATCTGACGCTCGTGAGCCGCATCAAGGCCGACATCCCCGCCGTCAGCACCTACAAGGAAAAGGGCACGCTGCAGTTGGGCGAGACCGAGGCGGGCGGCTCGCGCAGCCGCGACTTGATCCGCCAGAGCATCGTCGGCAGCGACTCCACCCGGCCCACATAGCTATTCAATACATTCAAGTGGCCGACACGTAGCGCTTGGCCTGTTCTCTCACCTTCTTCTCGTACACCGCCTTCTCCTTCATGAAGGCGCGCCACGCGGGCTCCTGCGCCGGCAGATCGGGGTTGGGCAGGTCCAAGAGCTCCTGGATCCCCAACACAATCTGCTTCAACGTGATGGCCGGCCGCCAGTCCTGCTCCTCGTTCAAGATCAGGAGACACACGGTACCGCTGGGGTAGATGTTGGGGTGGTAGAAATCCGGTGGGAACTTCACCTTGGGCGGCTTCGACGGGTACTCCTCGGGGAACGTCACCGTGATTGGGTAGGTGGCGCCCTCCCAGAGGGTGTTGGCCTTGCCCGGAATCCCCGCCTTCCACGTGGTCAAGTCGAGCGAGCCGTCGTTGGCCTTGACCGGCTTGGCGTAGAAGCCGAACGGGTGGTCCTTGCGCCACTGCTTGCGCTCTTCCTGAAGTCGCGTCTTACAAAGGGACATGGCGGGGGTTGGGTGGAGTTGAGGGCGTTGTAATCATCGGTATGGGTGGTAGGGGCACGACCGGAGAGGGAGGCACGGACGGGAGGCAGGGGAGGGCAGAAGAGGCAGACGGGTGGACTGGGGGAGAAGGGGAGGAGGGGAGGAGGGGGTTAAGGCAGATGGTGCGCGGAGCGAGCAGCGGCGAGGCAGCAGCGGCGGCGGGAGAGGCAGAGGCAGAGCAGCAGCGGTGAGGCAGCAGCGGTGAGGCAGCAACGGCGGGAGCAGCAGCAGCAGCAGCAGAGGCTGAGGCAGCGGCGGGAGCAGCAGCAGCAGCAGCAGAGGCAGAGGCAGCGGCAGCAGCAGCAGCAGCAGCAGCGGCAGCGCGGCTACGCGGTGCGCTAGGCGGACTGGCACCGCGGCGTGGCGCGCCCCTCGCGCCCCTCGCGCCCCCTGCAGTCCCTCGGTTCCCCCACATCTCATGCCGGTGGCTAAAACCCCACTTGACCCACTTTCCACCCCGTCATGCTGAACATAACAAAGGACACACCCCAAGAGGCGGCGTCCCCCGAGGCCCCCAAGGGTCCCGCGCCCGCGGCCTCTGCCGCCGCCCCCGGCAAGGCTGAGGAGGACGATCTTGACGACCTCGATGATCTTTTGGACGACTTTGCCGACGACGTGTTGAGCAAGCCGCCCGGCGAGGCGGCCTCAGAGAGCGGTGCCTCCGCGCCCGTTGGGGACGCCGCCGCCACTGCTACCACGCCCGATGCGATCGCGGCGCTCATCAAGGACCTCCAGATCGACGACCCCGACACCAAGAAGCAGTTTGAGGACCTCGTCAAGCAATTCGACGAGGCACAGCAGAAGGAGGCTCCGCAGGACTTCGACGAGGTGATGCGCGACACCGTCGAGCGCATGCGCAAGTCGGGCAAGAACATTGACGAGCAGATCAAGACCGACCAGGCCGCGGCCAACCCGGAGGACATCCTCACGCAATTGCTCGCCGGCATGGGCGGCGCCGGCGGCGCTGGCGGCGACTTGGACATGTCCAAGCTCCTCGTCGACATGCTCGAGCAGCTCTCGTCAAAGGAGGTGTTGTACGAGCCCATCAAGGACCTCAACACCAAGTTCCCCGAGTACCTCGCCCAAAACGAGCTGGTGATTGCCGCGAAGGACCACGCCAACTACACGCAGCAGTACGAGGTGACCACGCAGATCGTCGCCATCTTCGAGGCGCCCGGGTACGACGACGCCGACAAAGCGCAGCGCGACCGCGTCAACGTATTGTTGGAGGCGTTGCAGGACTTGGGGCAGCCGCCTAAGGAGTTGGTGGGGGAGGCCGGGGAGATCCCCGGGCTCGGCGGGCTTGGGCGCAGCGCCGCGGGCGCCGGCGACAGCGGCGTCCCCGGCATCGGCGCCGCGATGGGCCCCAACGGACTCGACTTCAGCGACAAGGACTTGCCGAAGGACTTTGAGAAGGAGTTGGAAGAGGGTTGCAAGCAGACATAGTTTTCTATAAGTGGAGCCCGCTGCGGCCGGCAAACTCCTCGTAGTACGCGAGCATCTCCGCGGTGATGCCGCGCGAGATGCCGGCGAGCGCATGGTCAAAGTGGCGCTTGTGCACCGCGGCGGCGTTGCGGTCCTCCATGATCGCCGCCAAGCCAGCCTCCTGGCACAACAACGCCACCTCGGCGCCCAGACACCCCTCGGTCACGCGGGCGATCTCGCCCAAGTCGACGCCGCTAGCCTCGCCAAACTTGCGGCATCCGTTGGTCAAGATCTGCAAGCGCGCGTCGCGGTCAGGGGGCGCCACGTAGATGTGGCGGTCGAGGCGGCCGGGCCGCAACAACGCCGCGTCGATCTCGGTGGGGCGGTTGGTGGCGGCCACCACCACCACGCCCTTGAGCTCCTCCACGCCGTCGATCTCGTTGAGCAACGACGTGAGCACGTTCTGCGCCGCGTTCAGCGAGTCGCGGTCCCCCAGGATGGCGTCGATCTCGTCAAAGAAGATGATCAGCGGCAGCGCGGCGCGCGCCTTGCGGAAGATCTCGCGGATGGTGCGCTCAGACTCCCCGACATACTTGTTGAGAATCTCTGGGCCCTTGACTGCGAGAAAGTTGAGCCCCAGCTCCGTCGCGAGCGCCTTGGCGGTGAGGGTCTTGGAGCACCCGGGCGGGCCGTACAAGAGCACCCCGCGCGGGGCCGCCACCCCAAGGCGCTCAAAGGTGGCAGCCGCCTCGAGCGGGAGCTGCACCACCTCCATCAACTTGCGCTTCAACTCGTGCTGCCCGCCAATGTCGCTCCAGTACACCTTGGGCATCTCCAAAAAGATCTCGCGCATCGCCAGCGGCGTGATCTCCGCGAGCGCCGCCTCAACGTCGGCGGGGCCCACCACTAGCTGCAGCTGCGCCACCTCGTCGCGCTTGCCCCGCACGATGGCCTTCATCACCAGCTCGCGGCAGAGCGCCGTGAGGTCGGCCCCAACGTACCCGTGGGTCTTGGCCGCGATGGCGCCGATGTCGGCGCGGTCGAGGGTGTGCTTGCGGCGGTTCATGCGGTCAAACTGCTTGCACAAGATGTCGAAACGCGCCTCGGCGTCGGGGATGCCGATCTCCACCTCCTGGTCGAAGCGGCCGGGCCGCCTGAGCGCCGCGTCGAGCGCGTTGGGCCGGTTGGTGGCGCCCACCACCACCACGCGCCCGCCGCTGCCCATGCCATCCATCAGCGTCAAGAGCGTCGCCACCACCCGCAGCTCGGTCTCCCCGCTGTCGTCCAGGCCGCGGCTGGGCGCCAACGAGTCGATCTCGTCCATGAATATGATCAGCGGCTGGAATCGCACCGCCTCCTCAAAGATGTCGCGTATGGCCGTCTCGGTCTCCCCAAGGTACTTGGACACAATGGAGGGCCCGTTGATGCTGAGCACGTGCACGTTGGCACTGGCGGCCGCCACGCACCGGAGAAGCATCGTCTTGCCGGTGCCCGGCGGGCCGTGCAAGAGGATGCCGCGTGGCGGGGTGATGCCGAAATCGGCAAAGAGCGTCGGGTGGTGGAGCGGGAGCTCGATGGTGGAGCGGAGGAGCTCGATCTGCGGCGCGAGCCCCCCGACGGCGGCAAAGGGCGCGCACGGCGCCGCCGGCGCCGCCGGCGCCGTGCCGGCGGTGACGGCGGTGCGGCCGCGCTGGAAGAGGAGCGCGCCCGCAGCCGCCCGCTGCCCCTCGCCAAGCAGCAAGCCGCCAAGCGCCGCCGCCACGTCCTGCTGCACCTCGGTCACCACCATCTCCTCCTCGCCAACCGTGAACACAACCCCCTCGTGCACAATGCCAATCGCCTCGAGCGCCTTCTCAATCTTGGGGGCCAAGTCGAGCGCGCCACCGTCGCGGCGCGCAACCGCCACCGCCGCGGCGTACTTGGGCTGCGCGATGCGCGCCACCTCCAAGCGGTCCCCCAACAAAAACCCGCCTAGCCGCAACAACTCGTGCGACACGTACACCACCTTGGGGTCGGCCTCGAGGTCGGCCGCCTCGTCGGCGGGGTGCGCCGTCGCCACCACGCCGCCGGCAGCGTCGGCGCGCACGCGCACCACCGCCCCGCTGACAAGGCCCATCGCCTCGAGCACCGCCCCGTCGAGGTACACCTTGCAGAGCGCCCTGTGCGAGGTGCTGCGCGACGGCCGCGCGATGAACTGCTTGGGCACCTTCACTCTGGGCGCGGCGGGGGCCGCCGGCACCGCCAGCGCGCCCGCCGCGGCTCTCGTAGTCTTTGGGGCCATGGTGATGATGGGTTTACGCGAACTTCAAAAATTTGGCTCCCATCTCCAAATTTGGCCCATCACTTCTCGCCATGCTCGCCCGCACGATGCGCCGCATGCCGAGGCGATGGCGGTCGGCGCCGCCGGCGGAGACGGTGCTGAGCCGCGACCTCTACCGCGCCTACCTCGACCTCGTGTCGAGCGACCCGCAGCCGCACCCGCGTGACCGCAGCGTCGCCAGCGCCGCGGCGGCGGCGGCCGCAGCCGCCGACGCGCACTACCGCAGTGCGCCCTCGGTGTTCGACAACCCCGAGTTTGTGCGCGAGATCGCGCTGCGGGCTGACCCCGTGGCGGCCTTCTTGGGGCCGCGCTTTGCCCTTCTGCTCCCCGAGCGCATGCAGGTAATTTGCGGGTTGATGGAGCTTCCGCCGAGTGTGACAGGGTATCGGCCCGACGCCACGGCGGCGGCGGCGGCGGCGCCGTTAGCGGCGGCGCTGCCGGCGCAGATATACCTGGGGGACCAGTTCCGCACGCTTGGCCGCCGCGCGTTCGAGCTCGAGCTCGCGCTCGCCACCACCTTCAGCGGGCGCCACCTCCTGCTCCTGACCCCCGACTTGCAGCAGAGCCTCGGCGCATTCAGCGACGTCAGCCGTACCGTAGTGCCCTTCATGAGGCGCAACGTGCTCTACGACTGCGTCATCCCCTTCACGGGCACCAGCCGCGCCCCCGCCGCCGCCGCCGAGGCGCGCCAGCGCCAGATCAAGGACGCCTCCGCCGTGGCCAGCTTCTACACCATGGTGGGGTTGTTGTGCTTCAAGTACGGCGCCAGTGTGCGCAAACACGTCATCCTCGACCGCGTCATCATGGGGCCAGCGGGCATCGTGCAGATTGTCAGCGAAGCCATCGCTCGGTGAGGGGCTGGCCCCTCTATAAATACAAACTAGCGCAAAACACAATGTCGCGCTTGATGCGCTCCTGTGCCTCCAGCATCTTGGCGTGCAACGTCAGATCCCCCACGATCAACGCGGCGTTGCGCACCTCGCGGCACACTTCGTCCAAACGCGTGATGACGCGCACAATGGTGCCCTCGGCCTCGACGCTCATCTCCATAATCTCCTTGAACGACATCCCGCGCGCCCACTCGTACACCACGTTGACCAACGCAAAGCGCTTGCGCTCGAGAAACTCCTCCTCATCGCTCGTGAGCACCACCTGGTGGTAGGCGTACACCGCCATCAACTTCTCGGTGATCTCCAAGATGCGCAGCTTGCCGCGGTCCAAGCGCGGCGTGATACACGGTGCCTCCTCCTCGTTGTTCTTGCCCTCGTACACAAAGCACAGGAGGAGCGCCACGATCTCCTCGGGCTCAAAGTCCCCCAAGAAGTTGTCCAACACCAACTCGGTCAACACGAGCTCCCACCCCAGGTTGATCTCGCACGCGACGCGGCCCTTAAGCACCACGTTCTGGTTGTCGTCGATGAAGCCGAGCTCGTGCAACACCGCCAACCGCTGCTCGTAGTCGGGGAGCAACTCCAAGTTCTCGTCCAGAATGAGCCGCTGCAACCGCGCAATCTGCTGCTTCAAGTGGTGCTGCCTAAACACCTCGCGGTAGTGCTCCTTGAACCGCGCGCACCCGTAGCTCACCAGCTGCTGCAACTGCGGCACAATCTGCCGCCGCTGCTCCAACAACTCGTGGAGCACCAACTGCGTCAGCTGGTAGAACCCAACCTCGTCCCACTTGTCCTTGTGGCGAAGCAACGTCTCGATCTGCTGCACCGCCTCCGCCACCATTCCAGGCTGGTTCTGTATGATTCCCTGGAGGTTGACCCGCAACGCGTACCGCCCCAAAAACTCCACCAGCGTGTACGGCGCAAGCACCACCCGGAGGTTGCGCACCTCCGCCATCGGCGCAAAGAACCGCGCCAGGTACTCCGCCACGGGCACCCACGGCATGCGCAGCGCCGCGGTGTCGCGCTCAAACGCCCCGTCGGTGTCAAACGTCAACAAGAGGAGCGCGTTGGCGCCGAGCTCGAGCCGCACCACAAACCCCATGCGCATGCACCCGGTTTCGCCCCGAAACAACGTCATGCGCCCCGGGCGCAACAACGAGGTGCGCCCCACCGGCAGCTTGGCAATCTCCTCAACAATGCGCCCGTACACAGCGCGGTACTCCTCGAGCAAGTCGTACGCGTGCTCCGCGTCCGCCAACTGGCACTGCGGGCACGGCGTGATCTCCACCGCGTCCAACTCCGCCGTCAACTCCACCACTTTGCTCTGGTGCTCGGGGAGCAACGTCTGGGTGGTGTTCTCGCTGAAAGAGTGCTTGATCATCTCCTCCACCTTCAATGCCTCGATGCGAAGAAGATTCAAAATCATACTGTAGGTGAGGCGGAACTGCGAGATCAACTTGGTGGGCGTGCCCAACGTCACCTCCTTGAAGTCCACCGGCAGCAACGCCTCGTTGAACGCCATCACAATGACGGTGCCGGTGGCGTCGAGCCCACGGCGCCCGGCACGGCCCAGCATCTGCGTGAACTCCCCGGGGAGCAAGTTGCGGAACCCGCGCCCGTCGTGCTTGCGCATCGTGTTGAACACCACCGTGCGCGTCGGCAAATTCAACCCCATGGCAAAGGTCTCGGTAGCAAACAACACCTTGACCAACGTGCGGGCAAACAAGATCTCGATGCACTCCTTGACGATTGGGAGCAACCCGCCGTGGTGCACCGCGATCCCGCGGCTCAACATGTCGCGAATCTTCAAGATCTGCGGTAACTCGCGGTCCTCCTTCTTCAACCGCGACACCGCCCGGTCGATGAACATGTGGATCTCCAGCTTCTCGCGCGCACTGCAAAAGTCCACGTTGGTGAGGGTGTCGGCAAACTCCTCACACTTCTTTTTGGAGAACACAAAGATCACCGCCGGGAGGAGGTTGTTGCCCTTGAGGTACTGCACGAGCTGCACCCACGTGCTCTTGTTGGGCCCGTCACGCTGGAAGCCGCCGCCCTGGGGCTTGAGGTTGCCGCGGGCGCCGCCACGGGCGCCACCGCGGGCGCTGCTGCCGCCACGGGCGCCACGGTTACCGCCGCGGGCAGTGCCGCCACGCCCGCCGCGGCTGCCGGCACCCATTGTCACCGGCGGCGGCTGCTTCTTCACCTCCAACGCCTCCTTGTGCCGCTTAAACTCGGTGTCGCTGAACCTCCTCTGCAGGTCAATCACCTTGAACAACTGCTGCTTGCCCCAGATGAAGATCTCCAACGGCACGGGGCGCTTGGGGGTCGAGATTACGTAGATGTCCTTCTGCTTCGTGCGTCCGACCCAATTGGCAAACTCAAACGTGTTGGGCACGGTGGCACTCAACAAGATGTACTTGACGTGGTCGGGCAACATGATGATTACCTCTTCCCACACCACGCCGCGGTCGATGTCGTTGACGTAGTGCACCTCATCAAAGATCACAAACTCCACGTCGCGAATCAAGTCGGCGCCGCGGTAGAGCATCAGCCGCAAGATCTCCGTCGTCATGATGAGGCAGTTGGCCTCGGGGTTGATCTGCACGTCGCCGGTGATCAAGCCGATGTCGATGTCTTTGAAGGTTTCTTTGAAGTCGCGGAACTTCTGGTTTGAGAGCGCCTTGATCGGCGACGTGTAGATGGCCTTGGTCATGTTTCGCGCCGCCATGGCGATGGCGTACTCCGCCACCACCGTCTTGCCGGCGGAGGTGTGTGCGGCGACGAACACCGAGTCGCCCTGCTCGAGGTGGTACACCGCCTCCTGCTGGAATGTGTCGAGCTCAAACGGCCACGTGCGCGCCATGTTGGGCACCACGTCGTCAAAGTTGTCCACGCGGTGGTCGAGGTCGACCACGTGCGCCCACGTGCGTTTGGGCTCGGGGTTGGGTGCGAAGCGCTTGAGGGAGGTGAAGTCGGCGGGGAGGATGCCGTCGATCTCGGCGGCGGTGGGCGCGGCGGTGGGCGCGGCGGCGCCAGCGGTGCCAGCGCCAGCGGTGCCAGCGCCAGCAGTGCCGTAGGCGCCGTCGGCGACGCTCAATCCTTCAAACTGCGTCGCCACCTCGTCGTCGGCGCCGTCGGCGCCTTCGACGCCTTCGCCACCGCCGGCCTCTAACTCCGTAATCGCCTCGCCCCCCGCCCCCACATTCAACCCCCGCAGAAGCCCCTGCGGCACGTCAAACAACCCCGCCGCGCTCCTATGCAATAGCGCCGTCTCGTCCTTCTTCCCAAGCGCCTTCTGCTGCACTAGCCCCCCCGGCTGGAACGGCAAGAACCGCGCCTGCTGCGCCTCGCTCTTGGGGGTGAACTTGCGGTTCACCAGAAGCGAGTTGCTGGCGGTGGCGTTGTCAACCTCGTCGACGCTGAGCTCCTCGCGGTACCCACTGATACTGCCGGCAATGCCGCTGCGCTTGAACCGGAACAGCGTGCGGCTGATCGCCGCGGGCACCGTCATCAACGTGTCGCACACGCGCTCGTGGTCCACCGCGGGCGCCTCCTGCAACAAGTCAAGAAGGTCCCACAGCAATTCGTTCGAGGGCTGCAAAAGCTCACGCACAAGATGCTCCTTGACCTCGGCCGCCGTAGGCGCCGGCGCCGCGAACGGCGTCGCCGTGCTCGGATCAAGCCCCAAGTAGTCGGTCATGGGGAGGATGACTTCTTTTTATTTTCGCGCTATAAATCGGCGCCGCGCCAAAGGGCGACGCCGCGCCTGCCGCGCCCTACGCCGCTACAACCAGTTTCCCTTTTGAAGGCTAGAGCTTGGGCCGCGGCGCCGTCTGCCCGCCCGCCGTCGCCGCCGCATTGAGCTCCAACTTGCCCGCGTCGTTGGCGTCGCCGTCGCGGCCGAAAAACACAACCGTCACCGACAAGTCGTCGCGGTAGCGCCGCAGAACCGGGCTCGGGATCAGAATCAACATCAGCGTCTGCTCGCGCAGCCCGCCATTCAGCAACGCGTTGCGGATCAAGTGCGTCAGCACGTTGCGGTCCTCAAGTAGGAACGCGCCGTATCCACCCGTCTGCTGGCGCAGCTTGCGGAACGGCTGCTTCAGCAGCGTCTTGTCGTTGGTGACGTCGCTTACCTCAGGGAGGCGGTTCTCAGTCAGCCCAAACAAGTTGTTCCAAAACAGCTTCTGCGGCTTGATCATCTTCTCCTTCTCCATCCACTTCACCACGAGCCCGATGATCTCTTCGTTCAGCAACATCTCGTACAACCCGTCCAGCGCCATCACCAAAAAGTCATTGTGCTCGGGACTGATCTTGGTGGTGGTCACCACGGGCTCCGCCGTCACGTACGGCGGCAGCTTCAAGTTGCTCGGCAACCGCCGCCCGAAAAACTGCTTGTAGATGCGCTCCTGGATCACCGCCGGGAGCTTGTAGCGGCAGTCGCCAAACGCCCGCAGCGGCTCGAGCGTGCCCAAGACGCGCCCGTTGCGAATCACGTTGGGCTCGTCGGGGTGCTCGCTGATGACGCGCGCAACCTCCGTCGGGTTCGACCCCGTCTGGTCGATGCTCAACTGCTTGACGGTCCAGCGGTTCTCGCGGAACAGCCCGAGCAACGCCCGCAGGTCCCCCGTCACCGCCACTTTCAACATCTTCAGCGCCGTGTCGTAGAACGAAAGCAACGCGCACAGCCCCAGCAACGCCGGCATCAACAACTCCGCCGCCTTCGCCTTGTTGTTGTCGTTGAGCAACCGCTCCATGTTCTTGTTGACAATCTCGTGGTCCAACTTCAAAAACCCGTTCTTGATCGCCTGGTCGATGGTGGCACTGTTGGGCACGTGCCGCAACCCGTCCTCCTTGTTGGCCACCTTGAAGATGGTGCCAAACTCGCGCACCACGTAGCTGATCAACTGGTCGCGCAACTTGCCGCTGGTGGTCCACCCGCCGTGGCCGTCGTACACCCCAAAGAACATCCAGTCGGTCGAGGTCTTGACGTTGTTGTCCTGGATGATGGGCACCTGCACAATCTCCTCGGCGCGGTCGTCCTCGATCGGCAGGTTCAGCGGCAACTGGCATACGTCGTAGCGCGTGACTCCCTTGCCGCGGGGCACCATGTACAGCTCCTCGTACTGCCGCAACTTGGCGCTGACTTGCTCCTCGCTGAGCACCGCGATGCCCTGCTTGTGCTGCTGCGCGCCGATCGACCTCATCGACGACGTCGACGTGGAGAAGTAGCGGGGGTCCAACCCGTTAGAGACTGGCGTAGGCGCCGCCAGCGCCGCCACTGGCGTCGCGGGGGCGCCCGGCGCAGAGTACCCCGCGAGCGGGAGCAGGAACCCCTTGCTGGCGGGAAGATTGAGCTTGTTGGCGGCCGCAGCTGCAGCGGCGGCCGCAGTGCCGCCGCTGCCGGCGGGCGCGCCCGTGTCCAAGTTGTAGAGCCGCAGCTGGCTGAGCGACACATACAGCCCCACGATGATGACCCCCAGGATTAGCGCCACGTTGCGCTTGCGGAAGAGCCTGCTGCGGCTGGAGGCGCCGCCGGCGGCGGTGCCGGCGCGCAGCGAAAGATGGCGGCCTAGCCTCTCGGTGGGCGCGCCAAGTAACCGTCTGGCCTGCACGTGTCGGTTGCTGACAAGGAAGAGCCGCGGCCGCGCTGCCAATACATACACCATGCTGAGGAGTCTACAGCTCCAGACTAATTTCGCCCGCCGGTTTGTGTCAGGGGGGAGAGAGTCGGATGCAGGAAAGCAGGTTGGCTCACCGCATCGGCTACAAATGTAGTATAGTATTATACATTTCGCGCTGGTTCGGTTGGTGCCATCACCCCGCCAAATCCTGATAGCTAACACCGCAACGTCTGTGCAATAAATACACGGCACGCCTAGAGCATCTGGACGCTGGTGGCTCCCTCCCCACGAGAGAAGAAAAGGAAAAATAAAAAAACCGCTCTCGCTTCCTTGCATCGCTCCCTGCACACCACACCGAGCCCGCGCGACACCTGGCGCCACGCTGCTTAGACGGCAACGGTGACTTCGACATCCACACCAGGCTCAACGGTGATCTGGGTGATTCTCTTGACGGTGGAGGCGGGGGCCTGCAAGTCAATGACTCTCTTGTGGATTCTCATCTCGTAGGTGTCGTAGGTCTTGGAACCCTCACCGTTAGGCGCCTTTCTCGAAGTGATTCTCAACACCTTGGTGGGCATTCTAACGGGGCCCTTCTTGACCAAGTTGTTCTGCGCGGCATTGTTGATGATGTTGGCAGACACCTTCTCCAACTGCTTGACCTTGGTGGAGGTCAAGGTGATTCTGATCTTGTGGATCTCTTCCTTTTCCTGTTGGACCTTTTCCTTGTTGATGGGGGCAGACATGTTTGACGTTGTGAGGAACAAGAGGAGGTGTGGAAAATTTTTGGATGGTGCGCTTTGTCGGGTGAAAATTTGGGTTGGTACTGCAGACAACCCCAAACAATTCCAGGGCGAGAGCCCTAGACATCCACGGTGATGGTCACGTGAAGATAACGCGGAGTCGCATGCCCCACCCTCGACGTGGGCCGGTGCCAATGGCGTGACAGAGTCAAGGATTGCCATACAGCGGCGTACGCAGCAACTTGTCAATGCACTGGTATGATCGGTTGGGTCCTACAGAGCCCATATAGTTTATATGTAGGTGTGTCGGATGGGGTGGTAACAGACTACTGGGTATTCGGCGTAGCCAGGTTGGTTGCTGTAGCATTTTTTGGTGAGCCTTGTGTTGGCTGCACAATGCATCACTATGGCGGACTGCACCAGACTAATGGTGGGTTGAGCGCCGATCTTACAATTTGCAGCCAATAAATCAGCATGACGCCGACGGCTGTGAGGTATTGACAGACACTGTCAAAATCGTGAGTAAATTGATAAATGCCATTTATTTTCGAGTCGCCCATTGTGCTCTAGATTGGCCCATCGTAGAGCTTGCCCGTGCAATCTTCGAGTAACGGCTCAATGGTAGCCGCCCAATTCTTGTTAGCATAGTTCTCGTCGCACCCATCGCTCTTGCACTTGCCGTATTTGGTCTGGAAGTGCGACAGGCATCGGCAAGGAAGACCGCCGTCGATACAGCCCTGCGCAAACAAGCACGTTTCGATGCATTCTTTGTCGCACCATGCCGGGGGCCATCGGTCGGCGCCAAGCGCCGGAACAAGCAAGGAAAGGAGAATCAACGTCACCGGGAGCATTCAAAGAGACGGTACCGCGAATATAGAAGCGACACGCAGCCGATTTATGTGTTCCATTTGCACCCTGGGCAGCCACAAAGACATCTATGTACAATTTCTATTTCTCCCCTCTGAGCAGCTTCAATTCGCGCTCCAACCCCGCCACGCATTTCCACATGAGTGCTAACTCGGCTTCGCTCGCCAGCCCGCTTGTGGCCCATCTGATCCTGCCACTGTCGTCTAGCACGTACACGTAGCCAGAACAAACGTTATCGCAGTACAATTGCTGCCGCACGTCCAAGGGGAAGGTCTTGTAAGGGAGTATGAAGTAGGAGCCGTGCCTCTGCGGCGGGGTAAGCTTGCGAAGGTTGCCCTTCGACATGTTGACAAAGAACCGCTTGATGGCCGTCTGCGGCATGTTGAGGTCAATAAGCTGGGTGTGCGGGTGCGTCTCCGCAAATTGCAGGTACGCATCGGTCAAGTAGTTGCCCGCGGGGGACTCGAAGTAGGTGCGGGAACAGTTGTCACCCGAAATGGTGGAGAAGATCCGGACTATGTTGATTTTGTGTTTGAGAAGCTGTGAAAATCGCTGCTGTGGCACACCCAAGGTGTCGCCCAAAAAGTCGGGGAAGAACCTGGAGCGGTCGCGCTTGAAGAAAGATATGGGGGGAGTGAATATCTTGCCGCCGGTGTTTTCGAAAGACTTGGACTCGTAGAAGGGCAGGTGAGCAATGTCGTGGTCGAGCGCCTTCTGGCGTTGCTCTTTGGCGTCACTACTGAAGAGCTGGTGTTTAAGAGAGGTGCCCTGCGCTTGCCCCACTAACCGCGGAGTCTCCAACCCAAACGGCCTGGCGATTTGCACTGAGTGCTGCACCGCGGGCTTGCTGGCCTCTTTCAACGTCTCGGCAAACCGCGGAAGCTTCGGAGTTGAGTAAAAGCGCTTGAACATGCCCACCGCAACCTCAGTCGCTGGTCGAGCCCGATCAGTGTGATGCGAGTCCAGTGGTGATCCGAGGGTTACCCGGAGCGTCGCCCACCACACAAATTACTTCAACGCTTCACCCACACCGCTGACACTCCACACAGCACACACAGCACCGCCCAACACAGCCGAATCACGCAGCGCGCATACCATACCCAAGGCGCATCATTCCATAAAGCGACCCATCACACCCCCGTCGCCCGCCACCCCACCACAGCATTATGTCCATACAGTTGAGAGACGGTTTGGCCAATCAGCCGCTAGACTTGGTGTTGGAGGACCTCTTAGTGCGGTTTCTCGTCAATGTCCCCGACGAAGACTTGCTGTCCATCGAGCGTGTGTTCTTTCAGGTTGAAGAGGCGCAGTGGTTTTACACCGACTATGTTCGCGTCCTTAATCCCCTGCTCCCGGCAATGCGCATGAAGGGGTTTGCCCCCAAGTTTTTGAAAAAGTGCCCCCTCATATGGAAATGGGGCGAGCCCGCAGACGCCATTGCTCGTTTTGGCAAGTACAAGTCCACCATCCCCGTGCGAGGAGTTGCACTCTTCAACCACGACTTGACCAAAGTGGTGTTGGTGCAAGGAATCGAGCTGAACACGTGGTCCTTCCCCCGAGGAAAGATCAGCAAGGACGAGCTGGACTTGGGGTGCGCAATTAGAGAGGTGCGTGAAGAAACTGGGTTCGACGCCACCGCCTACACCAGCGAAGATGACTACATTGAAAGAACAATTCGCGCCAAAAACTACAAAATCTACCTCGCCAAGGGCGTCCCCGAAGACTTTGATTTTCAGCCACAGGCCAAGAACGAGATCTCGCAGATAGCTTGGCATGACATCAAGGCGATTCAGAAGAAATGCCAACTGAACCCCAACTACTATTTCATCGTGGGGGCAATTATAAAACCGATATTGAGCTGGATTTCGCGCCAACGCGGCGTGGGCAACGAGCAGGAGTTGAAGTTGCAAGCCGAGGCCAAATTGAAACAACTTTTGGGGATCTCCGCACCGGTGGCTACTGTCAGTGCCACGGGAATCGATGCAGGCCGCGAGTTGTTGAATATTTTGCAAGGGGTGAAGCCGACTGCACCGGAACAAGGCGCGGTGCTGCAACTCCCGAGCTCATTCGAGGTGTCTCAGTATGCGCCCCCAAGCCTGCTACAAGCGGGCACCTACGCACCATATGTGAATGGGTACGCATATACTCCACAGCCGCAGCATTCACAGTATAGTGACATGTTGGTGCCACCCATGACGCAGGCGGATACAGCGGCACCAAAAGCCACACACGCATCCTCCATTCCCACTGACTCCATCCCTCAACCCAATCCGGAGTCTTTCCAGAAGCCGACACTCTTTCGAAAGTCGTCCGAAGCAAACCCAAAGGAGCTTCTTTCGATCTTGAAGGGTGGGTTGACAAAGTCCAAGAAGCCCGTACTCTTAAAACGGCCCGACCAACAGCAATCACATCATCAGCAACAGCAACAGTCTCAACACCAGCAGCAACAACAGCCTCAACAGCAGCCGCAACAGCCACAACCTCAACAGCAGCTACCACCTCCAAGCATCTACTCACCATACCAGGCGTCAAACGAGTTGGAGGAGTCGATAAACGTCGATCGCAATGCCAACCCCGCCAAGAACAAGGTAGTCTTATTGCGGCGTCAGCCCGACCAGACCAATTCGTCGACGAATGAGATCTTGCGCTTATTGAACGCACCAAAGCAAGAGAAGACGAACACGACGCTGGAACCAGCCAAGGAAATCCTACAGATCCTTCGTAAACCGGAGACAGTCGCGTCGCCCACAATTAATGCGCATTCCAACTCACACGCGTCATCAGAGCTTCTCGGATTGTTGGGAAAGCCTCCTCGAAAGATTTCGCAATCGGGCTCCGCCGCTGATGTATCGTCGCCAGTAGCAGTGGCTACTGCTTCGACTATTGTCTCACCGACACCAGTACATATGGCACCCACCCACATCCCTACGACAACCGCTACCATGCCCAATATTGACGCAGCGACGGATGGCTTTGAAAACTTTGAAGACTTCGAAGACTTCGAGGACTACAATTCTTCCGATCACCACTACCATGCGTCCAATGCCAACAACCTCTTTAAGGTTGACAGCGAGGATGAATATGCCGAACCTCATGCCAACCTGGCGCCAACTACTAAGGTTTTCAATCCGATGAGCCAAGACTTTCAGTCGATATATGGAGCTGCCTCGACAACAGCGCCCTCCACACTGCTTGCACAACCCACTGGACAATCAAACTTGAGTGCATCGAACGACTTGCTAAATCTTTTGGGGAAACGCCCACTGCAGCCAAAGCCGTTACATCTTGCCGACATTGAGCAGCATCAGCAACCCCAGCCACCTCAGATGCAACATAAGGAGCCCCTGGCTGGCTACACAACCACCTCGTCCAATCCCCTTTTGGACATGCTCCGCAAACCTTCGCAAGCGGGCTCCAATGGGAGCCCTGCCACTGCCGCAAGCAACTCCAATGGCAGTGCCTCAGCCCGCGACTTGCTCAGTATCCTCAAAGGTGAGCAGGCGACTCATTCCGCGTTATAAAATAGGTTTATACTCATGCTAATCCAAAAAAGTCTTCGACATTGTGAGTCCTCGGCTTCAATCGCTTGGCGCTGGTCTGAAGCCCGTTCGACACCAGCGGTATTCTTTTCGGTGCTTGAGGTCGCAAGATGTAGCCATAGCCCACGCGACGGAAGTCCCTGCGTGCCTCTCGCTCCTGCCAACTTGGTTGCATAGAGCCTGAAAAGGCGCCTGGCACAACGAGCACATCGAAGAGTATGCTCTTCCGTAAATCAATGCGGTTACGGAGTGCATGTATTTTCAAGCCGAGCGGGAGGTTGCAAAGAAGCTGAGATTCCTTTGCATCCAATTGATCGTAACGCGTATCCTCCACTGCAGACTCGCGCTTACCTGCCAACCTCGAGGAGAAGGATGTAGTGGCCAAGTTGTGAGAGGTCTCTATGTATTCCACAGGGCACCGCCCCATGAACCGCTTGACGCCATCTGCCGAAATTCTGGGGCACGAGTGTATCACCAATGCCTTCACAGTGCGCCGATCTGCGATGGTCTGCGCTAGTCGCAGCAAAAAGTAGTCGTCCACTGTGTGGTGGTTAGACAAATCTAGGACAGTGAGATTGGCGAGCTGGAGGGGTACTTCAGGATCGAGGGAGGGCACGCGGGATACATCAAGAAGCAAGCGCAAGTTGTGCTGGTGAATATAGGCGGACAACGACTTGAAGGAAACGTTGGCAAACACATTTTCCATGCGATGGAGCCGCAGTCGCGCAAGGTTGATACCGAGGGCATGCTGTCGAGTCTTCGCTGCCAGAAGCAGCAGCAGTGGTAGCAGTGCCAGCAGCATTGTATGGCACCTGAAAGTGACCTCTCTACAGAAAGCAGAGGCAAACAATCCAAACACCGCGGGTGAGTCGAGGTGCATGATCATAATTGACTGCCAGACTAAACGCCAAACGGGCCATGGCGCCTCTGCAAGGTGCTGCGGGCTAAGCATGTGGCAGTTGAATGCTAGAATCTCTGCGCACTTGGTCGTCAACCGTGGTATGCCGACGGATTGGCGTGGATGTCCCGGTGCTGGCCGCACGAGCTCCCAGTTGTAAGTGGCTTCAGCGCGCATATCAGCGTACGCGCCGTCTCCAATTCTGGTACCATCTGCCTTCAAGGTCTCACTAAGCTTCTTCAATGCTCTACGCCGCCGACTCGCTTTGGCATTTGCGTCCTTACGCCGCACCATGGCACCCAGCGCCGTCCTTTTCGCTTGGTTGCAGTCCTCTGCTCCACCCAAATGTCGCACGTGACGAGGCTGCAG
The DNA here is from genome assembly GCA_032598715.1 of Debaryomycetaceae sp. JAC-2022a. Taxonomy (NCBI): domain Eukaryota; kingdom Fungi; phylum Ascomycota; class Pichiomycetes; order Serinales; family Debaryomycetaceae; species Debaryomycetaceae sp. JAC-2022a. Next base: position 1,946,006 of record CP095433.1, on the reverse strand, counting down.
AAAAGAGAGATGCGCATCGCACCATCAAACCAACACCGCTTCACGGACTACACTTGCCAGTATGAAGCTCGATACCTCGCACATGAGGTACCTCACCTCGGACGACTTCAAGGTTCTTCAGGCAGTCGAACAGGGCACCCGCAACCACGAGTTGGTGCCGACGACGTTGATCCACCAGCTCAGTGGGTTGCGTGCCCCCACGGCCACCAACCGATGCATTGGGGACTTGGCTAAGCTCAAGCTTGTGTCGCGCTTGCGTAACGCCAAGTACGATGGGTTCAGATTGACCTTCCTGGGCCACGACTACCTCGCGCTTCGCTCGATGCTTAACCGCGGCTCAATTTACTCCGTTGGTGCTATAATTGGTGTGGGCAAGGAGTCTGACATCTACTCGGTCAGCGACTCGCAAGGGGTCCAGAAGGTGATAAAAATCCACAGACTCGGTCGCACGTCCTTCCGCACCGTCAAGAACAACCGAGACTACCTCCAGCACCGTAGCACGCTGAACTGGATGTACTTGTCCAAACTCGCAGCGCAGAAGGAACACCAATTTTTGGTGGCATTGTACGAAAACGGGTTCGCCGTCCCGACCCCATACGACTACTCGCGGCACTGTGTGTTGATGGAGTGGATCCGGGGAGCGCCCATGAAGTTATTACGGACCCACAAAAACTACAAGCAGCTCTACTCCAACTTGATGGCGTTCATCGTGCGTATGGCCAACCACGGCTTGATCCATTGCGACTTCAACGAGTTCAACATCATCATCCGGGACCCGGAGGAGGCGTCCAACCATGCATTTGATTTTGTCGTGATTGACTTCCCACAGTGTGTCTCCATAGAGCACCCGGACGCCCAGCTGTACTTTGACCGTGACGTACAGGGAATACGTGATTTCTTTGCCAAGAAGTTTCGCTACAGTCCCAAGGACGACGCCACCATGTTGGACACAGAGGGCTTTGGGGAGGGATACAGGTATGCCTACCCGGATTTTCGTCGCGATGTGCAAAGGACCAAGAGCTTAGATGTGGAAGTGAAGGCGTCTGGGTATGCCAAAAAGACCACGGGCAACCGCGAGGACAAGGACTTAGAGAAGGCTGTTCTCACCATGCGTGAGACCGCTGGCGAGGGCGAGGACGTGGAGCAGGACACTGAGGGAGCGAGCGAAAATGACGTTGACGATGAAGACGAATACACCGAAGACGAGCTCGAAAGCGACACCGAGGCCAAAGAGGCCGCAGCCAAGGAGGAGCACGACAAGATTGTGGATGCCTTGTCAACGGGAGTGGGCAAACTCAAGATGGACAAATTGGGCAACTACATCCTAGAAGAATAGTCTCCACTACAGTCAGTGTATGCTCTTCTTTCCCTTACTCGACTAGTGCAATTTATTCTTACCCATGGAATGAACAATTAATTTTGTACAAAGATATAATGGTTATCCTTCATAGACTTAGCGGGTAGCCATACCCTTAGTGACAGCACGCTTGAGGGCCAACTCGGCCTTTCTGTAGTCGTCGGCAGAGGAGTCCTCAACCTCCAAAGTGGCCAAGGCGTCAGACAAGGCAGCCTCGATCTTCTCCTTGGCAGATCTCTTCAACTTAGCGGACAAGACAGGGTCGGTGACGGTGGACTCGACGGAAGAGACATAAGCCTCCAACTTCTGCTTCTGCTCGTGTCTCTTGGCGAAGGCATCGTCAGACGACTTGAACTTCTCGGCGTCCTCAATCATCTTCTCGATTTCGTCGGAGGACAATCTACCGATAGAGTTGGAAATGGTAATGTTGGCGGATCTGCCGGTGGACTTCTCCAAAGCAGTGACCTTCAAGATACCGTTGGCGTCAACCTCGAAGATGGCCTCCAAGACGGGCTCACCAGCCTGCATGGGGGGAATGTTCTTCAAGTCAAACTCACCCAACAAGGTGTTCTCGGTACAGTTGACACGCTCACCCTGGTAGACGGGGAACTGCACGGTGGTCTGGTGGTCGGCGACAGTTGTGAAGGTTCTTCTCTTGATGGTGGGGACCGTGGTGTTTCTGGGCACAACGGGGGCAAACACGTTACCCTGCATGGCGACACCCAAAGACAAGGGGATGACATCCAACAAAAGCAAGTCCTTGGTGTCATCGGAGGTGGACTGACCGGTCAAGATGGCACCCTGGACAGCGGCACCGTAGGCGACAGCCTCATCGGGGTTGATGGACTTCTCCAATTGCTTGCCGTCAAAGAAGTCAGACAACAACTTCTGGACCTTGGGGATTCTGGTGGAACCACCGACAAGGACAACCTCGTCAACCTTGGACTTGGCGATGCCAGAGTCCTTGATTACCTTCTCAACAGGCTCCAAGGTGGACTTGAACAAGGCAGAGTTGATGTCTTCGAATCTGGCTCTGGTCAAGTTGGCGGAAAAGTCCTCGCCGTCGAACAAGGAGTCGACCTCAACGGTAGTCTGGGTGACAGACGACAAGGTTCTCTTGGCACGCTCACAAGCGGTTCTCAATCTTCTCAATGCTCTGGCGTCGTTGGAAATGTCGGCGCCGGTCTTCTTCTTGAACTCGGCCTTGAAGTGCTCCAACAAGTTGGTGTCAAAGTCCTGACCACCCAAGTGAGTGTCACCAGCGGTGGCCTTGACAGTGAAAACACCACCGGTGATGTTCAACAAGGAGACATCGAAAGTACCACCACCGAGGTCGAAGATGAGGACGTTTCTTTCCTTCTCAGACTTACCGGCACCCAAACCGTAGGCAATGGCAGCGGCAGTGGGCTCGTTGATGATTCTCAACACGTTCAACCCAGCAATGGCACCAGCATCCTTGGTGGCTTGACGCTGGGCATCGTTGAAGTAAGCGGGCACGGTGACGACAGCCTTCTCAACCTTCTTGCCAATCTTGGCCTCGGCAATCTCCTTCATCTTGGTCAAAACCATCGAAGAGATCTCCTGGGGGGAGAAAGTCTTGGTCTCCCCCAAGTACTCAACCTCAATCAAGGGGTTACCGTTGGACTCGATAACCTTGAAGGGCCACGACTTGATGTCCTTCTGGACGGTCTCATCGTCAAAGGCTCTACCAATCAAACGCTTCGCGTCGAAGATAGTGTTCTTGGGGTTAAGAGCAGCTTGGTTCTTGGCGGCATCACCAATCAATCTCTCTTCGGCAGTGAAGGCGACGAAAGAAGGAGTGACTCTGTTACCTTGCTCATTGGCAATGATCTCAACTGCGCTGTCGTAAGTAGCGACACACGAGTAGGTGGTACCTAAATCGATACCGATAGCACCAGGGAAAACACCGTCAGCCATATTGAATGTAGTTTCTTAGGGGATGAAAAAAAGTGAAGCAAATTTTCTCACTCTTGACTTTTAAAGATGGTGAATGGGAAAAATTTTTCACTTAGTATTTTTTTTTCTTTCTTTCGCTCTGCGCTTTTCGCGCAGGTAATTTGGAGCGATGCTCGCTGCGATCGCGATGCGACTGGCAAGCGCCAGCGGTCCGTGATGTGAATTACACCGGGGGGAAGTTACCCGGAGAGACTATAACTGGCTGCAAAAACTGTGATTCAGCCACTACGTACTGCTTGGACATCGATTTGACCAAGATGTAGATATCTATTTTTCGAATTTGGGGAGTAAACGAAATCCCCCGTGTGGAAGTATTGTAATTGGCAGTATTATCTTAGCATTCAGCGCTTTTAGTAACGATAGCGGTTCATCGCGTGCTTTACATCGGCTCTCGTCGGCGCAAATCTACTACTGTAGAGGCGAGAATATTGCGAATGAAAATCTGTAGATGCCGCAGAGACGTTTGTAAGACAATCTCAGCGTAAACAGCGTGGAACGAGCACATTGCTGATCCTCACGAGGTATCCGTTGCTATCCGCTTGACGGTGGTGCTAAGTCGACGCTTAGACGAGTGCCAATTTGTCAATGTGATACCGCATGTGCTTAGCACCTGAACATCGCTAGTAATGACAGTATTGGTGCCGCTACGCCAACTTCAATGACTGCGCTGCACTTCAGCAAATAGACAATACTAGTCGACATCCTCAACGACACTATATCATCCGAAGCACGCTTATCGAGGAGAGAACATGCAGCAAAGCCTGGTATAACCACTGTTAGCCTCGCGACCAGCCGTTTTATAAGCGCTCATAATTAGCGGTAAGCCCGGAGGCCACCCATATATATATTAGTTTGACTTGCTGTTGGCCAAAATCTCCACTGCCCTGTGTAAGTAGTTGAATTGGTGGAAAGTTTGAACCATCATCATGCGTTGCAGTCTGAGCGCCGAAATTGTTTCATTAAGTGTTTCGTGAGACACAGTGCCCCCCTCCTGAGCCAAGTGCAACATATAATCAAGAGCAATAAATGTCCCCGTGCGGCCCACCCCCGCAGAGCAGTGTATTATAGGGGTAGGCGGCAGTGCGTGTTTGCTCTGAATTGCGGCGACCTCTTTTGAAAGGAAAATCAATGGTTCTATCGACGGTGGGACTTTGCAATCTGCCCACTGGTCGTAGTAATAGTGATAAATGGTCTTGGTGCGTTCATTGAAACTGACCTGTAGTTGTGTGACCAAAAACTGGCCTTCCGGATGGAAATTCTCGCTCACATGCCTCACTTCAAAACTGTCCTTTTCACCAATGAGTCTGTCCTTACGAAGTGAAGCAGAGAAATCCACCACAGGATCGCCCTGCTGTGGCCAGTATTGGAAACACTTGACCACACCACCCTCTTGAATTGGCGTCACCATCCCAATGAGTATAGTGTCGTTTCCCTGGCGCTCCGACTCGGTGTAGCACATCCACCAAAAATGATGCGCGGTGTCCTTGAGTGGGCCCTGGGCAGCAATATACCGATTGTTTGGCGATAGTTCGATGTACGATGCGTTTATGTAATCAGACGCTTGCGCAGATGTTGGCAAGACGACTCGTGTGTGGTCCCAAGGAAATACGTTGGCGTACCGGTTGCGCCGGCAGTTTGGCGGCGAGAGCGCCTCATTCAAAGTGTGCTCGGCCATATCACCATGCATCGCGCCCTCGATGAGTTTGGCCTCTCGATCCTGGATCCGTGCAAACACCTCCCGTTGACCGGCAAGGGACATGCTCAGCGCCGCTGCCACTGACCCCATCTTACGCAACTGCAATCTTGATATCCACCTAATACCGGATGAAGAGAGCGTGCAAATATATTTTCAGTGTATTAATTCGTAATTTATACAATGCAATCGTACAACAATCCTGTTCGGAACACGCATAGACTTTCTGGTGGTTTGCAGCAAAAGGTGTGCGGCGCCCAAATGTGTTCGAGGCACGCGTGCCTTCAGCGCCACTCGATGTTAGAATCATGCAATTGTACGGGTGAGTGTCTCACATTTATGTAATCGGCTATTTTTTTTTTTTTTCTTGACAATTCTGCCTTACAACGGTTTGCTAAGAATTCCCTCGGTCAATCTCTTGTTGATGGCGTCTTGGCCATCTTTCAACACGCCAGCTTTCCTAAGTACCGCTGCTGTTTTCTCCACTACCGCTTCCCAGTCGAGCCCGACTTCGCCGATGTTGGTGTTGAATGTCACCGTGCGCAACCATTCGGCAGCGTCCTCCTGCGTATAGTCGAGAGTCGTATAGATATGCTCTATGGCTTCGTTGGGGTGCGCTTCGAAATGAGCAATGCCCTTGTTGATGCCCTTGATAAAGCCAGCGATGTCGCCTCGGCTGGTGTCCAACACATCACTCCTCACCGCCACCACCCACGATGGCCAGGGCGTGTAAATTTCTCCAATGCGCTTGATTTCCTTGGTGTCGTAGTATTTCTTTGACGTGAAATGTTCCCACATAAATGCATCGCTGTGAGTGCTCTCGTCGTCGCCCACCAAGTTGACCGAGTCTCTCAAGTTTTTGAAGTTGGATCTCACCGGGTGGCCCGCGAAGAACGGCTCGCTAAACTTGTACTGAAGACCCAATACAAAACTCATTATGTACGAGCCCGAGCCAATGCGCGAAACGCCAATGCGCTTGCCTTGCAATTGCGCCGCACTAGTGATGTCCAGCCGGTTGATTCCAGTGCTGATGGCCCAGCAGAGCGGAGACTTGACGTAGGTGTCCACCAACTTGTACGCTGCTTTGCCGTTGGCAATATCCGCCACGAACCCTTCGGTCAACCCAATAGCAACGTCCACTTCGTGCGCCTCCAAGAGTTTGATGAGCCGACCTGTGCCCTCCACCACGGGTACAAACTCCACCGTCACCCCTTGCTCTTGGTAGAACCCATGCTTTTGGGCAAGAAACAATGGCGTAGAGAAGTGTTCCGGAATGTATGCGACCCTAAATGTCATGGCGTTTGTCAGTGGCAGTGCAAGCAGCCGCCGCCCGAAATCTGGTATGGCGCGCGCTCAGCGCTACGGGGTACCAGAGTGTACTGCCGAGCGCGCACCACTTTAGCACTCTCCCCGCGCCCAAAAGTGACTACACTAAACGAAAAATCACCACGCAGCGTTCTGGGTGAGATATAGAATAGTTGAAAGAAAACCAACATAACCCTCGACTTAGCAGGGGCATGTTTCGTGGACGCCACCTGCGGTAGCACCGCTTGACAAGTCCACTCTGCCCTCGTTGAGCCTACCTGCAGGCTGCTGGTCTCCCAGCGATACGACAGCGGGTATCTTGGCACCGATGCTAATAAACACCTCGTTGACGTTGTATGATGTCTTGGCGCTAGTCTCAAAGAACAATAAACCTTCCTCCTCTGCAAGATTGCGCCCTTCTTCGACGCTCACCTTGCGCAACGATTCCTCGTCGTCACCATCATCCGCGACTAGATCGTATTTATTCCCAACCAATGCAATAGTAATATCCTTCGATGCCTGCTCGTGCAACTCTTTGACCCAGTGTCTAGCCTTGATGAACGAGGCCGGCTTGGTGATGTCGTATACAACCAACGCCGCTTGCGCGTTTCTATAGTACATTGGCGCTAAGGATGCAAAGCGCTCCTGGCCAGCGGTATCCCAGATCTCATACTTGATGGTTTTATCCCCAATGGTGCATTTTTGGGTTAAAAATGCAGCGCCGATAGTGGGTTCCTTGTTCTCCTGGAAATCGTTGCTGACGAAGCGTAACACAAGAGATGACTTTCCCACTGCCGCTTCTCCAAGCAACACCAACTTGACCGGCGTAGCTGGGTTGGGAAGGCTCATAGTTGGTGTGAGATAAGGAGCAATATCGATTGTGCTTTGCCTCCGCTCCAGAGGGTCATTATTTGTGCGTTGCACGCGAAAATCCAAAAGATGGAAACGAAAAAGACGACAGGGAGCACCCAGCAGATTAGACAAAAAATACAACCGAAAAAGAAAATGCAGCTTGTCATTGACGAGAAAATGGCTGCAAAATAGTCCAACTTATATAGTTGGCAATTTGGTAGCCACCCAGTACTCATTGTGGTACCCAAAACCGCCCAACAGACGCGGATCCGCGCAATACCCAGTTCTTATGCCGCTCTCGTGCTTATGGACGTCGAAACCGATCTCTTTCACTAGGGCAAGAAGGTCGTCTCGTGAAAGTTCCAATCCCTTGTAGGCAGTAGCAATCTTGACACCGTCTCGGGTAATGTACCCCATATCGCCGTCGTCCTCAAAGTGCCACAAAAGCGGCCCAAAGTTGATCCACAACCCACCATCCTTAAGGCAGTGATGGATTGCGCGAAGAAGGTCGATGATATTGAGTGCCGTGTCTAGAAAAAAGCAGGTCACCACAACGTCAAAATTGGCAGCGTTCGAGAGGCGAAATTGGTTTACCTCGCCGCTTTTGGTGTAATTTTCACTCTCGAGGTCCAAATTAGGTTGACCGTATAAGTCTGTGAACGAGCCGGCGGTCATAGACATTAATTCCGTATAGGGAATCTCTGGTGTTTCCTGTTGCAAATCCGATATCTCGGAGGGGTTGACATCGGGGATTGTAACGGGCCGTATTTGGTTGTTGCGCTTGGTTACATGCAGGAATTTATGAACGTAGGGGAATACCCAATGATGATGAGCGACAAACGAGTGGTTGAGCACAAAGTTGGATGCGAGAAGCATGTGGTAGCTGACTTCGTTGCCCTGGCACCAAAATCCGCGACGCACTAGCTCAAACACAAGCCTCCCGGTTCCACAGCCGGGAACCAAAACCTTTATATTTTGACGATCTGTCAAAACCGTATATTGCGCTTCGAGCTCTTCAATGATCTTGCCAAACACGGCCTCTCGCTCTACTTCGCCGTCGCTTGACCATTCTCGCGTCAATTGGAGCAAAACCAGGCGCACCTTATCAAGGTCCTGAGGACGGGGGTCCAGCCACTGGGCTGGATCCGCCGTTGCACCCCAATCCGCCGCAACTGTAAGGGCAAGGTTTTGGCCGAATTCCGCATTCATTTTGACGCACTCATTGAGATGCTCGATATGCTGTGGGTACCAAGGGACAAGCGCCAAATCAGTCTTGGTCAAGGACGCCAATTTGACTTTGCGAGGTGCTATGATGTCCTGATACGCCCATCGGCCGTAGTGGTAGAACGCCAGTAGCGTGGATGTGAGTGCTTTGTATTCCTCAACATCTGCTGACATTGGTTGAGGTCAACGCGGCTTTGGAAAAAGTCAGTAGAAATGACACTTGCTCGAGTGTCACGTGGTGAATGCTGCGAGACGACCAGGCTTGGCAGTGACTAACGCAAATGAAACCTTAGGGCAAATCTGAAATGTCTGAAACCGCTGTTTCAAGCTGATCATTGCTCTAGACGAAATAACCGATACTCTCAGTGCTCCATCTAACTGCGGGCCAATTTTGTGTTCCATTTAATGATTCAACAAGGAAAGATGCTTACGCACTCGCGATGCAGAGGGGTTAGCTCTCCTGCGTCAAGCACACACCAATGTGTCGAACTGCGTTTATGCTGCCTTTGCTCTTTTCGTATTAATATTTTTTTTTTCTTTTTTTTTTGTCGCTCTCCATTTTTTGCAGTTATACACGCGAGGTGAAAACCTGCATTGCATCCACATCGTCTCCACACATTGGCAGAGCATATTTGAGTACCGGCAGACCCGCTGCATCTGCTTGCCCCACTTCCGCCCAACACCTCCTCGACGCTCACCAAGTAAAACCATGGTACGCGAATCGGTGGCACACACCGCCCAGGGCACCAGCAACGATTACTCCGATTTGTTTGAGCGATTGGATGTAACACACAGTGGCGAGATTACATTGCAGGATTTCAAGCAGGCATTGAGGCAGATCGATCATCCGATATCGAACAAGCCAGAGCTCGTCAAACAGGTGTTTCAGTCCTTTGATGCCAACAATGACCACGTGATTGACTTTGACGATTTCAAGCTCTACTTGACCACCACCGACGATCAGATCCTTCGGGGCTTCAACAAAATCGATAAGGACCACGACGGCAAGCTCACCAAAAACGACTTTGTCGAATACTTGGAAAAAACTTTAGAACTCAACCCAACCAAGACTAACTTGGACCTCATATTCAGAACCATAGACCGCAAGAATGACGGCTACATCACCTTTGATGAGTTCCGCGAGTTCCTAATCCTCATGCCTCGTCTACACGGGTCGCGCATCAAAACTGCTTACAACTACATTGCTGAGGAGTTGGACTTGTCGTCTGATGGTGAGGTCACCTTAATCAACTCCTTTCTCAACGGGTTTGGGTTTTTTCTCGCTGGCGGCTTATCCGGAGTGGTTTCTCGTACCTGTACGGCACCCTTTGACCGCATAAAGGTGTTTTTGATCGCTCGTACCGACCTCAGCTCCACCATTTTGCACTCTAAGCGCGAAATTGCCGACCACATTGCAAAAGGTGCCTCGAAGCAGGTGATCGACGCTGCACGCAAGAAGATGGCCGATGCCGAGCTAGAGTTGGCACAGGAGGCAAAAAAGTTAGCCGCCGATCAAATATCTAACCCACACAACCACCCCAAGACCATCAGAAGTCCAATCATACAGGCTGCACGTACGCTTTGGAAGCAAGGCGGGATACGGTCATTCTATGTTGGCAATGGCCTCAACGTGTTGAAGGTGTTTCCCGAGCTGGCGATGAAATTTGGTCTGTTCGAAGCCACGAAGCGATTCTTGAGCAAAATCGAGGGTGTCGAAGACACCCTGCAATTGTCGAAACCTTCCACATATTTGGCTGGTGGTATCGGAGGCATGTGTGGCCAATTTATGGTATACCCGATTGACACGTTAAAGTTCAGACTCCAGTGTTCCAACTTGGACTCTCAGATCAGGGGAAACCAGCTTTTGATCCAAACCGCGAAGGAGTTGTTTAGAGAAGGTGGGCTCAAAATATTTTATCGTGGAATACTAGTTGGCGTTAGTGGGATTTTCCCTTACGCCGCACTAGATTTAGGAACATTCACCACCATCAAGCACTACCTTGTTCAACGCGAGGCCATCAAAACAAACTCTCGCGTCGAAGACGTCAAGCTCCCTAACTGGATGGTGTTGTCGCTTGGTGCCACGAGCGGTACTTTTGGCGCCACAGTAGTGTATCCAGTCAACCTCTTGCGAACGCGGTTGCAAGCGCAGGGTACCTTTGCCCATCCGTATACCTACACAGGCTTTCGTGACGTGTTACAGCAGACTTTAGTTCGAGAGGGATACCCCGGGTTGTTCAAAGGTTTAGTACCAAACATTGCCAAGGTGGCACCCGCTGTTTCCATCAGTTACTTCATGTATGAGAACTTAAAGTATCTATTTGCATTAGACGAACACTAACTCAGCACACAAAATAGAGAATTAATTTTGGGAATATCATGACTTGAAGCCATTCACGTTGGGGGGCCCCTCACGTATTCATTTTGTAAGCTAGCACATATGAAGCCAGTTTCAATCTCAGCAATGGGGACAACACGAGTGCGGGTTAAGGGGGAGTCCTCCTGGGGTTGCATCCGTACCCATTCGCGAGCCAAGGCCAAAGTGAGTGTCGCATCTGCGTCAATGAGGACTCGGAAAAATAGTGCATCTGCCACGGGCGCCGCTGCATTTTGGCGCTTGACTCGCTTGCGTTCGAGCTCACATTGTTGCTGGAACAAAAGGTACTTGTACTGAGCATGAATCGTGTCCCAGGTGAACCCGGGTATGTCGATCACGTCAGCGTCACTGTCGTGAGAGCGCTGTAAAAGACTTTGTACTGAGCTGATTGAGGCGCTGGCAAGCACTGGTTTCAAATTTATGAAGCGACTGAAGTTGAATGAATACCGCTCGCGATCGGCGTCAGTCTTGGTGTCGTAAAGCACTATACTCAAATTGTTGATCAATCCGCCCTCGCCATAGGCGGCACCGTTGACAAGAAGCTCGAGAAAGTCATCAACGAGCTTCTCTAAGTACTTGTTCAATGCGGGATTACGCGACATGTGCACCACCAAATCGAACGACGAGCGCCGCAGAAAGATCTCAGGGGCGTATATGGCGTTGTCATGGAGTACCTGGTTCATCCATACGATTAGTAGCTCTTTTAAAGATTTCAACACATTTGCAAGCGTCAACAACATAGGAGAAGCTTGATCGTGCCCATTTGTCACTCCAGATGATAAAATGACAAGTGCGTATTCAGCCACAAGAAGTGTCGGATGCAGGAGACGTGCAGCCTCTATAGCGAGCAGCTAGACGGTGCTAGAAGAAGGGGGTGCTGAGAACCTCACACTTGAGTTCTTAGTCTGAGGCTAATTGTAACCAGATGTAGACACACTCTGACAAGATGCCTCTCATGCTCTAACCATTGTGTATGCGCGCGCGTGATCGGCGCGCGACGCGCGCTACGCGTGCTCCAAGTAAACAAAATACACCTTTCATAACACGCGCCGCTCTATGATTCATACCATCCCCAGTGCCGATGTCAACCAGATTACCTCGGGTCAGGTGATAACAGACCTAGCATCTGCCACCAAGGAGGTTGTTGAAAACGCGATCGACGCCCATGCCACCCAGATAGAGGTCTCATTTGGGAACTACGGGGTAGACTCAATCACCATCGCCGATAACGGCAGCGGGATACCCGAAGATGACTTTGGCAAGATTTGCAAGAGGCACTGCACCTCCAAGCTTACATCTTACGAAGACCTCGCTCACACAACGACGCTTGGGTTTCGAGGCGAAGCGATGTCGTCCCTCTGCGCGCTTGCCCAGTTGCAAATCACCACCTGCACGCTGGAGACGTATCCGCGAGCCTCGCGTCTTGAGTTTGACCACATGGGCGAGTTGGTGCAGACAGCACGCATGCTGGCGAAAAAGGGTACTACTGTCACCATCAGCAACTTGTTTGACAACCTTCCAGTGCGGCGTAAGGACTTCCAGAAAAATTACAAACGGGAGTTCAATCGAGCCATCGCAGTCCTTACCAATTATGCCATCATCATGCCCCAGATTCGGTTCACAATCTTCAACATCAGCGGTAAAAACAACAAAAGGACTCTTGTCGTTAGCACGCAAGGTGGTGACAAGAACACTGTCCTCAAGAACATGATCAGTATTTTCGGCACCAACGGCAATGCCGGGCTCGTGCCCCTCGACATTGCAACCGAAGACATTCAGATGAAGTTCAAGTTGAACAAGGGCGAACTCCCAGTGACGAGGCTGATGACCCTCAAGTTCAAGGGATACATATCGAACACTTCATTCGGATTGGGCCGGCTGTCTGCCGATCGGCAATTCTTTTACATCAACGATAGGCCCGTCAATATGAAAAGATTCGCCAAATGCATCAACGAAGTTTACCGTAGTTTCAACAACGTGCAGTACCCAGTGGTGATATTCAACTTTGTGGTGGACAATGCATTCTTAGATATCAATGTTTCTCCAGACAAGCGTACCATATTGATCCACAACGAGGAGACTGTCATTGATGTGTTACGCGGTAAACTAACAGAGTTCTTCGATGAAGGGGGCAATGTGATTCCCAAGAATACCAATGAGAGAGTCAGACTAAGAGTCGAGCCCAAACAACAAAGCCTAGACCAGCTGCTGCTAACGCTCTCCAATCTCAAAGAGGTGACACAGAATGCACAGGAAGCCGTGTTTTCATCGGATACCGAACTCCTCCAGTTTGAGATTGAAGAATTGAAGGGCGACAACCTCCCAGATACTAAAGTAGACTTGAAATCGCTGGTCGAAAGGGACCGAGGATACGAAATCACAACCTTTGAGCCAGTCAAGGATGAATCGATGCCATCACAAGTATTTGTCGATGCCTCGGATGATGAAACACGACAAGAGAGAGCTTGTCGACACTTGGAGATGACTATTGGAGACAACATTAAAGCTGACTCAACTTCAGCGGTTGCAGAAGCCACGCAGTCCATCGTCGAATATGTAACGGAACATATGAGAGATGGGGACGAAACGTCGGAGATCGAGGTCGATCTGCGAAAAGCTACACCTGACACCCATATTCTCACCATCAAGTCATCAAGTGTCATTGATTCGAATCTGCAGCAAAGCAGTGATATCCACCGTGATCTACATTCCCGACTGACTCACTCCGCGTCATCCGATGACCATCACAGCGACGAAAATTGCTGTTCGAGCTCGCCGTCACACCCCATGTCCCCGCTGGACAAGGTGGCTATGCCCGCGCCCAAAGTCAAATCTTTCGAGCCTATTCATGACATTGTTAAAGTTGTCGACGTTGACCCAGTCGACTTGAAACGGGGCGCACTGATGGCATTCGAGAAGGAGGATCACCGTGACACCAAATCAGCCCGAACCCTTAGCCACAAGAAGGTTGACGACATCACCAAAACAACTGAGGCTGAAAATAAATTGACCTTGACGGTGCTGAAGTCCGACTTTGAGCAAATGAACGTCATTGGGCAATTCAACCTCGGCTTCATATTAGTGACGAGACCTCCGACAAGCACTCACAAGTATTCCGATCTCTTCATCATTGATCAGCATGCATCGGACGAAAAGTATAATTTTGAAACATTGCAAGCCACCACCGTCTTCCAAAGCCAACCGTTGGTAATCCCTCAGACTCTCGAAATGAGCGCGATAGATGAGTTGGTTGTTCTGGACAATATTGACATTTTCAAGAAAAATGGTTTCAACATTAAGTATGACGAAGACGAACGGCCGGGCCACCGCATGACCTTGGTTAGTCTTCCATTGCTGAAACGAACAGTATTTGACTTGACGGATTTTTACGAACTAGTCCACCTCGTAAAGGAACGACAAGTTAGTGATGGCGTGGTCAGCGAAGTCAGGTGCTCCAAAATCAGAACAATGTTTGCCCTGCGTGCATGCAGAAGCAGTATCATGATCGGGCAATATCTTCAACGTGCAACTATGCAAAGAGTCGTGCACAATCTTGGGGGCTTGGACAAGCCGTGGAACTGTCCACATGGCAGGCCAACCATGCGCCACTTGATGGAGTTAAAAGACTGGACGCAGTTTGATCAGGACTACAATATTTGAAGTAGAGGCTTGGTTCTAGTTTTGGTGAAGACAATACTAGACTACAGTTCAGTTTAGTATAGATGTAATATAATTCGTCACGAACAAAGCAAAAACCGCTCAAGCCGGCTTGCATATCCGTGAGCATCCGGACTTTTTAGTCCACCATACAATGAGTTATGGATAGTGGGGTATTACCACACCGCCAATGCGATTGCGGGTTCGCTTTTATGCAACTTTGACTTCAACTCCGCAGTAAGTTGTTTGCCAATAAATTACGCATAAGCTTCGCTTGTGGAGATTACCCGTCCGTTTGATAATCGCACCCAATGCTTTACTACGAAACTTTGACCAGTGACTAGTGCCTTTGTCTTGGTCTGATGTCTTAAAAATACTTTAATTGAACAATGCGTCTTGGCAAGTGTGGTCCTCTTTTTGGCTTAATTTAACAAGAATGCAACCCACACTAACTTATGTTGCACTTTATTTGTGATTGTACTTTACGAGAAAGATTGATTCTTGTGATTTTAGCGGCCGCGACTGATGCGGTGGGGAAAGAATAAAAAGATACCATAATTTTGGTAAGCACTCTCTTCACATGAAGCAAAATTACATTTGCGTTCGGATGAATCGATAAGCCTCAATTTATTGCCGTTCAAACAGCGGAAAAAAATCCAACAAAATAACGAAAGAACAATAAAATCACCCAAAAAGGCGTGAAGATCTAAACCTTCTTTTGGTCGCTGCACGGCTGGTCAGCAAAGTGAATGGAT
Organism: Debaryomycetaceae sp. JAC-2022a; assembly: GCA_032598715.1. Taxonomy (NCBI): domain Eukaryota; kingdom Fungi; phylum Ascomycota; class Pichiomycetes; order Serinales; family Debaryomycetaceae; species Debaryomycetaceae sp. JAC-2022a. The sequence continues at coordinate 1,930,809 of CP095433.1, read as the reverse complement.
TCATTTGCGAGTTCTCTTGGTGATGCATGGCGCTCAAGTCAAGATTTATTGTTGATGACTGGCTATGGACATGGTCGCTAAGCTTGCAAGATAAAAGCAAATTTTAGTATATACGTGCAAATTCCAAGACTAGGCCGGACTAAGTTCACTGACGGAGTAGTCGCTGACGGTCATTTGTTCTTCGATTATACGAACGAAAAATGCAAGCAGCGAGACCACGCATGCGGAAAAACCCTTCCTCGAACACGATCTCTTTTCGTGAGGGATGTAGCCTGCCTATAGCCCACCGTCGCATTAGGGTCATTTTTTTTCTTTCCCTCTTCTTATTGTAGGTTGCTCAATTCGTACATGCTATGACTTCGACAGCATGACAGCACGTCTTCTGAGCTTGATTTGATATTATTTTTTACACTATTAAGTTTGATTGACATCGCATGCACGATCGCGCCAGCCTGCGCCCCCTCAGTTGATTCAGTGCGGTTTCGCGCGTTGTTTTTGCACCACCATCTGTAATCCAGTCGTCGTTGTCGTTTCAGATAGGCATATGTGAGCAATCAGCCACTGGGGAGGAGGCCTAAAAAAAGAAAAAAAAAAAAAAAGAATAGAGATCCCTTGAGCGGGTTAATGAGACAGGGCCAGAAATTTTGCGACTCCAGATTTCCTGAGGGGCACGAAAATAGACGTTAAAGAAGAGAGGAAAAAGAAAAATAAAAGCAAGGTGCCTGCCATCAAAACCACGTTACAGGGGTTTACTTCGTATCGCTACTTGGAGATGTCCAGGCTTGAGTCCGAGCGCAAGAGCCGGCGCACGCACAAGAACTCGCGAGATGGCTGCCCCAACTGCAAAGCCAAGAGGATAAAGTGCTCGGAGGAGTTGCCGCAGTGCCACAACTGCTTGAAGAAGCGCTACCGCTGCGGTTACATTGACTTCCCGCCCGAAAAGCTCGAGTTGCTTCGCAAGAAGAATGAGACACGCAGCAAGGAGCGTGTGTATGATATAACACCAGTGCTACCCATCAAACTCGCCGAGCCTGACGGACCCCGCTCGCCCTCCTTCGTTCCCGCAGAATATGGCCAGAGAGCGCCGCCAGAGCAGCATTTGCAACCGCAATACCCGCTACAACAACAGCAACAGCATTCCTCACACCAGTTCCAGGGCCAAGCTCTCACCCCGAACCTGCTAGAGGGCGGCCAGTACAAGGCATACCCCTACTTTATCGACGAGAGCATGCAAAAGTCAGAGTATGCGCATCTTATTGAGCTACCAGAGATGTTGTTCCGAGAAAAGCAACCACCGGGATGCGTGCAGTACTACCCACCTCAAGGCGGCGCGTATGGCTTCGGCGAGGAACCCCAGGCGCCATCACAGACAATGTCATTCCACAGCCATTACCTTGGCCCACCCCAGACAGATGCACAGCCACACCTGTTTGGTATGCCGCCTTTCGAGCGCGGCACCTTCGAAGGCGAGGGCTCCTCGGCGTCATTACCGCCTTCTTTGCACACGAACTCAGACTCGTCGATAACATCGATAGCATACTCGTCATCTCCGATGCTCACTAATCCAAAACCACCCGCGACACGCGGGCAGGGCACCACACTGGCCAAGCCATCGTCAAGACTAGCGGCTTCCCAGATGCTTCCTAATGGCGAGCAGCTCCCCGTCACATTCGTCAAGATCGAAAAAATTCAACGGTTGAAAAACCCCTTTCTTGAACGCTACCTCAAGCTGCATACATCGGACCTACGTCTGTTGAATAATTTGGAGTTTCGAAACGTGGCACCCGTGTGGACGCAAAAAATTGCTGAGAATTTCTGGACCACCGTCTACAATCAATCGGTGGTGCTCGATTTGTACTACACGTTCTTCATGGATCGATCGCTCAATGCGTTGATACACAGGGCAAAGTCGTTGCTAGACGACCAGGCGTTCCTTCAAAATGAAAATGTGTTATTTTTGCCGCAGCCTAAGCCGTTGTTGCATAAGAAGTACTTCTTCACTCCGCACGACTTGGACGTCTTGACCCACAAGTCGTACATCTACTATGGCTTTTTGATCAAAGACCTTCGTGAAAGTCTCTCGTTGATCCACTCGGAGTATCCAGCGAAGATCTCTTTGTTTGCGGCTTGGTCGACTTTTTTGCACTCGCAATCGTCGGTGGAGACTTTTTGCTTGTTGTTCTGCGGCACCACGACGCTCTTTTCCAAGGTATTCAACAATGCCACTTCACTAAAAAGCATTCCACCAACGTTGAATACTGGGTTTTACATCTTTATCAATCACTCCAACACGTGCTTGGTCCCTGATTACGACATCCAGGTAATGGTTGACTTACACAAGGATCTCATAGAGCTCAAGAAATTTTGTCAACGCGTTTGCTATGGCTGGATGAACGAGGTAGACAACGACAAGGTGTTGTCCAAAGTCTGTGCCGCCAGGCACTGCTTTGATTTGGAGATATTCATGAGAAAATTGTTGGAGGACTATTACCCGCAGATTATGAACCTCAACGCCAGCTATAAGCGCAAGTACCGTCCTGACGACCAGACAAACAACATATACTTTGTGCGTGTGCGAGCTTTTTACGAATTGGTAACGCACTGGTTTGCAATCTATCCGGCGGAGGCGATCCCCGTGGGTTCCAAATACGACGCCATGATAAAGACTTTCTACTTGTTTTTCAACGCCATTGGCAAGGCATTGAGTCACGTTCTTACGCCGATCCGAAGTTTGATACTCGTTGACCCGAACCACACATTCTGCCCGCGGGTCGACTTCAACCCCCAGTTGTACCGCCTCGATCAGGGCATATACTCCGATGAGGACTTTGCTGTTTTCCAAAAAGTATCACAGAAATTGATTCGCACAACCTCCTTTTTCAACAATCGTGTTTTATTTTATTCCTACTATTTACTGACGGTGACGGTCTTGGACGCGGAGTACATTAAGCGCGTTAGTTTGGACGCAGGCGTTCGCGAAGGAGGGGTTGGCGGATACAAAGATGTGTTGCAATTGATCCCCAATAAGTTGAACATTGACGAGGAGTTTGTGCACAGTTTTGATCGCTCAGTGGTGATCGGCCCACAAAACTACCCCGTGATGGAATTCTTTCGCGATGAATTCAACCGCATTTTGGCACTAGAACAGCATCAAAGACTACAAAGCAAATTTCGCCAGCGTGACGAGTTGGAAGCGGTACATCACCAAAGCGTCGATGAGTTTTGCTATCGTGTCGGCATGTTCGAGCGAGACTTCAAGCCGGAGAAATGGATCGAAGTCATCGTCACCAGACAAACTCAAGCGTGCGAAGAAGAAATGACCACTTTGGCGCAGCTGCAAAACCGCATGCACAACTTCGATTTGGGACGTCAAGAGGTCAATAACAGTATCAAATAACGAATAATAAGGTGAAATGCACAACTAGTAGGGAGGAAAAAACCGACCAACCACCCAAGCCTTTAAAAGAATTGACCACAATTTCGAAGCAATCAAGTGTCAAGTAAGTCAAGTGTCAAGTAAGTCTTTTTACAATTCACGCATTAGTTCTTCGGATTTCTTCTTCACATGATTAGTTGTTGATCTGACAGAAAACATGTACGTTGCGGAGTCATGGGCAGTGCTATGCACAAGCGTGCATACCCTGCGCCCTGTAGAATGCTGCACGATGTTCTATGATGCAGGCTGAAACAACAGCTTGGAATACACTTCTGACATCGTTTTATTTTTTGCTTTGCAACTTCGTTTTTCTCCGCTTTATTGAAATTTCCCTAACGACACCAAGACCATCCCGCGCGCCAACGATCTATTGATTCAAATCGAGTAAGTTGTGGGAGCGTCCCAGTTTGTCGAGGCCGATGCCCAGTGTCGAGATATAAGCGACATTCATCATGGATCATAGTGGCCAGTCTCCGCCCGACGAAGCTTCAGGGCGCAAGCGAAATTTTGATCTGCTCGACCTCCATGTCGAGGGCACCTATCCGTGTGAAAGCCGTTCGCAACATGATGCAGCCTACACCTCGCCGCACAAGTCCGATGAATTTCCTTTGCACTCGTGGCCACTCCTGACTGAGAGCTTCCGTTCGCCAGTGGGTTCGACCGGTCCATTATGTCTTCCCCACGCGCAAAGCAGTCCCACAACCTTTACCTCGTTCAACCGCGATTTGTTCCATGACGCTTGCTCTGAGGCAAACTCGCAAGAGCTGGAGTCGATGCATACGGTGGAGACACAGGTTATTGGCAGATATTTCTACTCCCCCAACAGCGTTGCGGCGGAGCTCATGACATCGGCGTATTTTGCCCTCGTGGCCAACTTTTTCAAGGCAAGCGGGTGCAAATACTTTCGAACCACTGCACCGCACAACACAGACTCCACCCAAGAGATTGCCCGACAGCGAGCGGTATTTCACACGCTATCGATCAAGTATTATAACAACGCCATTGTGTATTTGAAGCGACTCATTTCGGGGCCCGACTACGAGCTCACCATAGCCTTGGTGGCATCTTCGATGCTAAACCGAGTGGCGTTATACGAGTGCAACAACTCCAAGGTGTCAACCACTTTCTTGAATGGCATGTTGAGTATCTACGACGTGCTCTACCGCGACGAAACTCTCCGCAAGTTACCGCACGAATTGGCCTGGAGTTTGAACTTTTTGGACTTCCTGTCCAAGTCGAGGCACTTTCCGCCGTACAATCCACAGTTTTTGGTGGAGTTCCAGCGCAAGATCTCACTCGTGGGCCACTTGTTGCAGCGATACTTTGAGGCGAACCCGCATGACTGCAAGCGCAAGGCGCTTGCATACGACTACAACAACCTCTCCAAGTACGTGGCGTACGTGATGAAGATCACCTTGGAAAATGGAAAGCCTAAGGTCAACCCGGACACCGAACAAACGGTGTCGCCTCCACAGTTGTTTGAGCTATTGCGTCGATGGTATGTCATCATGCCGCCCTACACCCAAATCCATTTTACGCTCAAACACCCCATGGCAAAAATCTTGGGGTATTTCTATTTTGGGTTTGCCATCTGCCTCGACAGCATCTTCCCTGAGACCATGCACATGTACAAGTTGACGTTTAATGGCGGTGTGCAGTTGTACAGCAATTTCGTGCGACAGCATCAGTTTGGGTTCTCTCCGCAGTTCACCCGGGGGCTACTGCCAGCCTTGATTGAGGACATGACTAAGATACTAGCTTACATCCTCAGATTGACCACCTTTTTTAGGAAGCGCTACAACATCTTGGCGGTTTTCTTTGGCGAGCAGCGCATCACCCCCGAGGTGCAAGCTGAGCTCATCCGCAAACAGATAAACGAGATCATGGTGACCGAGTTTGACAAAACTTTGCTCGCCATCATAAACTACCCCTTCATCTCGTCCAGCATAGATCCGGAAGTAATGGGGATTGATACCTCCAATATACCGGCTGATTTGTTGTACTACAACCGATCGCATTTCGCACGTCTACAGGACAGCGGATTCCACCCTTATGTCAACACGGATGCCTGCGCATTGATCAACGCGGCGTCACGACTGCCACTGTCGACCTCTGGCGCCAGGAAGGACGACCCTTCCTTGGTCGACCCTGTCCTTCGGCGGCACATCAAGATGGTGACCAACTTGGATCTCTTTGCCACCGACCTGGGCACCTGGGAGCGTCGAGTGCAAAGCGCTAGCCACAACACTGCCATTGACTATCTGATTTGGTTCGAGTGGTCTGTATGCAAGTCAATCTTGCGAGTTCTCGAACAACAATTCAGGGTCCTTTGTGAAGACCTTGCAGCCGCCAACAAGGGGCCTGTGGGCGGTCCTCCGAGTCTCGTAGCCCTCAAGCAGGGCTCCTGGCTCCTTGACACGGATTACGACCCGGCCCTGTTGGCCACGTTCAATCATTTCGCTATATACAAACGGCGCAGTGTCACCAAGGACTCGGTTTTGCGACAGAAGATCAGGAGTATTCTCAACAATGAGCGCCGCAGGCGAGACCAGCAACACGCCAGCGAGATGGTCGATGTGAACTACGATGACACTCTCAATTTTTATGACGACTTGTCCGAGTCTCTATGGCAATTGCCCGCCACGAACAATTATTACCATCCGCACACAAGTGGATGAGGGAGATCAAAACCACCACAATGTATTTCCTTATATTTGTCCGACTACAGTCCATGAGAGCGAGACGGGTGTCATTTCAACCTAAACAGGGGCAGTGTTTCTTGGTCCGTGCCGTAGATTAGTCTCTCGCAGTTGCTGCCCCACCTCATGTGGTCTAAAGTCCGAAATATGCAGCGATAGACTGTCTTTTACCTCGATATAGAATTTCGCGAAACAATACATTTAGGGAAATGCAAAGCCTGAAATATTTCTCTTATATTATGTAATCAGTCCAAATCGGTCGGGGGTGCACTATTTCCGAGCTTAGACTTAAAAGTTGTGTCGCTGGTTGATATCGAGTATAGGCTCCGGGCAATCTCCTGCGCCCACATCTCGCGCTTGCCCTCCGCCTCGCGCAAGATTCTATGAACATGCAAGTATCTAGCAGCAGCATGACCTCGCCACTCGAATTCACGCGAGAAGCCAAACTGGGAAAGAACCGCAGAAAACACAAAAACTCAAAGAACGGCTGCATCAACTGCAAGAAAAGACGAGTCAAATGCTCAGAAGACCTACCGGCGTGTCTTAACTGTATCAAGCACAAGGTCACATGCAGCTATTTGTCGTACACTGAGCAGCAGCTTCAAGAGATCCGCCTCGCCAAGGCGCTCAACGCCGAGGACTCGGACGACACAAAACCGATCAAAACGTCCCCCGGGAAGGGACGCAACGACTCTGCTTCCCCGAGATCAGCGCCACCTAGCGAGTCAGTGAGCGTAGCGGATCTTAATGGTGACCTGCGTTACGTGTACTTTGCGTCGCCAGCCCCCGCCTTACTGCGCACCTTGTCGCCGCCGGGTGTGTCCCTGGGGGTCATCCCGACGCTACAGTATTGGCCTGCGGCCTCGCAGGGCAAGGGACACGCCTCGGAGCTCCCGCACACGTTCCCGTGTGCCGGCCCAGATTACCACGATAACCATGCACACTTGATCAATAACGAGTCTTCATCGCAACTCGATGAGCGCGAAATCACCCAAGACTACGACAATCTTCTTCATCCAACGTCAGACGGCCCAGAACGCACTATCATATACCCGGTGTACTCAATAAGCGACCGGGCAATGCGGGACCACTTGTCGCCACCGCCACTACCACCGACATACATCAAACCCAAGGTCCAGGCGGCGCCGCCAGGGGTTCGGCAAGCTCGGCGCACTCTTTTGCGCACGTCGTCTTATCCGCGACCACACTCCACCAACAGTCTCCCGGGGGCCCTCCACGAGCCCCGCAGCTTCAGGTGCGTCGGTTTGGCCAAGGTCAACTATATCAGCTTGATGTTGAGCAACATCGTCAAGACCGGGCCTCGCATCAACAGCGGCACCATTTCGCTCGAAGAGATCAGGTCTTTCTACTGGTCGTGGATCAACTCTTTCATCTACCGCCTGCACGACTCCCCGCTCATGTTTAGTTGTCTTATCAACTTCAGTACCAACTATCTTTTGTCGAACAACTTGCATGGCTTGTTGTCGATCACCAACCGTAGCCGACTCAAAAACGCCCTCATTGTGATCCTGGTGCGCAACTACGGCATCGTCATCAAGTTGCTACGAGAGGCTCTCAACACGGCCAACAACCCGGAATTGTGCCTGTCGGTGTCCTATATCCTCAGCTTGATGTCGATATACGACCCCGAGGCCACCTTGCACTCCATCAACTGCTTCAGGGACGGATTGTTTGGCGTCTTGTCCCATCATTTGCATCTTGCTCGAAAATACTCGCATCCACCAACGATTTTGATTCCAGCATACTTGAGGTTCATGAAAAACATCGAGAGGAGTGTATACTATCCGGGCTACGACCCTACGTGTCTATTGGAGTTCCAGGAGGTGTTGGTTAGCTTCGACGCCATAACGCAGTGGCATGTTGCTTGTCAGGCACGCTCATCCGAAGACGCTTCCTCAAGGAGAGCTGACTTTTTGTTTGGCAAGTATAACGATCTTTGCCAGTTTATGTCGGACACTTTATCGGTGTACCTCCCGCAGATCAACTACAATTTGGATAACTTGGCGCTACAGCAACAGGTTTTGTTTGAGATGCTATACCGGTGGGTGCGATTCTGGCCGTCGCGGTTCTTGATGATCAACGCCAGCACCCACCCATTGGAGAAGATCTTGGCGTTGTTTTACAAGGCGTTGCAGAAAATGCTTTATGCGATCTTGCCGCAAATCAAGTTTTTCTTTTTGCGCGACCTCGAGCTGCCCTTGATGATGGCCGTTATGGATGTGAACGACGATTACAACATTTTCGACCACGAGCTCGATCAGTATGTATGCTCTGGCGACGACCTCCCTGACGAGTTGTACCGGACGCGACTTGGGCAATTTAAGGAAATGGTGGCGTACTTGATTAGACTCAGTCTGTATTTCCAGCGGCGCACAACCATTCTTTATCGCTTCACCATGGCTGAGGAGCCTTCACAGCGACAGTTCCCCATCGACGACATCAAGACGTGGATGAAGCTGATAGACAGCATCAAGAGGGCGCGGCAGGAGTTCAGCTACGCGGTGGGGTTCCAAGAGCAGTGCATACAGCGATTCAAGTTTACGTTGATCCAGGCACAACACTATCCCTCCATCAATCACGATGCGTTGGTGGACAACGAATTGCAGCCGGTTGACTTTGGCAGTTTGCAACCGAATGGGCTCGTCAAGGGCGATGCAGACCCCTTCAATCCGAACTTTTGAATCTCAAATGTAACATTAGCCCTCTATTAGACCTGTAATTTGCACCCACCAACGGTTGCAACTTATTGTGTGCGCACGACTTGTTGATGAAGGGAAAATACATCTCACGAAAAAAAGTGGCACAGCCAAACAGCGCCAACAGACCCACAACCATGTCAGTGCAAATTTTTGGCGATCAGGTTACAGAGGAGCGAGGCGAGAACGCACGGTTGTCTGCCTTTGTTGGTGCGATCGCTGTCGGCGACTTGGTCAAATCTACTTTGGGTCCCAAGGGGATGGACAAATTGTTGCAGAGCGCGTCCAACCAGGACCAGGCCATGGTCACCAACGACGGCGCCACAATCTTGAAGGCAATCCCCTTCGACAACCCGGCAGCCAAGGTGTTGGTGAACATCGCTAAGGTTCAAGACGATGAGGTTGGTGATGGCACTACCAGTGTCACTGTGTTTTGCGCCGAGTTGTTGCGCGAGGCTGAGAAGTTGATTGACAAGAAGATCCACCCACAGACCATCATCGAGGGCTACCGCTTGGCTTGTGACACCGCCTTGGCGGCACTCGCCAAGGCTGCAGTCAACAATGGCGCCAACGCTGAGCTCTTCAGAAAGGACTTGTTGAATATCTCGCGCACAACGTTGTCGTCAAAAATTTTGTCACAGGACAAGGAGTACTTCTCCAACTTGGCGGTGGACGCCATTTTGCGGTTGAAAGGCTCCACCAACTTGAGCCACATCCAGATTATCAAGAAGGTTGGTGGCAAGTTGTCGGACTCGTTCTTAGACGAGGGCTTCATCTTGGACAAGCGCTTTGGCATCAACCAGCCCAAGAAGATTTCCGACTGCAAAATCTTAATCGCCAATACGTCGATGGATACCGACAAGGTCAAGATCTTTGGTGCTAAGTTCAAAGTGGACTCCACCTCTAAGTTGGCCGAGTTGGAGAAGGCGGAAAAGACAAAGATGAAGGAGAAGGTGGAGAAAATCAAAAAATACGGTATCAACTGCTTTATCAATCGCCAGTTGATCTACGACTACCCAGAGCTGATCTTCACCGACAACAAGATCAATTCGATTGAGCATGCGGACTTTGATGGTATCGAAAGGTTGGCGCTTGTCACCGGCGGCGAGGTGGTGTCGACGTTCGACAACCCTGAGAATGTCAAGTTGGGGCGTTGTGACTCCATCGAGGAGATAATCGTGGGCGAGGACATAATGACCAAATTTTCCGGTGTTGCCGCCGGCGAGGCATGCACTGTTGTGTTGCGTGGTGCCACCGAGCAAGTATTGGATGAGGCCGAGCGCTCGTTGCACGACGCCTTGTCGGTGTTATCACAAACCACCCGCGAGACCTCGACCGTGCTTGGTGGAGGGTCCTCCGAGATGATCATGTCCAAGGCTGTAGACCAGATCGCCGCCAACGAGACGGGCAAAAAGTCCTTGGCGATCGAGGCGTTTGCGCGCGCCTTGAGGCAATTACCAACTATCTTGGCCGACAATGCCGGGTTCGACTCTTCGGAGTTGGTTTCAAAATTGCGTTCGGCCATATACAACGGGATAACCACCTCGGGATTGGACTTGAACAACGGCGTGGTGGCCGATATGAGAGATTTGGGCATTGTGGAGCTGTACAAGTTGAAGAGGTCGGTGGTGGCATCGGCGTCCGAGGCGGCTGAGGTGTTGTTGAGAGTCGACAACATTATCAGAGCCAAGCCCCGTACTGCCGATAGGAATAGTCATTAGGAAGAAATAGAAATGGTTTATATCGGGTGGTTGTGCATTGAGTTTACTGTGGCAGCTCGCCGGGCAAGTTCTGCATGTTGCTGAAGAGTTCAACTAATTTGGCGGGGCTAAACACCTGGTCCTTTGAGGAGCCAAAGTACTGTGCGCTGGGGAGAGTGCGAAGCAAATTGTACGTGGTGTTGCCGACAAATTGCTGACCTTGCACCTGCGGATGGTAGCTGTTGTCCGGGGTCGAATTAACCACGGGTGCCCTCACGCCCTCTCTGGGCGCTTCGGGAAGTCGCGTCCTGCTGTTTTGGCCACTGGAAGCGCCGCCGGAGGGGGTCTTGGGGAGGCCAGCGGCCGCCCCACCCGACGGAGCCGACGAAGGGTCAGTTCTGCGTCTCTTATTTGGGTTGGGCCCCGACTTCATTCCCAAATCAAACTCTCTGATTGCATCGAGCGCGCCCTCGTCATGGTATCGGTCGCAGAACAAGTCCAAGGTGTTGTCAAGCGGGAAGTACTGCTCATACCGTTTCTCCAAGCCCTTGACCGCATTGAGGTCGCCGAATTTGGTTTCAAACTTGGAGAACTTCTTAAATAGCTCCTTGATGTACTCCCTCTTCTCGGCAATGTCAGCATCTTTCCGCTTCTGACTATAATCCTCATAAGGCGATAGTTTCTTGGCGGGGGTAGTGGTCGAGGCATTTAAGACATCGTCGACGCCCTCGGTCTCCGAGGTGATTTCCTTGAGCAATGAGGTCAAACCTTGCTCAAATAACACCCGTATGTTCTCAACGTCGTTGATCATTATCAAGTAGTCCAAGTATTTGAGCAAGAAGCCGCCGCTTTTGCTGAACACCTTCATTCCCAACTCAAAGATGCGATTGGCGGTCTTTTTGTTGTCTGAATAATACTCCAACAAGGCGTTATTGACGTAAAAATCGTAGCCTATGCTCTTGAACTTGTCATTCTTGGCGGTCTTGAAAACCGCGCGGGCTTCTTTGATGCCGCCAACTCGTTTGGCAGAAATCATGAGCTTCGTATAGACGAAGGTGATGGCCTGGTTGATCTTGGCACGCGCACCTTCCAACCGTGTCAATTGGGTCACGTCGGCCTGTGAAAGCTTGTTCAACATAGGCTCCTGGGGGCTATAGTCGTCGTCATCTTCGTCATTGTCAACGCCAGCGTTGGCATCAGTCTTGCGCGCTACGGGCGCCGCTGCCTTGGCAGCATTGACAATGGAGGCGATTTTGGCCATAGTGTCCTTGTGGTCGCGAAGAAGCGCTTCGATCAACCCGTTGAAAGTTTCAGTAGCCTTGGTGGCGCTGTTGTCTTGCTCGTACATCTCACTCAACTGAAAGGTCAAGAGAAACGACTTGGGGTTCAACATAAGCCCCTCGCTGAGCAACTCAATGCACTTGTTAAGATTGCCCTCTTCGTTCTGGAGGAGCCAGAACTTGTTGCATTTGAACCAGAGCTCGGGTACAAACGGGAGCGTGGCTACCGCTTGTCGAAATACATACTCGATGCGCTGCTGCAACAAGTCATCTTTCAATTCCAACTGGTTCTTCTCCTCGAGCTCGATCCAGCGGTACCAAAGCAGCTTCTGCTTGGCGATCAAGTGGGGCTCCTCCTCCAATCGGTGGGGCACAATGGTGCGTTGCAACTGGCGCTCCGTCAAGTTGCTCCACTCGATAAACCACAGGCGTGCAGTCGAGTATGCTTTGGACCGCTCATTGATAAACTTCTTGGCGGTGATGGGGTTAACCTCGTTCTCCCAGTTCGTGTACACTGGCCACATCTTCTCCAACTTTTCTGTCGGGATCTGCAAATACTGCTTGAACACCTTGCGGATGAGATCGTTCTTTTGTTGTTGCTCCCAGGTGGCGGCCGGGGTCCACGACCGCAAAAAGTCCAAGTAGTCCTCCCACAACTCGCTGCTCAGCAAGTCGATACCCACGCTCTTGATCGCAAACTCGAACGCGGTGATCACAGTGCGGCGGGCGGTCTCGCCGCCGGTGATCACGTCGTTAACCCGCCGCACATACAGCACGTAAAGCCGGTACAAGCCTACATGATTCGTCACGGCGAGGCATCTTCGAAATAGCTCCTCAACGTTCTTGAATTCACTTCTATCTATCTCGTAGTTGATGTAGACGCACCACTGATCGCCGTCGAATTTGAAGATGCCCAAGTAGTTGTTCATCACCTTGCGCACCTGCTCCTCCTTGTCCTTAGCAAGTACCTGTGTGATTAGCTTCATCCACTTGGCCCGGTCCAAGGGATTCGCCTCGAGATCCTCCTCGAGCTTGCCGATGACGTCCAAGGAGAGGTACTTCTTTCTGTCGATGGACATTAAGGGTTACAGGGGAAAAAGGTGATAGCGAACGGTTTAATTTTTCGGGTGTCGAGGGCAGTTGAACCAGCGCGAAGGAGCGGCGGTAGGCAAAAATTATCGTTGGAGACAACACCACCCTCGAAATGATCTTGCACGTGTGGGGCAGCGATGGCGCTATCTCAGTGATTGAGCCCGAGTGCTTAGCGGCCGCGTGGCTTCTACTTGGCGTCGATGCGCGCCTTCAAGTCGTCACCTCCAACAACACCAACCTCTCGCCTACGCGCACGCTTCCCTTGATGATAAACGATGCGGGCGAAGAGTTTTGCGGGTATCCGCAAATCTACAAGGCAGTGCGCGGCAAACCGCTAGACTTGATCGAGTATAGTCTCATTTGCTACATCACCGAAAAGTTGAGGCCCATCAACCAGTATAACCTTTACATCAAGACTGACAACTATGAGAAGTTCACCCGGAGGCTTTTCAAGCACTACTTCCCCTTCCCCATGATGTACAACCAGCCACTCAAGTTTTACTACAACGCCCAGGAGCTAGCGCAAACGGTAGGGCTCAACACCGACAAACGCGGGTTCTTGCTGTTCGGCACCACAGAGACGGAGACCATCAACGAAGACACCGAGGATGCAGAGCCCGTGGCGATTTCGTCGTTGCACGAACAGCAGTTGATTCAGAAACTGAAACAAAAACAGTCCCTCTTGGAGACCCGCTACACCCTTAAATGCTTGAGCCTCCTACTGCAGTACGTCGCTACCATACAGGCAGTCTATACCGAAAGCGAGCGAGATTTGGCGGGGGCCAACTTGATATTGTGGGCATACTTACAGCTGTTGACTTGTGAGGGCCTACCTGACCCGTTTGTGGCCAGCCATTTAGAGGCCAACCACCCCGACACCTTGCAGCATTACAAGAAGGAAACAAAACGCCTCAACGAGGCTTTGACGAACGCTGCGTTCCGCCAGCCGATCGGTGCGGAGGCCCCCAGTTTGTGGAACGAGATCGTCTACACTTCACGCCCGGTCTTGGACTGGCTTCATGGGGCTCGCCAGGGTTGAGACCCGCCGTGACTATAGAGTTACCCGGACCAGCCATTGACTACTAATAGCCATCGGCGCGCAGACCTCTTTTCTCCTCTTCATAGTTTTAACGCTTCGCAAGAAGCAGCGGCAATCTTAGCATAGTTTCATTTTATACCCGTCTCGTGTATTCAATGATGGAATTTACCTGCCGCAGAGCAACCTCTTTCATGGTTTTCGGTATCTAGGAGACAAAATTTGTCTCCAGAGTTTATTACCGATCATTAGAACGAACAAACGCGTAGTGAAGTCTCCTGGTAATTGTGCCACCCTTTGGCCTTCTGCTCCACCCTTCGACCTTGGGCTCGCCTCGTATGTTTCCCTAAGGCAAGCCAAGAAATAGATCAAGGCTCGGCTAGCGGTGTTTGTATATGCCGGTTCAATCGGCTTGAGGCTGATGATGTAAAAAATGTGTGAGAAAAAAAAAAAAAAGAATCGTGCTCCCCTGCCAAAACAAAAACGAGAGATCATCCGCGCCATCCTCTTCCCACCACCGCCTCCGTCATGAAGCTTGCATTACTTATTCCGGTCTTGACTGCAGTAGGCAGGGTTTTGGGTGACACTCCCGTCACCACCGAGAACTTTTCGCTGATCACGGTGGCTCCGTTGACTGCATCCACCACAACTGCTGACGCGGAGCCAGTAGTGCTTGCCAAGAGAGCCAGGAAGGCCATCATTAACCCAAAGTATAGAGAGGTTGAGGACAGAAAGGCTGCCTTGGCCAAAAATAAAGGCAAGGGGACCCTGACGGAGCCCCCAGCTCCCTGGAGACGAACCATTTACGGCCTGGTTGTCGAGATTGTCACTCCTACGGTAATTGCCGGAGTCACGTTTGGCGCCAAGCCGCCCAAGACGACCGATGGGTTGGAGTACTGGGTCTCGTTGAAAAAGGATGGGTCGCCCAAGACCATCAAGCCGGAGAACAAGGGTGGCCGCATCAAAAATCCGTCGCCAACGTACGGTACCTACTTCGCAACTGCAACGACAGTGCAGTACACTAAGGAGCAAATCAAGGCTCACAACATGGCCGATGATGAAATCCACGTTGAGACTGAGTACATCGAGGAGGACGACACATACCAGAAGCTCAGCCCGTTGATTCGATGTACTCCTGACCGCTATTTCAAGAAGGGTACCGCCAAGCAAACCCGCAGTGACCCCTTTTGCACTCCCCATGACAATCAGAGATGGATGATGGATAAGACTTACTTTGTCACGTGGTACTCGCAATTTTTTGAAGGTGACGTGGACAAGGTGCGCGTTCATTTGTCGCTCATCAAGGAGTCCGCCAAGCTCAAGGGGTTCAAGAGATCACTTACAAACGAGACTGAGAGCTATGAGGAAGGCACCAACAGCACCAATAAGAGATCAGAAGCGATTGAGGCTGGCGGTACTATTTCCAAGCAGTCCTTCTACGTCAGCGACTGGCTCGACAACTCGCAAGGTTACTTCCCGGTGACTGTTTTGGAGGAATGGATAGGAGAGAACGAGTTCACCAAGAAGATCTCCATCTCGATTCAGCCGGACAATGTCTCCGACGAGGATTTTGACGTCTTGGATCGCTACGTGGTGGTTGAGATCGCCAAGAAAACCATCGTCACCAAGGGGACCCACTTGGACTTAAAGAAATTGGAGGAGAAGCAACGCCAAGAGAGCTTAGGGTACGAGGTTGAGACCGGCGTCGACCTCGAGAAGTACTACATCATGATGGCCATGCCTATGTGCGTGACTATCGCCGCATTGGGGATGTACTTATTTGTGCGGTTCAACAAGACCGACTTGAGCAACTTGAAGAAGAAACGCGCCGCTGGCAAGAACACTACGCACCGCAAAATCCCCTGGAAGAGCAAAGCCGCTCGCAGGGGCTACGACACGTTGCCGCTGCACAGCAAGGACCTCGAGTTGGAGAATGTGGGCAAGAAGGACTAATCAATTATAGATATACAATACCGCATTACATGTGCAAGCTCACACCGGTGATGTAGGCTCCATGCTCAGCGGCTACTTTTGGTCCTGCACACATGATAACTGCTGCGGTTGCTCCCTAGCGCGAGTACAAATGATCTCCAAAGGCCGTGTAAGCGCACTCAGGGGTGCCTTTTTTGCATTTGCATGGATCTCACTGACCTCAACGAAGGGTGGTTCCTCACCCTCCTCTCTACCATACTATGTGTGGCTGGGTGCTGCATTCTCTTCGTCGACAATGCGTACGCCTTGATCATGCCGCGCTTCATCACGCGGCGATATCGGTTTCAGTTGCAGGAGAACTACGCCTTCATGAATGCTTCACTTTCGTTTAGCGCCGGGTGCTTAACGTTCACGGCGCTATACCGACTTCTCCCTGAAGGCAAGCTGTATTTGAAGAAAGCGTGTTCGAAGTCTGACGACGACGGGTGTGGCAACGCGCAAACGTTGTTGTTCAACTTGTTTGTATCCTTTGCCGTGGGCATGTTGATTTGTCTACTGTTGAATGCTTTGTTGCACTTGATAACCAGCAACTCGGTTGTGCACTGCAAGCATAGTGGCGGCGAGCAATCTCAGCTGGCAGGTGCACACCACCATGGCCACCACACTGGCAACACTGGTGACGCGGCCGGGCAGCATCTGCATTTGCATTCACACTCTCAGGACCCGCTGGCGCTACCCAGTGCTGACGAGACAGTGCCGCTCATTCCGCGCCTCAAGAAGAGCAAGTCCCTTCTCCACTATTTCACCAACACAGACGACGTTGGTGAATGCAAGGGCTACACGTCGGCCGACGTTTACCTTTTTCACAATCCAACCGCCGACGAGGATGAGCTCGGCGAATTTGTCATCCCCTGCCCCACGGACCTGTCCAAGACTCTAGCCGCCAGCCTCGTGCAGAAAGGCCGTGGCGTCCGCGGCCATCTGCTCTCGCAGGAGGAGCTCCACCACGCACGCTCGCATGACTCCCTGGTGTTTGCACACGACCCGGAGAGACTCTTTGACGACACCAATTCCCAGCACTACAACCACCACCATGACCACCACCACCACGTGCTGACGCCCTTGTCACATCTTTTGCTCATAGGCATCGAAACCTCTATGGCCATCACCCTACACAAAGTGCCCGAGGGGTTCATCACATATGTGACATCTGAGACAAATAAGACGTTGGGATTGCTGATATTCTTGAGTTTGATGCTCCATAACTTCACTGAGGGATTTCTGATGTGTTTGCCCCTTTACTATCTGATGGCGGCATCGTCACCGCGGTTTGCAAAGGTCAAGGCGTTCGCAATCGGGGCCACCTTGGGCGGGTTGTCGCAGCCCTTAGGCGCCTTATGCGGGATGGCGTTTCTTCAATTCAATCAGAAGCAAACCATTGACCTTGTGGAGTTGAATTTCGTTTTCGGGGTCACCATGGCCGCTACCAGCGGATTTCTTACGGTGGTTGGATTGCAAATGTTCAGTCTGGCTATCATGTTCAACCGCGGATCACTGAATTACGTTTTATTTTGGTGTTTAGCCGGGATGAGCTTGATCGGATTTTCCAGTGTTTTGACTGCTAACATGAATTGATAAAGGTGCCAGTGCGTGCATGCACATTGTACTACATGGGAGTGATATCATCATAATAACAATGAAACTAGTAACGTTTGCATTGTTTCTTTTGTTGCATTCGTCATGTAAGATCCGAAAGCGCCTCATAGTGCTGACTTCAGAGTGGTGGTTCGGTTGTTAAGTGTAGATGCGGCGTGGCAATATAATTATCTCCACGTGACTCATGTGCAGCTTTATCTGGCATGCTATCATGTGTGCTCATGATTACTTTTGCGTGCGCGTAAACACGTGCCCGTGCGTCGCAAACTCACTTTTCCTCCAAATTCCCTGAGATCCCGCATAGTTTGCCTTCCTTTTTTTTTTTCTTTCTTATTACGTTAACTGATCCTTTCGTAGTTTACTTGAAGCATACCTTTCGTCCAGCTGTCGCATGATATAGCCGCGACTTTCCCTTGAAACCACCACACACTAATAGTTGATAAAAAGAGACCGCGATAGTGAAACACTGAAGCATCAAATTAGTCATTGATCATCCCACAGCAAAGATGATGGCCCACGAGATACCGCTTGCGATGCACTCAAAGCCCAAGTACGATGCTCCCCCGCCGCTGACCATGGTCAAGCAGGCGCCGAAGCCCAGTAAAAGACGGCCTGGCAAGCAAGACAAGGTTGAACGGGAGTTGCCCAACGGCGCCCCGGTCGACTTTGGCCACTCAAAGAAGGCGTCCAAAGCGAAGCCCAAGCTGCAGACCGCCGACAAGTCCAAGGCAAAGACACTTACCCTTCCCAGCGGTGAGAAGCCTAAATTTACTTTCAACGGCGACGGCGTTAAGGGCCAGTCGCTCCCAAACGGGCAGAAGCCCGTGTTCAACCCACCAAACACAAACAAGAAGTCCAGCAAGACTGGCAAACGCAGCCAAACAAACTCGACTCCCGAGGCTGGGGCTGAAGAAACTTATGCTGGATCGTCGTTTCATTCCTCACCAGCAGCATTGAACTTGCCCAAGCCCTCTTTCAAGACAGCGTCTCCCAAGGCACAACCTGAGGCTGCTCACACGTCTCCTTTGCAACAACAACAACAGCAGCACCCAACACAGCCGGTTCTGCAGTACCCTGTACTTCGTCAGGGTGGTCCCCCAGGGCCAGTATACCCCGTTGCTCCGTATACGGCGAGTACCATCCCACCTGTGTTCGCAACCCCTAACCAAAATCCTATGATATACCGGGGCAACCAGTTTGTTCAACCTGGATTCTCGTACCATCACTCCCCTCAGGGGTTCATCAACTACCACCAAAGTGCGCCCCAGCACCCTGTGCAGCACATGGCTCCTGCGCCTCAGTGTAACGGCTACGCAATGCAGCAATTTGCCTCACCGCAGCACCATCCCAACTATCCAGTCATGCAACCCCAGGGACAAAAGATTTCCTTTAATGACTTGATCGGTCAGAGTGCGAAGTGAATGCGACTATTGGCGCAGCCACACTTTTGCCGTATCTTGCTGATTTTTGTTCACTTTATCATCAATCATGGGTCATTGCCAGTCAGCTGTCATGGCCCCTTTTTCACAGCAACGTTAGCATCGTTCGCGTTTAAGTTTGAAGGGAAGAAGTGGAACGCATGAGCTTGATGCTTAGAGCGCGAAGGGGTGATTTTTAATTTTTTGGCATGTTTTTGTTATCTGTCAACAACGGATAATTGTTTTTTTCCATGCCTTTTTTTTTTTTTTTTTTTTTTTTGAAGGACACTCCAGTTATTGAATATAGTAATATGAAATTTTATAGTGTTCGAAGTTGACAGTATAGGTGTACATCATCAGAAAGGTTGTAGACTTGCGTTTTAGAACTCAATAGAAAAGCTCACCTCGTCACTACAAGAGTCACGTCGACTAAGCGGGATAGTTGGCCCGACAACTACGTGACAATGCAAATCTGGCGCCTGATCGCCGCATTTGATCGAAACAATAGACCTGTAAGTGCAGTGTGCTTTGGCGCGTGTTCGCCGTGAGCGGTCGGTGCATTGGGGGTGTTTCGCCGTATGCAAAATGCCTTGATAATAATTCTACGGCTGTCTTTCGATGAGATGAGACAAAAAACAAAGGTGCGGGTAAAAAGGTTGCAACCTCATACGGACATGTAAGGCGCTGCGCGAGCTGCGCAAGGTACAAAATGACCTCGATTAACAATACGACACACGTTGGTCGCCACCTGGCGAGGGAAACCACATTAGCCACTCGTGCAGATGCATCAATTCAAACAGTGGCGCGTTTGCGCCTTCTCGTCATTGGTTGATCGTGTCGTAAATGTTTGTGCGGCATCAAATTTTGTGTCATCAAGCATACTAAAAAAGAAACAAAAAAAAAAAGATGGAGTGAGGCATAACCACAATTATAAAATCACACCCATCACGACTCCGTTTCTTAGTAACGAACCTTTTCGGACTCTGCCGCTACCATAGTCATAAAAGCCATGCTTACCGGAAAGGAGCTTCGAATCGCGGCGCTATTGGTGATCGACATCGCTTTCTTCCTTTTGGAGGCGATTGTGGGATACGCGGTGCACTCGTTGGCGCTCGTGGCTGACTCCTTCCACATGTTGAACGACATCATTTCGCTCTTCATTGCGTTGTGGGCGGTGCGGGTTAAGAGTAACAAGCCCGCCGATGGCAAGTACACCTATGGGTGGCAGCGCGCGGAGATCTTGGGTGCGTTGATCAACGCGGTGTTCTTGTTGGCGTTGTGCTTCACCATCATTATCGAGGCCATCCAGAGGTTTTTCCAACCGCAAGCGATCGAGTCTCCTAAGCTCGTGTTGATTGTGGGGTGCATGGGGTTAGTGAGCAATTTTGTTGGCTTGGTGTTGTTCAATGAGCACGGCCACTCGCATTCACACGGCGGCTCCAAACATAGCCACGATCACGAGCACGGCCACTCGCATGCGGATGATATTGAATCTCAACAGCAGTCGGAGGAGAACCTCAGCGACTTTCTCCCCGATAACTTTGTTGAAAGATACCACGCTGATGACCACACTCCGTTGATCACTCCAGCTGCCAACACTGAGGCGGCACACGCCACTGTCACGCAGAAGAAGAAATCGATGAACATGGAGGGGGTGTTCTTGCATGTGCTTGGTGACGCTTTGGGCAACGTTGGCGTTATTGCCACTGCTCTTTTCATCTGGAAAACCGATTACTCGTGGCGATTTTACTCGGACCCCTTGGTCTCGCTCGTCATCACGGTGATTATCTTCCTGTCGGCATTGCCCTTGTGTCGCAAATCGTCCAAAATTTTGCTCCAGGCTACGCCTCCGGACGTCGACTCCAATAGAATTCTTGCCGACATCATCCGATTGTCGGATGTTAAGTCGGTGCATGATTTTCACATCTGGAACTTGAACGAGGACATCTTAATTGCCTCGTTGCATCTAGAGTTGATCGACACTAAGCTGGAGGGCTTTGACAGAGACACGTTTGTCAAAACTGTTACCCTGGTGCGCGAGGTATTGCATCGTCATGGGATACACAGTGCCACCATCCAACCGGAGTTTCAATCATCTCTTAGCGATGTGCAAGACCATCAGGATAACCCCCTGATTCCAAACTCTTTAAACAAGAAAACGAGTGTGTATGGGTCAACCAACCAGTCGAATTGCATTGTTGATGGCGTCACTGGGTGTGACAATGACCAGTGTTCTTGAGCGCGAGCGAAGGGCATTGGGGTATGCCACGCTTCATGAGCAAGGCTTTGTACTACATTGCAATGTTTGTCGAGCATTTATACAATCGAACAATCCGTACCAGACTTTGCACTGCGGCGTCGTGCCGGTATACTAGACATTTTGCTCGTAGTGCGTGACAAGGATAGCCTTCTTGCGGAGGTCATACCAGCTGATGTGGAGTATAGTGGCTGATGGGAGGTTGACTGACGGAGAGTGGCTGTTGAGGCGGAACCAGCCGCGACCAAATCCTGACTGGACCTTAGCTTGGATTTTTTTGTGGCTGAGGTATCCAAATCACTAAAAGCGTTAAGGTACCCGAAAGTGTCGTCATCGTCGTCACTGTTTTCATCACTACTTTCGATATCTTCGCAATCCATGGTTGCCACTGGCTCGACCGTACACTCCTTGGTATGAAACGCCTCGTAGTCCTCGTAGATTGTGGATGATGCGGGGCTAATATCGGACGCCGCGTCATCGACCAATGATAGTCTCGAGGGCGCAGTCACGGTTGAAATGTCGCCAACACTGTCCCTGAACCGATCTGTAAGCCCGCCAGACCGTGACGCAATCACCTTTCGCAGATGGCATGTTGGACTCTCCATAACGGGGTCTCGCGCTACCGCCGCCATCATCTGCGCCACCCTGACGTAAAAGGTGGTCCATACGAGCTCGGCTTGCACATTAAAATAATCACGGCCGAGTTGTTCGTGCAATGAAGCACAAAGAGCGGCACCCAATGTCGAATAACGATCCACGTCAACGTGGTATACTCGGGCATTCAGATTGCTGAGTTGCACCATCATATGGCGGTGAAGCCGCTGTGCCAGGGGCCGGTGAAGGTCGCGCAACAAGTGGATTGTAAAGTCAAGGAAACGCACCATCTCCTTGACTTGATACTGGTGCTGACTTGACGCAACGTCTACCGTAGAGGCGTGCATGTGCACCAACTCCCAGCACACGCTATTGATCAACGACGAAAGCTCAACGCGTGCCCAGATCCCCTGTATGGAAATAGAGTCTACTTGGCTGATCACCAATGGTTCTACCCCAGGTGGTTGATCCAACAACATTGGAAAAGGACGCCGTTTCTAATGTGAATCAAGACTGATGAAAATAGTATACGTGCGACGCGTTCATCATTAGCGGTGATCGACTTCTCATATACGAATATTCCCAGCGTCCTCGGTCGTTATTTACCTAAGCAGGGCGAGATTCTCAGGTACTGAGGTTATGTTCCCTGGAGACAAATAATTTTGGTGCCCTATTGTTCAAAAGGTGCGTCTTAATATTTGGGGTGATCTCAAAAAGCCCCAAAGTGGAATAGAAATTCCTGCCAACATTAACGAGGTCTCACTAATGAGGCTACCTTGTACGTGAGACAGCAAACTAAACGCGAACTGGTGCAGAATACGAGTGGACCTAAGCCCAACACACTGTCATACGAAACCATTTCGGGCCTTTGATTTCTTCACAATCTAATAACCCTACCAGTGGTATTATTCATTACCCTCTCGTCCGCTGCCCCTCGTCCCACATCCCCCTCTGGGGGATACAAACCGAGACGATGCCGCACTTGATTTTTGTCAAGAAAAAATTTGAGTTCGAAATGCTATTCTCACCGCCAGAGTGTTGTCGCATTGTGCATATTCTTGCATTAAGTCCTAAAACGAGCCGATTATTTCTTGTCGTACACCAAGGTCAAGTAGTACCTACAGCAAGCAGGATGAGTGAGGAAAGTGAAGCGAGTTCATTTAAACCTGGGAAAGTCTTGACAGTGATGAGTGATGTCCCTTGGTTACCTCAGTGTTGAAGGTCGAATACCGTACGAGCTCAAGAGTGTGGTTGTCAGTTAACGCGAAAGTATATTCGAGTCAATCAGGACGCGACAAGTCCAGTCAGTGCATCATATATTTTTGGAAGCATCGCACAGATATGATCGTATGATTAATGTCGCGATCAGCGTAGCCCTATAACTGAGTAGTCTCATTGTGCTTGAAAGGTCATCTCGGTCATAGAATGTGTGTCTTCATCGCTTCCACACCCCCACGATTTCGTAAAAGCGCAATATATCTGCATAAAAATATCTAGCGATACCGCGAAAATTACTATACAAACACACAATAAAACCGTAAAAATCTACCTTATAACGTTCAACCCGTAAACTATAGAAAGAAATAATAAAGAAGGACTATAGTTTCATTCGATGTACGATCATACAATCTTAACTATGTCCATGAAAAAAAAAATGAACACATCTGTTCATTGAGGTATAAATCACAAAGCGATTGAATAATTAAGAAAAGAGTGACCTCTTCCTCCCCAAAACTATGACATGGATGTTTGATGATTCTCATGAAGAGTAGTCTCTTCAATTTAAACCTGAACGGTCGAACCAAAAATGCTGTACCTCGCAGTCTTTACCTTGTTGTACTTGGAGGCACTGGGTACTTTTGGTGCTTTCGAATCAATCAGGCGTCTTCTGCTATCCATCAGTGCGCGTCTGTTAGCGCTATGTGCGTGAGATGCGCTCGAATTGAAGAAGGAAAACCCTGAAAATGTAGAGTCTGCCGAATCGTTAGACATGACCGAGCACAAATCTGAAGTCAGGGCAGTTTTCTTCGAGCTTCTAAGCAGGTCGAGCCTCGACGACGATCTGGACCCGGTTCTCGAAAGACCGAGCTTCTCTCTCAATGATTTCTTCTCCAGCTTGTCGCAGTCAAGGCCTGACTTGGTTGATCTTTGCGTCAACGAGAAAGTTCTCGAGCTTGCAGTCATCGATGTTCTCGAGGTTTGCTGCGGTTGCATCTGAGGGCTTGACCGCGATGTTCTTCTCAACTGTGGGTGAGATCTAGGCTGCACGGCAGCAAATGCAGGTTTAGGCTCAGCAAGAGACGGCGCAGCTGACTTTCTCGAGGAGGTGACAGGCATAAACAGATTGAGTAAGTCAAGACAGTCATCGTCGTCAGAGTCGGAGTCCACTGGAGTAGTGATACCGGTAACTTCCTCGATGGTATCCTTCCTCACCTTTTGCGGCGCCACAGGCGTCTCAAGTTGAGCTGGTTGAGGTTTGCTGACAACGCTATTTTGAGCCATATTCTGTAAAACAAAGCTGCTCTTCATGAAGCCTGCAGAGACTCTGTACTTAGTTTGGTTCTTCACATAAGTGGTTCTTGGCTCTGGAATGTCGAGGGGCTTCATGAAACTGATGCTGCTAGTCTGTGACGATTGTCTCGACTGGTGGGTATGTTGCATGACATTCTTACCCAGCTGGTGAGGAGCAAAGTTTGGTGAAGAGTTTCCTGAGGAAATCGATGACCTGTAGTCAGAATTATGCAACGACAACGTCAGCACTCCTGAAGAAACCTCATCATGGCTGGACGACCGTGCGCCATAACTTGTTGAGGTGTTATCGCTCACAGTGTCATTCTCGCTGTCATATTTCGAGGAGGTGTCATCGTCAAAGTCAGCCTCTCTAATTGGTGCCAACCCTTTGCCATAGTGGTTCTGTGCCTGAAAGGTTGTCTTCGTCGCTGTGCTAGGGATTTGATTTGCAATTTCGAGCAACTCATTCATCAAAGACAGCTCATCGTCCGAGTTATCATCCAAATTTTCCTGAAAGTTTGAGGTGAGAACCTTGGGAGCTGTTGCCGATATGAATCTGTGTGCTTGCGTGGATGCTTGCTTAGAAAACAATGGAGCAACAAACTCCGACTCATCTGCTTCGCATTCATCGTTTGTGTAAGTTGACGGAGCTGGTGCTCTCCTGCGAAGCCTTCTAGGATCAAATGGAGCCTGGGGAGGCTGCACAACTTCTTCCTCATCGTCAGATACTGGCAAGTGTGTAGGCTTTGTGAGCTTGTACTGAAGTCTCCTGGGGTCCCTGGCCATGGTCGTAGTTACAGGTGAGGCTGAGAAATCTGAATCCTCTTCTGAGACATCAGTTACTCCAGCATCAACGCCGTCGAAAGGTGGACTCGGCAAATGTTTGTCGAACAGCATGTTCCTTGGCGGGGCATCATGCAATGAGGAACACGTTGAGGTAGGACGCCTGGGATTTTTGGCCGGAAGATCATCGTAGTCGTCCATATTTGGCTGCTTTGAGTTCCGCCTCAACTTTCTGGGGTCAAAAGCTCCATCCGATGTGAATGATTGAGGTGGTGGGCTAGCAGATGACACTGGTGTCAATGGTGTTTGCAAGACTGGCGAAGTTATCTTCAATGAACGGAGCTTCTTTGCAGACATCGGTATGGCAATTGCTGGAACGGCCGCCTCAAGCTCAATGTTAGGAGCTTCATTGGCGCTTCTTCTGAACCCCTTATACTTGTCGTTTCCGGAGAGTTGAAACTTGACTTTGACAGGCCCGAAGTTGACATTGCTGCTGCTAGCACTCTTGTCTGAGTACCCGCTTATATCGTGATGCTCCTCACCATCCAGCTCGACGCTGATCAAGGACCTGGAATCACTCTGGTCAGACGAGCATTGAAGAAGAGCATTGGCCAAGTAAAGATAAATTTTTACCCACAAGCCTTCCAACTGCGGGCTGAATCTGCCCTTGCCCAAGGTTTGATGAAACGTTTGTATCAACGAAATTCCCAAGGGCTCAATGTAATTTATTCCGAGGTTGATGATGCTGGGGTTTTCGGCGACAAACTGCGACATGCACTCGTGCAATTTGTCCGAGTCGTCGAGATATGCCATGGTAAACGAAACCATCTCCTTGAATAAGGCAGACTGCTCACGTACTACGCTCTCAGAGCCAAACAAACTGTGAAGCTTTGGGTTTGTGTTGATCATGTTAGCGAACAACTTGTTCATGAATTGAGACTGGCCATTTGCGGACTTGTGGTTCAAGTTCAGCCAGGTGAATTGAACCATGAAGAGGTCATTTTCCTCAAGAGTGAGCGTCGACATTAAAGCTGAACTCTATTGGAAAGGTCAATTCTCTTACGTTAGCACAACAAAGTTGACGACTGATAATTATCTGCAATTGAAGTCCTGGAGTATGCTAGTTGATAGCTTTCCGCTTACGCTGTGCCTGCGAAACTCGTTGACGGGCCATCTTGTTTTTATATAAGTCGAAAGTGGCGAAACGGAGCCATCGTCATCCTGAATTACCCTACAAAGTAAGAGTGGCCATAAATGTGCTTCCCAATGTCGTAATTTTCGCACAGTCGCTGTGGTAGCCTGTGCATGTTAAATTGGGTTTGCTAAATGGGGAAGTTTTTGGCAGCACCTACTTTACCTGATTGGGAAGTTATTGTGAGCCCTGCAATTTTTTGGAGTCGCGCGCGTGATAATAAGAAGGCGCGACCGGGCCCCACATGACAAGTATCAGATAAAGGTAACTTTAGAGTCGGAGATATTGGTGGGGTAGTGGGGTCTCAGCTACCCTTGAATCTGGAGCAACCAATTCAATTGGATAAGGAAGGAAAACGACGCAAAGTGTCAATCATCAAATGTTGTTGCCTGTAGCGTAGAAAGAGATTAAGTCGCGCGAACTGGCTGTGCTCGACGTACAAGTGTACCTGATTAACTTGATGCTGCAAAGAAAGCATCTTCCTCCTCTATGAGCGGGTGGTCCATTATAATACACTCTCACTTCTCGTCTATGGCTACCTTATTTTCTGCATCCTTCTCCTCAGACGATAACTCTTTGACCGAGCCAGTTAGTGTACTCTCGCCATCCGACACCGACGATTCCGAAGCAAACCCGGTGTCTACACGTAAATCATGGTCGAGAGCTTTTGTGCTTTCACTTGTGACTTGTTCGTGTTCCCGCCCATCCTGCTGGTGGCTTTGGTGTTCTTGTTCGCCGGCAACCCACGCCTCCGCCTTTTCGAGTTGATGATTGAAGACGGTCGTCAACCTTGAGATCATATCCAAAGACTCCTTGGCGAATACAAGCACACGGTCGTTGGTGTGTTGTCCGCCACTTGAGGTACTGGACTGTTGCACGGTCGTCGGTAGCGATAGAATGATTTTTCTGATGGTGCCTTTGAGCTGGTCGTCGTCAGTAGACTCTATAGAGTCACTCCTCTGCTTGCCACGTGCGTTTTCAAAATTATCGCAGGTGATACTGTCATGCGGTGCGGGCGAAGAGCTTCTGCTGCTTTCGTTACTTGTGCTGAGGGACGAAGGCTTGAAGTTGGATATCAATCTTATGATGTTCTTCACAGTCGTTACAATTTCGGTTTTTGTCTTCTGTGCGTCATCCTGCTTGGCGGCATCAGTTGCATCTCGCTTTTCACGAGCCTCGATTTCTTTGGTCACCACCTTCTGTTGCAAATTATGCACCAGATTGTTGATCTTGTCGTTGGCGAGTCGCAAAATGTGAAGGCAAAACTGTAATCTTTTTTTGGTCTCGAGGGAAACCATGATAGTGTCGGTATTTAACGAGCTTCTTCTAGAAGGAGACTGCGCGGGTACTGTGGTGTAAGCCGTTTGCTCCTCAAGTCGTCTCTTTTTGGATCCCTTGCGCGCCTGTTTTGCCTGGTAACGATTATTCAAGTTCAGCTCAATCTTGGTCACCACGGGAAAGGCTGCCTTTTCCACAATTTCCGCCGCATAGTTGAAGGGGGCATACGTGCGTTTGGAGTAGTCATAGTACTTGACCGCGTTGGTGACTATAGGGTGCCGAGAGACTTTGTTCACACTTGCCACCAATGGATGTTGCGTAGTGCTTTGTAGTGACAATGACTGGAGCGGTGACGCAATGTTGGGGCGAGAGACTATATTAGTTGGTGGAGTCGAAGTTCGCGGAGGTATAGCAGTGCTGTTAGTGATACTATTAGCTTTGAGATTGATTTGGGTGAGCTGGGTGAGCGCCTCCGCGGCAGATACTAAATCATGGTCACTGTCGGGACGCTCCTTCGAGACTGATGGTAGTGGCGCCGGTGATGAGGCGTTGCTTGAGGTGTATGCTTCCATGTAACCGCCCGCGCCCAACAGCAGCAGTACCGACCTGTAAGTAGTTTGGTTGGCCTCGTACGCTGGAGCATGAGACGTCGCGGATAAGGATAATTTACGCTTACTGGCTCGTTCCATTCTCAATACCTGAAATAAAAAGACGATTGATCGCAAGCAATCACCGATGTGTCAAAGTTAATTCGTAAAAGGGTGAGGTCAGACAGCACTTCCGGGTATTGGTGGCTTCTGAGGGGGCTTTTCCCTTGCTCAAAAGAAACAAATGCGTAAAAGCTAAGCAACAATAGTGGTACCCTGCTTGACATTTTCATAAGATGGTCTTCGATGCCGGCTAGCATGTGAAGTTTCGTTCTACACACGACAATTGTTTTTGGCCATCACCCAACCCGTCAGAGTGCGGAGCTGATAAGAAACGCTCGCGCACTGATGCCTAACTCTCGTATTATCAGTATGCCACTTTCGTATTAGCACTCTGTACGTACTAGATACACCGAGGCTAGTGGCAACACCAGAATACGTCAAATCTTCTATTTGGGCAATCAGCCGGCATGGAATGGGAAAGAGTATGGGTACGTTCTTTGGGGAGGGGTGGGGGTGCATGTAATCTTTACTTATCCTAAATCTTTGTTGAGCCTGAACGCCAGTGCTGCGACATCGGAATTTTGGCGTCAGGCCCCAACTCCCTTTCTTCGGACTCAATGACCTTAGAGGCAACCCAACCTCGTCCAGGTATCAATAACCTCTTGAATCTCTTTCCACTAGCGTCAAACTTGTTTAGGGATTTGAACTGCAACTCTCCAGTTGGGACTAGTTGGTTGAGGTTTGCAGCTGAAATATTAGTAATTGTCCGACATGATTTGGTTGATTGAATACGTTGCAAAATCGACTCCTTGAATGAAGATTTGATATTCTCGTCATCTTGCAAGGCTCCTGTCAGCAAGATTTTCGAACTGTCAAGAGCCGCCGTAATCAATGCCTTCTTATGTTGGTTATTTCCATTATCTGGCATTATAATTGGGGTGGTGCTGGGGGTTTCCTCGCAAAACCCATCGCTAGAGTAAACCCCAGTACTGGATGATTGTGCGTTTGCCTCTTTCGTAGCAACAAAAACTGGTGAATTCACAACAAGAGCAGCTGTGAGCACTCCGCCCCCAAATAAACATTTGTTTATCTTGCCTACAGCAATACCGAGTTGCGTATTGCAGTTTCTGATGTTGCGAACCTCTCGACTAACGTCGCCAATTTCTCCGAGTCTATTCTTCAATGCTTGCACGGTAGACCTCAACGAGGATTGTGAATCAAGTGTAATTGATCCTTCCGAAATGCGCGTATTGGATTCAATAGCCAACTCAAGCTCTAATCCTTTGATTATAGACTCCAACAAGTTCAATTTTTGCCAAAAGCTTTTAAAAGTCATGGTTATAATAACGCACAACATCAAGGCGCCTGATAAAAGCGACCATTGGACGCCACTCCAAGGCTTATGTATCGCGTAAACCTCATTGAAACAATTATTGATTCTCAACATAAGAAAGAGACCGTCTTGCTCTACAGAATCACTTATGGATTCGAAAGATCTTAGAAATGAGTTAGTATGAGGGCCAGCCTCACATCATTAGTGCTCATTATCGAGATATTCCGACACATACCGTGCGAGATACTTAGAGCCAGCCTTCGTTAAGTTACCTTGAAGTTCAGTTAAAATATCATCTTTATGGGCCAAAAAGCACTCATGCCCACTAAGACCACGCTTGTAATTGACACACTGAACTAATTTTTGGAAATGTTCGGACTGGCTTAACAGATAGTAAGTTGGTTTCGTACACCGTACAAAGCAATATGAAATCAAAAGCCAAGCCGAGAATGCTATTGCCACGCTGAACGTCGTTGTTTGTGGGCGCCACAACTGAGATGGAGAGGGAGTGTGGGAAAGCCAGGACATGAAGCTCGGTTTCATTAATACGAGAGTAAGCGTTTCTTTCGCTCAAAAGTGCTTTTTGCAACCACTCGGCTAGTGTGCAAACGTGACGTATTGTATTTTCTAGCCTCAACTTTAAACGTGAGTTGTATGATAAATAATGTACTTTTATGTTATAGTGGTTTCTCTATTATCAAGCTTGCGCGTCATTAGCATTTGCTTTGACGTATTCCGCAGCCTTCGCCTTAACCCGGGCGCACTCTTGTTCAGTGCCCTTCTCCTCTTCGAACAGAAGCCATTTGGAAAAGAAGAACTTTGCCTGCTTACGCGACAAATTCTTAGTTATCACTCTTTCAAACAAATCCTCAACTTTTTGTTTATCGCCATGTTTAACCTCCTGGTCAATGTATACGTTCCACAAATCGATACGCTTAGCAGCATCCGAGATAAGGCCTTCAAAAAGTGATCTACCCTGTTCTGGGTCTCCCTTTGTAAATTCCAACTGAGCGAATTTCCTCACAACATCAATGTGGCTCTTTTTGGGCAAAATCTGCAAAGCTCTTGCCAAGACCTCGTGCGCCTCTGGATGTAACTTGCGGTCCAACAACGATGAACCAAACTGAACCCAAATGGAAACCTCCTTGCCGAATTTCTTGCACATGATTCTGTACAAGGCATCAGCCTTGTCGAATTTTTCAGACATCAAAAATATTCCAGCCAACTTTTGGTGCATAGTGAGGGAGTCCATGTACTGACAAGAGCGCTTGAACATCTCGTCCAAGGATTCCTCAGTGCCGAACGTATTTTCCAAATTCAACATGGCGATCCAAATGTTCATCTTCTCTTGTTCATCACGGTAGTTGATGGTGCTCAATGCGCGCTCTCCGATCTCTCTGGCCTTTTCTATTTCACTCAACTGGAGCTGGAACGACATGTAGTTCATCCACAAGATGGACAGATTGGGGTTTCCAACCAAAAGCCTCTCGAAGTCAGCAACGGACTGGGGTGTTCTGGTGTTAAGATCTGCGGTCACGTCTTCAGTGTGAGCCTTGGAGACCTTTGGCCGCTTCTTTCTATCGTTAGAAAAGTCCTCATCGTCAGAGTCATACTGGGCCTCAGCCTGGTCTAAGATCGATGCAGTCCAGTCGAAACCATTAGTGGACAATCCACCCGACTTTGGGCTTTTCGTATCAACCTCCATGGCTTCGTCCTCTGATATTTCCTCCGAGTCCTCGGCCACGTCAACCATGATATCATCGCCTTCATCAGAATTCACCTCTTCTTCGTTACTATCGTCACCAACACTGGCAGCCTCGGAACTGATGTCCTCAACTTCAGATGAACCCTCGTCCACTTCCATCTCGTCGTCCTGTTCTTCGACATCATCGCTGAAGTACGAAGCCTTCATTCCCAATGAAAGTTGCTTCTTGGCGGAGTCAATCGACAACACCTTCACCTTTACTCTATCACCTTCCTCGAATAAGGACGTGACATTTTCCACCTTTTTGTCGGCAATCTCGGAATGATGGCACAAACCACTGATGTTGACAGTTCTGTCCAATTTGACGAAAACACCAAAGTCTGTTGCCTTTCTGACGGTCCCTTCGTAGACGTCGCCCACTTGCAAATCCTCAAACTTCTTCAAGACATTCAAATCACCATTGACTTCGCTATCCTTGAGAGTCATTAATATCCTTCCTTCTTCCTTGCAAGAGGCTATTTTTCCCAAAACCACCTGGTGCGGCTTGAAGTACTTCTTCCAGTCTTTCAAATATGCATCCGAGAGATCAGCCACTCTCACTAAAGCGTGAACAGATCTGCCCAAGGCAACATAGACACCGTTATTGGCAACGTTCTTTACGAACCCGTGAACAACGTCTCCACGAGACAAGTCAGCAATAGAGTTGATCGTCTTGTCCTTTGCTAGTGATGTTCTCAACGAGACCGCAATCTTCTTTGAGTCAGCATCGATGTCGATGACTGTGGCAGTCACGTAGCTGTTTGTGTGGAAGACATCCTCGATCTTTTCGGTGTAATCATTCAAAGCGTCAGTGATAAAAGCAGAAGCAACAACATTGTTGCCCAAATCCACTAAGACGTAAGTCTCCTTCGTCTTCAAGACCCTGGCTGGGTATCTCGAGCCAGCTGCGACATCATCAATCGAGGTGACCATCTTGGTTCTCCCCAGCAATACAAGACAATTATGCTCATTGTCAACCTCCTTGGTCACTACTTGAAGCGCTGATCCAATAGGCAAGTTATTTTCCAAATCAGTGAATACCTCCGCATCATCCGACAACTCCATAAAGGGGATACGTCCTCTCACAGAAGGCGATATGGAAGCCCAAGCGAAACCTTCGGCAATATTGTTGACATAGGCGATCCATCTTGACCCCACTGACACACCGTTCAAGTTCAAAAGTTCGGAAGAATTTTTGGAAGTGGTAAGCAAGGATAACTCCAAGATAGTTTGCTTATTGGTCTTCCTGTGGGTAATGGGTAAAAATTTGTGGGTTTTGGCATCATGATAGCCGATGATTTTGGCATCGAGCTCTTGGCCACGGGAGAACTGAGACAATGGCTGTTTCTTGTCCCTGATGTCATCCCAAGATGCAAAGCACTGAGTGATGTCAACGCGGCCTTGAAGGTTGTCAGCTAACTGAACATTCAATTGTGTACCACGAACTGACTTGACCACAATTTTGGTGTGAACACCGGGAACGAGGTCCCTAACAAACTTCTTATTCTTGTCAACAGGGTTGACGAGATCCACCGCGTCCTCATTACAATTATCCTTATCAGACGTTGCGGTGTTCAACGACAACAAAAACCGCTTGTTTTCGTTGTCAATACGAACAACCTTGCAAGTCACCGATTGATACTTGTAAAATCTCTTCTCGAGAGGAGTGGAGTCCTTCTTGTGGTGCTCTTTGGCATACTTGGCCAAGACCAACCCAGTCAATCTGCCGGCAAACGAAACAAACAAGCCCATGCTGGTCACTGACTTGACGAAACCATGCAAAGAATCGCCGTCGAGTTTGATATCTTTGAAATGAGCTGGAATATTTCCATCCTTAACGAGTGATGCCTTGGCTGACAAGATTGCAGTTCTGGCCTTTAAGTCCTTCTCCAAGACAATCGCCTTCAAAGTAGAGCCAACCTTGAGATTCTTGAAGAGAACTCTGTTTTGCTCATAGTTGCCATCGGAGAGATGTCCCAGGTAGATCACACCTCTCAAGTTGCTGCCGTCTTGCAATTCAACAATGACAGACTCGCTGGATTTTTCAACGACGGCAACATCCACAACAGATTTGCCCGGTATCAAGCGGCTGATGGCCGATTTCTGTGCATCGTTCAACTCCGTTGACTGTCTCAAAGTCACTAATATTCTCTTAGTTTCGTGGTCCACCTTCAAAATCTTGACCTGTACCGTTTGCCCCACTTTCAAGTAGTCTCTGGCGTCGTTGACAAACGTTTCCGATATTTCATTTTTAGGCAAAAATGCACTCAAGTTGCCAAAGAATGATACAATGACACCATTGTGTACAAACTTCTCCACCGTGGCGGGGGTTTTCAAGCCAATCTCGGCACCCTCGAACGTGCTCAAAATGGCAGTATCCTCAACATTGACCAAGGATTTTTTCAAGGTGACCAAAAGCTTGTGACCAACCTTTTTGTAAACTCTGCCTCTAACCTTGCCCCCAACTTTGAACTTGCGCTCTGGGTAAACCAACTTGATGTCAGACATCTGTGACGACGGCACAAACGCTTCCAAAGACTCGAAAACCTTCAAAACGATGCCGCCAGCGTCGGGTAAAACCTTGATGATTTCAGAGGCGGGTGCCAATTCACCTATGGGCACGTCGTGAATAGTCAAGTATTTGGTTGAAATTTGCTTGGGGTCCATGGTAAGGACCAACAAGTTCTCCACCTGATTGTAGCCAATGACTCTGGCACTATGCTTTGATCCGACTGAATAGTGAGTTTCCAACGTTTGTTTTTGATCGGTTTTGGAGTGATGCACCTGTCCGAAGATTTCACTCGAACCCAATCCAATGTACAAGTAGTTTGGGTCCGATCCCTTGACCTCCACTTCGGCGAACACATGTCCGACGGGGAACGCCTCCAAGGCAGCGGTGCGAAGTGCGTCGGTTTGGTCCAATGCTATTATGTGTGGCAACTGCGACAAGATTAATCTTTTGGTGCCAGCCTTCAGCAAGACCGCAATAACACGGGCCTTGATGTTGTTGCCAACAGTGTACTTGTGCTTAATGGCATTAAAGTCATACACGTGGTTGCTCAAGTGACCTAAGTTGATCGTGGCATCGATGAACCCCAAGACCTTGGCCACAATACCGTTTTTGGTGACATCGCTAACCAAGGCATCAACCATAGCACCGGGTTGTATAGCGTCAATGGTGGACACAGTGGTGACGATATTCTTCTTGGACCCGGCGAAATTGCCAGCGGCCGGTCTCAAGTTGATCGTTCTAGAGGATGCAGAGGGCTGTGAAATGATTGTGGCAAGAATAACGCTACCAGCATAAGCGTTGAGGCGGTTGTCACCTAACTCCTTGTTGGAGATGAACCCAGACAAGCTTGGCCTGCCTGTGTTTAAGATTATGCCATGATCTTCCACTGACTTGACCGAGCATTGCAAAACGTTGCCAGCAACCAAGTCTTCGTCTTCGAGATTCGCATTTAATGCTTCCGGTTCGATGGTGAACTGTATTCTCTTCTTCGTTGTGGCCAGTGTGGAGG
Source organism: Debaryomycetaceae sp. JAC-2022a (assembly GCA_032598715.1). Lineage (NCBI taxonomy): Eukaryota > Fungi > Ascomycota > Pichiomycetes > Serinales > Debaryomycetaceae > Debaryomycetaceae sp. JAC-2022a. Next base: position 1,895,980 of record CP095433.1, on the reverse strand, counting down.
TGGGCTTAACCACCTTGGCCTTCAACCATTGGCCCACCGAAAAAAGCGATTCCAAACTGGGCAACTCGTGTTCTTTCTTCATTGTGGCAGTAGTGGTACTGGTTGTGTCCTCGTCATCGCTGTCTTGCTCATCTGTCTGCGCCTCTTGCAGCTTTTCAAAACTTTCAATTGCCTCCATGAGCTCTTCACTGATGGATGTCATAGGCACATATCCAACTAAGTTGTCGCCCACAGCCAATGTCAAGTCAACCTTGTTGATGGACACCACTTGTGCCAACACCAAGGTGTCTGCGATCAAGTTTTTATAGCTGAAGTTCTCAATCTGCACCGATGACTTCTCTTCGTCCTCCTTGTCAGTGGTGGTCAGCTTACGCTTAGCCAGCTTGGCTCTTTTGGTTGGTTGGTCCGATTTAGGTCCGCTCGATCTTTTGTTGCTAACAGACTCAAACAAGACATCGCTGGTGGCCTCATTGGAGATCTCCTTAACTTCAAGAGGTGTCAATGCGGTGGCACCACCTCTGGGGAATGCCACGTCGCTGCTGCTCATGATAGATGTGGCCCCATCAGAGCCTGCGGCTCCAGTCTTCTTACTGTCCATCGTCAATGTGCGGATGTGGCGGTGTACGATTGCGTCGACGCTCTCTTTGGTTCAAGATGATTATACAAAGCGTCTATACACACACACACATGTATTCACAAGAATCAAATACCTTGCTTGTATGAGTTAAAAGCTATTCAAAGATGCTCCAAGATTTTTTCGTGTTTCCACTTCCCCATTGGAAAATCTTTTGTTGCATCCCATCTCATCCCTAAGGATAGGCGCGATGAGGCACTGCATACAATCCGCCGAGTGCACAGTGCATGCAGTGCAGCGACCTCAGACAGTCCTAAATACACAAGCGACGATTAGAGGCATCCAAGTCCTTGCGCTCAGCCATAATCGACCGCGCCTCGTCGGCACTATATTTGCGCAAGAGCTTGGAAAAAAATATCCCACAAGCGTTGCACAATGTCCTCTTGCCGTCAGGTCCGCGCCGCCATTCGGGCGACGAGCGCGACCGGCAATGGTTGCAAATCAACTCTTTGGCGCTGGTACTTAACTCGGGGTTGAATCCACCGGCGGCGGTACGCGCCGGATTTTCCACCTTCGCTACAGCGTGCGCACTGGCGGCAACCATATTGGGGTTGATTTTGACATCCATAACACGTTCATTGGGTACTTTGAGCCCGCAGGTACCTCGCGTTTGTAGCCTCTTGTCAATATCTTTTCTTCTTGTGCAATAGTGCTCAAAAGCATCCACGCGCAACCGTTTCGGCAATGTTGACAGGCGAGCAGCCTTTGTCGACAAAAGGCTTGATTTTCTCAGCGACGCAGGATGGTATGACGTGGCAGAATAACTCACGTAGAATTGTGGGCTCAGCAATCGGCGTTCTACTTGAGCTTCCCTAGCTGATGGTGACCTGCCAAGCTGCAGATTCAGCACATTCGGAGTGAGGCTCCAACTAGTACGCGCTGAGGCTGGCTTCTCAAACTTTCTCAGGACCTGATTACCACCTCGAATGGGCGCCTCGACTGCATGCGTGGCAAGCCCATGATGGTGGAACATAAACAGTCCATAGTTTGTAGGCAGCATTGTTGCCGACAAGCGTGGGAGAATGCTCACCGGCAAGTGTGCTTCATTTTGAGACCTATTCAAAAACTGGGTCAACTCATCAAAAGAAGGAAGAGTAGTTCCCGTTTGGCGTCTCATCGGCCAACATTCACTCATTGTAACGACTTACTTGAAGTACACCCAGTGGCAAATCTGGGTGCCGAGTAATATTGGTTATATACTCAATAGTAGCCACATATGCATGGAAAGTCGATTTAGCAATTATTACCCCTCAGTGCTTCGATAGTGGTAAGAAACAATCGATCGCGTGCCTAATGGGCTATGATATCGGCATTGTGGGTCAGGTGTGAGATTTCTATGCAACAGGCTGCAGCGCCCGTTTGCGCCATCTTGCATGTTCTTGCAGCGTGTGTAGTTGCAGAGAGGCGTGCAGCCGGAAATGTTCACAGAATAAATGCAAAGTAAGCTGCAACGCATTTTTGTCACGGCCACAATTGCCCACGCCATCATGTCACCCCAGAGAAGGTGATGTTAAATGGTATCACCATGTGCTTTTCCCAGATGTGTGACGGCTAACGCTATTAGAGCAATATCAAATGCATCGGGGTGCATCATTTTTTCTTGCGCCTAGACTTGGAGTTGCCCGACCGTCTTTGAATAACAACCTGTCCATCCCGTTCGTCATCTGGCCGGTCTTTGAACTTTTCTTGAGTTTCCAAAAAAAACATCAAGTCTTTAACTTGTTCACCAAGGTCCTGATTTGCTAGTTCTAGACTTTTGTTGGCCTCGGTCAAATGGTCAACTTTGGATGATAACCCCTCGTTCAACGAGGTTGACTCATTTAGCTCCCGTGACAACTTGGTTATTTTGTCGTCCTTATGTCTCAACTTTTGTTCGAGTTTGGGGATAACTGAAGTTGTGAGCGTGCTGAGCTTGTCAGAGAGCTCGTCCACTTTGGCTTCCAAAAGCGGCAAATTCGTAGGAGCCTGGCGTGAGGCACCCGCTTGAAGTGTATCAATGCCGTTTTGTTTCAAGATCTCCTCGTAATGTTCCCTTTGACTGGCCAACTGATCGATTAAGAGCTGTGAGTATTCAAATCCAACCTCATCGATCTTGTCAAAGTCTTCGCCGATGCTTGACGCAAGTTTAGGATTCTGCAACTGCAGTTGGTGATTGGCATTACTACCGAACCCAGCGGAAATTAACCCGCTTTCGCCAAATGCACGGTTGCCAGGGCTGACGTTGGAGATTTTCTCTGGAAGTTCGACCAATTTTCCGTCCGACTCGTTCGCCACAAGGCGATGTACGTAGTTGTCACCAACGTAGTCCCACACGCGCGACGTTTCCAATTCCATTGCAAAGCAATGTCCCGTGGCGATAAAGTGGTTGAGGGAGTGTTGCTGTGGAGCGTATCGATCACAGCCCAAGTTGCCACATATTAAACAGATCCAGAGATTGTTCACCTCTTGACATTGAGAGCAATGGTCTTCAACAACTGGGGGCAGAATCGACGACGACAACCCCGGGCTGGCCTGTGTCGTTGCCGTCGTCATTGTCAACGACGTCCCCGGTGCCAGCAGCGTCGTAGACGAAGACCTACGAAATTCCAGCAACCTCCGAACGCTGCGACGCACTTTTTGGTTTGAGACATTGATGGAGTACCGACAAATGGGACACGAGTCGTCGCGCCATTTCGAAAGACACTGGCAGTGGAATGTGTGCTGACACGGGATAGTCAACAACCCAGTCACAGAGGAGTCCATGCGCTCGAGGCACACGGGACAAGTGGGTAGCTCCACTAAGCGTTCAGTCTCGATGTCGTCCTGAATGCGCTTCTTTTCTCGACTGGTGGTGGTGAAGGGATCGTCAAGCAAAAATGGAATGAGCGACGCCTCTCTTCTCTCCGTCAACCCATAGAGGTCCTCTTCATCTTTCTCCTCCTCCTCATCCACAATCACTGAGCTTTCCCTCCCTTCTGCCCCTGAATTGTGGACGACTCCGTCAAGCAGTATAGTCCTGACAAACAAGGCATGGCACGTCTCTGGCTCCATTGAGTTGAAGGCCTTACCGTTGTAGACATGCTGAAACTTTGCCGCCTCGAGCGGACCCGCAAACTTGATCAACACGAGAAATCTATTGGGCTTTTCGCTCTTTAAAATTCGTATGTGCGTGATGTGCTCCAAATTGGCCTTGCCCAAAAACCCCAAGAGATCGGTGGCGGTGAAGTAAGTGGGTACCGCGGCAATACACACCATGGTATCGTCACCATCGATCAGCGTGCGAGACGATGCCTCATCCACCTCGAACTCGCGGTACAATCGGATCACCCCTTCCCCGACATAGCTGCCCTTCAAGGGCTCCAAGTCGCGTACCATACTCAATTCAGACGGCTGGTTAATATCCTTCACAAAAACGGACGAGATTCGGTAGTCGTTAGCGGCGGCTGTGGAATCGAGCTCAATTACAATATGGTACGTGTCAGTGCCAATCATCACCCTCACATGGGTGCTGAAGATTTCGGGCTCCCTCCTTGCAATTATCTGAATTCGGCCATCTTGATCATTACGTACTGCATACTACATCAGGAGTGCTTGGTCATTATATTTCTACGAACTGCTGGGGCCAGAGCCCGAGGCGGGTCCGGAGCCAGGGGCGGCACCAGCGCCACCACCCATGAACTGGCTAGCCATGTTTCTCAACATGGGGTTGTTCATCAACTCTGAGAGATCGGGCCCCGCGCCACCGCCTTCGGTACCGGCGCCGCCTTCACCACCCAAGCCCATGTTCTGGGCCATGTTGCGGAGCATTGGATTATTCATCAACCCTTGCAAGGCGCCAGGGTTGGACATGAGGTCCTGAGCTGCCTTCATCACTTGCGGATTCTTCATCATGTCGGCAAAGTTGGGCATGCCGCCACCGGCGCCACCCCCAAACATGTTGCTAAAATCAGGCAACCCACCGGCACCAGCGCCAGCACCGGCACCAGTGTCAGCGCCAGTGTCGGCTGCACTCTTGTCAAGAGCCGACAGCGGCATCGAACTTTCGAGCTCCTCCTCCACTCTACGTTTGGCAGTTTCGTAGCCCTTGACCATCGCGTCAGTCTTGGTGGCGCCTTCAACCTCCAAGCCCAGCTTGTAGGCCTCCATTGCGCCCTTGGCATCGCCCAAGGCGTACTTTGCCAACCCCAATCTCGAGTAAGCCTTGGCGAAGTTCTTGTTCAACTTGATAGCTGCTTCAGCGTCCTCAACGGCCTTGGTATGCTGGCCCGCTTGTGAGTACGCAGCAGCTCTATTGGACAAGTACACCACGTTGGATGGATTCAAGGCAATGGCCTCGGTATACTTGGAGATTGCACTGTCAAAGTCCTTGTTTGCCATGGCTCTGTTACCTTCGAGCTTCAACTTATCGGCGTTTTCTTGCTCCGCAGCTGAGGGTGTGGCCACCGCTGGCGACGCCAGCGGCGCGGCCTCAGTGATATCTGTCGCCTTGCTCTTAGCATCACTATCCTTTAAGCCCTGCTGGACCAAGCTTTGCAACGACCTGCCGCCAAAAGCAGCGTCAATGGTTTTTTGGTCGTCATCCTTCTCAACTTCAAAGGCGTCGGCAATGCAGTCAATGGCCACATCCATCGATTCGGAGTAGTCCTCTGCAATAACCTGGCTGGAGACACTCTTTCTCAAGAAGTGGATCACAGCCAACGCAAGGTCTTTATCAGAAATAGACATTGTTCGGGAAATGCAGAGCAAATGAGAACAGTGGTGTTACAGTGGTGCACTTATAATGGTGCTCGTTTTTTTCTGAGGGGCGACTCCGACATGTGATGTACGGGAATCAGAATCTAGAAGCTTCTATGCACTCCATGCTTATTATGCTATCTATTTTGAATTGAAAGTGTTGCGGTTGATGTGTTGGGGTTTCGGCGAGTAGCACTGACTCGTTGGAGCGAAGCAGCCAATTGACTATTGCGCTGCTCCGATGCGCAGACAAAGTCTTTGGCACAATGCGCGATGCTGTATTTCAAGAGATCGGACTTGAATTTGAGAAATGTGCTAATCTCCGCCGCCAATGTCTCGTGCTCCAACTTGAGCAGAACATTCAAGCTCATTAATCGCTTGATAAGCTCTGATCTTGAAAGAAGTAGGTTCTTGTACTTTGTTTCTTTGTTTTCGATCACGCCTGCGAGATTGAAAAATGAGGTGATGGAGGCGCTGCCGGTAGCGCTATCATCGGAGTGCCCGATAGTGTTAGTCACGTGTGTGTTCTCGTATTTTCGAATATCGGCGTTGCACTCCACAATCTGAGCATGCACCGATCTCCACGTGTCAATGTTGTCAATTGTCAGAGTGATATTAACCATGAGCTCGGATACAAACAACAACATGAAAGTCATATGCTGTAGATGACCCCGATATGCCAGCGAGCTGGTTACGTTATGCAGATGACGCGATACGTTGCTTTCACTCGATGTCCAGTTATCGATGAAACCGTCATACCTTTCTTTGAATTCAACGCCTTTTCTCTCTAAAAGTCCCAATGTCCTCTGCAACTTGGAAGCGATAGCCTTGAATTTGAGTAAATCATTCGTTGAGAAATTGAGAAAGAACTCAATTTCCAGGATTTTGGCGGAATCAAATCTGATGGCACCAACGGCATTTTTCTCCACATCATGGTGACTCTTGATATCCTTTATGAGATCCAATGTCAGGTATTCTGCAGCCGTCTCGCACAGGCTAAGTATCTGCCAGACACTACCCTCGAACGAGTATTTGGGATGATGACTCAAGCAGATCAAGAATGTGTTCAAGGTCTCGATGAATCGATTTACCTTGAACTTGTTAAAGGGTGGGAACACGGCAGTTGTCGCGGGTGCCGGATAATTTGAGAAGAACTGGTCCTTCAGTGGCAAGATTGAAATCGGAAATTGTAATTTCATGAGATAGATGCTCTGAGAAATGACCTCAATGGGGAGTCCAAAGGTGGAAAATGTGTCATGAGGATGGTCTTGTTTGCGGAAAAAGACCACCCAGTCTTTCGAGGCATGGTCAAACTTGGCATACAATGCAAGTACATTGTGCCCAGCATCAACGGTGTCTTTGAAAGCCTGTTCAAAGAAGAACCTAGTTAAGATAAGGTCAACGGCCTCGCTGTCTTTCCCTTTTCCCGGTCCACTACCGCTCGAAATGTCAAAAACATCGAGAAAATTCAGCGGATCCTCGATTGAGAAGTCCAACCTCTTGTCCTGCAAGATTGTTTGTAAGTTTTCCTCGCGGTTGTACTTTACGTATAGAGTCAATGGCGATAAGTTTTTATGGTTGAAGCGGTTCACATCAAGCGACGGAATCTCGAGAAGCCTTGTCTTTGCCAATCCGCCCTGTATCACATGCAACAAGGTATTACCATTCTTGTCGGTGTGAGAGTCCACGTCAAAGTGCTGCAGCATTGCCTGACGAAGACTCCTATCGATTAACTCAGTGTAACGTGGGTGGTCATAACAACGCCAAAGGCTAAACAAGGGAGTATACCATTGCGAGTCTCGTAAATCCCATCTCAAAAAAGGACCCAAGACATCAATCAAGTCGATATCATTGTGGAGATAATGCCCAATTGTGCGCCCAAGCGCATCCCTCAAGTTGTAGTAGGCAAGCTGCTCCTCGACTGTAGTGCTTGCTTGAATGGTTTCGATCAAGTGATGGCTGATTTGCTGACCACCCTCGATTATGCCACACACCAACAAACTTTGGCTAGTCTGAATGTTTACGTCAAACAAAATATCGTCAATCAGAAACCAGCTGGGGTTTGTGTTCATCAACATGTGGTAGATTTGAAAGCTCTTTGACTTGACAGCCTTCATGAGGCAGCTCTCTCCATTGATGTCGCGACTTTTGAGGAAATGATTGGACTGCAAATCGCTAACTGTTATACTAGTCAATATCTCGGAAACAGTGGCAACATCAGCTGCATTTATGGCATCCCATACTCGTAAATTTTGCAGTGCAATAAGGGCCAAGTTTTCTCTGTCTGTCGCTGACGAAAGATGAAGCAATACTGCATCGAAGTTGCTTAAAATGTAGCTCAAATACCCGTCATCGGTTACGCTTGAAGAGTTGAAATGCTTTGTGTAATAGAGATGTGCCTCGAGGTCGTTAACATCCGCGTGTATAATCACCATCAAAAGCAATCCCATAAGTGTGTCGGCATCAACTAACAACTCATCACCGTTTGCACCAACGCGTTCGCTTGTGTCAGTCGTCAATAACTTTATTGTTTTGACCAATATCTCGGTCTTTGCTTGCAGGTTGACTATCGCTGAGTCCGACAACTTGGTGAGCTCTGCCACTGCCAAATTTATCCGCTTGTACAATTCATTGATGTGCCAGGGCTTCATCACAGAAACGTCGAGTTGGTTGAGAGAAACGTACATCAAATCAGCCCTCGACACCTTCAGAGACAAGTCAGGGTCACTCTGCCTGAAATGATGTCTTAGCCTCGACCAGATGTTGTCGTACAAGTTCAATTCAATGTACTCATGTATAAGCTTGTTGAGGTCTAGCCCCGGGTAGGTTCTCATCACATTGTTTATGAGTTCGAGAATGGTCTCACTATTGGGGTTTTCTGGGCTCAAGCTACCCTGTACAATGTCAAATGCGGTTTCCAAGATCTGATTGAACTCGGACTCCACCACGTCAAGTTTCAGAACACCCAGCCGCACGATCTCAAATTGGCTATTATTGTGGTGGAAAAGTCTGTAAAACTTGTCCGAGACAGCCCCAGAAAGCAATGGGAACAGACGCAAGAGCTTTTCGAAAGTTATCGAATCCAGTCTAAGCTTGGTGTTATCTGACTTCGCCGTTGCGAAGGTGGCCGACGGTCGAGGTATACCGCTTCCGTCGTGTTGCCACAACAGAGGAGCAGTCAGTTTGACGAAGGGATTGCTTAAGACTGCAATAGGTGGAGTGTAGCTCCCTATGGTGGTGTCCTCGATGTGAATAATCATGAAGCTAGTACCTGGTTGAAAGTAAGTGCACATAGCGGTGAGGTAATCGATATGAGTGATTCGTATCGATAGCGACTTGGCGAAACCCTTCCCAGGAAATATCATGCCGTTTTTGGTGAGTAGTTGCTTCGCGTTCAAGGTGTTGTATATAATCGACGTGTTTCTGGAGGAAGACGAACTCGAAGATCTGGACGAGAGTGGTTGGCTTGTTTTAATAATGTGTGACTTTATAAAGTCCTCGTCATTATAGCAAAGATCTATCAAACGCGTTTTGGAGGATTGAGATGCAGACGCCGTCGTAAAGGACGACTGGAGGATATGGGTAGGCGGTAGCAAGAGAGTGTAATTATTATGTTCCTCAGCTAGCACCTCGATGATCGATTTTAGGGGACCCCTTTTCGGTGAGCGGGAATTGAAGATTGCATCAAGCAACGGATTCAAAAGCCTGGGCTGAAGATTAGATGCTAATTGATGCTGGGATATCACATTGTGGGAATTTGTGTATGATACTGTAGAGCTGGAAGTTGCACACGACTCCGTGGGGCCACTCATCTATTGCAAATGAGAAGTGTCGCGTTGAGTTGCAATCGGTCTCAATTGGAAACCGATGTGTACTGCATATGGTTATGGTAGCGAAAAAGACGATTACGAAGGACTTCAAGGCATCAAATTGACGACCGCTTGTGAAGTTTGATCAAACTTTATCTGAGGCGTAGACAAGTCGGCTCTTTACAATCCGCCGCTGTCGACGTTTTGCCACATGATATGATATTCTTCACAATACTGAGTACAGTATATCGAAATCACGCAAAAAGTATCACAAAACTTGGGCGTGTGGCGCAGTTGGTAGCGCGTTCGCTTTGCATGCGAAAGGTCATCGGTTCGAATCCGGTCTCGTCCACTTGATATTTTTTTACTGCATTTAACTGATTGACGCACTTCCGATTTGCAAAAATCTGCGCCCAGAAGTATTTACGCGCACGCATATACATACTAGTAGCAACTCTTAGCTTACGTGGCCAAGAGTTGCTTATTTTGTTCAGTCCCCCCAACTTTAAGTGTACTTCCCAACACATGTGCCGTGCGGTGTACGCCGTTTCCGATGAGTTGCTTATCATAGCTGTGCAATGATAAGGTTTTCGCAGCGAATCCGTCTGAGATACCGCCCCTCCTCCAGCGCTCCTAGATCCAGAAACGATTTCGTCATCATACTTGAATTAGGCGCTCATGCGTTGGCACCAAAGTTGCAAAGTGTGACTTTTCTTTTTTTGTTTGTTTTCTATAGAGATGGACGCCAAAGATCCTGACTCTTGTTTCGAAAGGCTGTGTCAACTTAATGTTTTGCGTGCGATTCTGCAAGGGACGGTAGGGGCTACAAATCTGATACGCATCCCTCGTTGCGCGTGGTTAGAGTGCAGCTGTGAGTAAAGGAATCTAGCTTAACCGCACAGCCACATACATTTGCATGACGTCAAGTGACCTGGGGGCTTTGTTAAAATTTGCAGCCTTGGGAGGCGCACTGTTAGACTCCATCACAAAGCGAGATATTGCAAGAAAATATAAATCTAAAAAATAAGGATTCGATTCAGCAACGATGAGAGCAAGCTCTTTACATATAAGTCCCGCTCAACCTCTCAATGTAATCTTTTACCTGCTTGCAGAATTCCGTCTTTGAAGCAGAATTAGTGGTTACCACAGTACACTCAGTGCTTCAACCACAATATAGACGTTTCAGGGACATCCGAAAGAACCCGTCGTATACATCATTCTGACGCCTATCGACTGTGAGCTAAATATAGGCGCTCCCTTTTTGCCCGGTTCTTAGATTACCGCTGTGGCGACCAACCACACTCGACATTTAGCCGAGTCATTTCGCATATTGTTTCACTTGTCCACTTGGCACAACGGCGTGGCGCCCCCAGATTACTTTCGTCTTCGCATTTTCGCACGCAATCGCTTGACCGATAGCTCCGCCGATAACCTCACCCGACCAGCCTGGACCGTTGACTTGCCTATCGCGCACGCATCTCATTGGATTTCTTTTTTTTTTTTCTTTTCTCTCTGAATTTTCCTTTCCCGCTAAGCTCCGTGAACGTTCCGAACTCAGCGAGTTAAGTACCCAGAGATACGAAGACAAGAAATCAAAAGCAGAGCAATAATCAAGAAGGGGTTCTTCGAATAAATTCAATGGTCTTCAACCTTCCGACCCCTGCTTTTTTGAGGCGGAATGGATCTTCGTCGTCAATATTGTCACTGTCGAAGGACAATAGTCTGCCGAGCACCATTTCGTCGTCTAGCTCACTCACCAAAACCACCCCCGACCACACCCCGTCTCCAAATGCCGCCACAACCCCAAGCGCCACGGCTTTTCCGTCTATCAGAGAACAAACAGCGACACCACCGCCAATTTCGCAGCCCCTCCCCAAATTGAATACCCACGCCGCTGTCAACACGCCGTCATCTAGCACGCCGTTGTCGCCACGGTCGCGCCATTTGAGTGACCGAGTGAGAGCAGCACCTTCTTCGTTGGTGCGTCAGCTGCGGAGCTACTCCAATTCGATCTCGTCGTTTTCGTACCTAAACGACAACTCGGACCCCTTCTTGAACGCCAACAAACTGAAGCACCACGCCCACCGCAACACAGTGTCAGGCCAGGAGTTGTTGCGTTCCAACAAGGCGGTGATGGATAGCTTGCCGCCGGAGTTGGCCCCCATAGTCACCTTGATCAATGCCCAAAAGCTCCGCACATATGCGGTGGGCACTTTCAGTGTCCCTGCCATCGATGAGCATGGCCATCGAGTGTGGATCGAAGTGGAGGGCAAACTTACAGGCAATGAGTTGGCAATATGGAGACCCTCAGACGAAGAGTACCTTGTGGACATGGCGGATGAGTTCAAGCCGCGCTACATCAACTTGACCGACGCCAAATTGGAATGGGGTGCTAGCTCCAGCGGCGACTATGATTTGAAGATTCTGCAACACTTTAACGAGCTGTTTTTGGTCAAGTTCAACAACCCGCAAGACCTTTATATCTGGTCCGCGGCCATATGCCTCTCGAACTACGAGTACACCTCCTTGAACGAGGCATATACGGCGGTAGTGTTGCTGTTGAAGGGCAGCAAGCTCTCAGACATCCACATCTTGTTGTCGCAGCGCAAGCGATTTGCCAAGAATGAGTGGTGCGACATCCGCATCCCGCAAATATCATCGAAATGGCTCAGGGTGTACGTGTCGATCATCCCGCTGGAGGGAAAGAAGAAGAATGGTCGCATCGAGGTGTATCTCAACGAAAAGACCGTCAAGAAAAATTTGATCTTGTATGTCAATCGCCTTCACGACATTTACAATATCTATCCCGAGTTGCCCAGTATGATTGATCTCAACTCGATCATGAAGTTGGATGGCGAAGTGTTCATAAGCAAGAGCTATGAGTCATTCTTTGAGCACGAAAATGGTACCAGCAACACGCTATACCCACCGCCCAGCAGAGCTTCGTCATTTGCGTTCAGGTCGCACCTGAGATCGAACTCGAGCTCGTCGTTGAGCTCGCAAAATGGCCGCGCCCACCGAGCGCTTTCGCACAGTTCGACCACGAACTCCTTCTTCAACAATGCGCCGTCCCCCAAGCAGGATTCCTCACCGCAATTGCCCTCGTCGCCAACCTCGCAGCACGGCTTGCCTTCACTTTCGTCAAGCTTTTTCAAAAAAGAGGCTTCTAAATTTGCCCAAACGAATTGCATGTACCTTATGCCTGTGCACCATGCTAGTGTCCCCGCAATTGAGACAATGATTCGCAATTTTATCGAGATCATTGATGCCTTCAAGTTGTACGGACGGCCTAACCACTTGATATCGGACAAATTCAACAAACTGAGCATGCTTTTCGGTTTACCCTCATTGCCGCATTACAAGTACTTATCCATGGCGGAAGCGGTGGAGTTGACAAAGCTGTCTTACGACTTGGCTTCACGGGAAAATTGGGAAAATTACGATTGGCGGTGCGTCTATAAGGACCTCCTTAACGGTAAGCAGCTAAAGAATGGCTTCAAGGGCCACGGCGACATATTGAAGTTGTACAAGACGTTCGACAATTTGGAGATCAGCGATGCCGACTATGGCATATCTAATCTCGTAGGGGCCTCTCCGCGCATCCTGCTTCCAGAGCAGCAGCACATTGAAAAGGACCTGGTGTTGGACATATATGGCGAGAATCTGAGCCAACCCTCCTATGACCAATTGAATTTGCATGCGTCCGCTTCTGAGATCACTCTGAATGAGGCGCAGATCAACAACAGCGGCTCCGGACTAGGGCAACCACTTGCATTTGGTAACCTGTTGTCAGCTAAAATGGGGAGGAATAGTGCCTCTCCGAGCCCTGACCCCTACTATCGGGTCGGCAGCCCCCCGGAATTTGCCGCTATCAACCCCAACCCGTTTGGTTCGTCCCCACTTCGCCCTAGTGTCTAAGTATTATGACGTAGGGAAAGGCGTTTTAGCATTTTGTATCTTGGAGTCCAGTGGTCTTTTTAAACTCATGCATTGTACAGATTCGAAAGTTGTAGATCGGAGAATAACCGACATCGGAGCAATCATTTGTGGTTTGCAGCAATTTGGCTACGGGCTGATTACGCCTCTGGGGTGTAGTTGGTGATTTTTTCAAGTCCGAATCCACTGGGTCTGTCTGTCACGTCACATGTAGGATTCAGGAAACAGAGGGCCAGAGAAAGCGAGAGTGATTAAGAGAGTACTATTGTTGGTTGTCACCGACAACGCTTTCACGAAATCGTCCTTGGGCGTCCCAGATAGGCCACCTAATTACGGTTTGTTTGGAACCTTCCTGTTTAGACATCGTCCTGGTGCGCGCGTTATTCATGACCGCACACGTCTTGGCTCACTAATTTCTTACGTGGATGTAAACAAACCTCATTAAGGCTGGTGTGCGCACGCGTCGACCCCAGCACGACTTCAACAACGCACCCCTATGACCCTAACACACTCGTGGCTAGGATTCAAAAATGTGCCCATTATCTCGAGCTCTCTTCGAGCCTGGTGGCTGTCCCTTCCACGTCCAGCCCGTTCACAACAGTCACACCTATTTATTCTTTGCTTCACAGTATCCTCATTTTCATGCATGCGTCGCTAAGTGCCAACGCCAAACGCGTCGCGCCACCCCGAAAATTTTTGACTTCAAAACAAATCTCGAGCTGGATGCGTCAGAAAATAAGGCCCTCATGACCGCTTCGGAATAGCAAGAGCCACATATATATAAACGAAGCGATTCCCTTAGTCCTACTTTTCTTCTGTATCACTACAATTTCTTTGTGGAATCTCAAGGTAAAGACATCTCTGATCTAAGGTGACCCACAAACTGGCTCTGACACGACTACTGTATTGACTATAAGTTTATAGCCAGCCTCCACATAAAAAATTCCTGATCCATGTCGACTGAAACCCCAACCAGAGGCTTGACCGGCAAGATCTCCACCCTTGAGATGTCCAAATCCGCCAGTTTCACATCGGTCACTGACAAGTTGGCTGCCGAGGCCGCTGCCAAGGACCAGTCGCAAACCGATCTGTTGGCCATAAAGGCTAACATTGCTGCCCCTGGTCAGAAACAGCTCGATGAGGCTGCAGAACAATTGCGCGAAGCGGAAGCGGCACACAAGGAGTTCCTCGTCAAGCACAAAGCACACCGCCATCACTTGAAGGAGTTGGAGAAGGAGGAGCCCCTCTTGAAGGAGAACTCCAAGAGATTTGTGTTGTTCCCCATCAAGTACCACGAGATCTGGCAAATGTACAAGAAGGCCGAGGCCTCCTTCTGGACTGCAGAGGAGATCGACCTCGGCAAGGACATCTCTGACTGGCAGCATCGCTTGAACGACAAGGAGCGGTACTTCATCTCGCGCATCTTGGCATTTTTTGCCGCGTCCGACGGCATCGTCAACGAAAACTTGGTGGAGAACTTCTCCGCTGAGGTGCAGACCCCTGAGGCCAAGTGTTTCTACGGATTCCAGATCATGATGGAGAACATCCACTCCGAGACCTACTCCTTGTTGATCGACACATACATCAAAGATCCCAAGGAGGCCGACTTTTTGTTCAACGCCATCGAGAACATCCCGGCCATCAAGAAGAAGGCCGACTGGGCCTTGAGATGGATTTCTGATGACGATGCACTCTTTGGTGAGCGCCTTGTTGCTTTCGCTGCCGTCGAGGGTATTTTCTTTTCTGGTTCCTTTGCCTCCATCTTTTGGTTGAAGAAGCGTGGCTTGATGCCCGGCTTGACTTTCTCCAACGAGTTGATCTGCAGAGACGAGGGATTGCACACTGACTTTGCCTGTCTTCTCTTTTCACATTTGCAGAACCGCCCTGACAACTCCATCGTCACCAGAATTATTACCGAGGCCGTCACAATCGAGAAGGAGTTCTTCACTGATGCCTTGCCCATCTCATTGTTGGGCATGAACTGCAGCTTGATGTGCCAGTACGTTGAGTTTGTGGCGGACCGTTTGTTGGTCGCGTTGGGTGCCCCCAAGCTGTACAACGTGACCAACCCATTCGACTTTATGGAGAACATCTCCCTTGCCGGCAAGACCAACTTCTTTGAGAAGAGAGTTTCGGACTACCAGAAAGCGGGTGTCATGGCCAAGACCAACGACGCCAAGGCTGGTGAGTCCAACTTTTCGTTTGATGAGGAGTTCTAGGCAGGTCCCCTCTCTTCAACCAACTGATATGCATTAACTGTTTACCAACCCCAACTAATCTTCACCTTATGTACATTATTTACATGCAATGATCGCTCGATAGTCTGTACGTCACTTCTCCTGAATGACCAAGTTACCAAGGGTATCATACGAAGGCTCTTCTTCATCCTCCTCGACGTCAGCCTTCTCTATCACGTTTCCTAGGGCGTCATATCGTACATCATCATCATCATCATCATCCTCTTCGTGTTCGTCGCCGCTTTCCGGGGCGCGGTTGACGTTTCCCATCATCCAAACATCTTCGGACTGGCCCTGGAGCTTGCGTTCCTTTGCCTCCTGCTCAAGCTTATCGAGCCAAGCCTCCTGCGCGGCAGTGACCGACTCCGAGTCCGAGCATTGCTGGTACACCTCGATCAACTCCTGGTTGATATTCAAGAATGCAGGCCCCCACAGGAAATTATCCAACAACTCCAGCGCCCAGTCCAAATGGCCCACGATGGCGAAGCTCGCGGCAAGTGCCTCCACGCAGTTAAGTTTCCAAGGTCGGCCGTAGTTGACCGGATTGGCAGCCACCAAGTAGGGAAGGAGCCGCTCGTGTTTCCCGCCAATTTTGTTGAATGGCACCTCGTCTAACCGGGCCCACGAACACTCCACCACTGCGCTGCCGTGTTCTTCAACGATCTCCTTGTCATCAGGACAAACGACCCCCTTCCCGTTCGGAGAAACCACCAATCCACTGAACTTTTGCCCTATTCGCAAGTTCTTAATGAGTCCGAGCCGCTCCAACTTTTTGCCCGAGCATCGCTTTGGATCGCAATGCTCAAAGTCCCACATCGCGAGTTTGGCGGGAAATTTCCTCTTGCCGGACTCGCCAGCATCAGCTCCGGCGCCGTGGGCACCCGTTTCCTGACGACCTCTGCGGATTCCGTGATGCTTCGATTTGTGCCCATTGGAGGTACGTGTGGTCCTGCCATGCTCCTCATCCGAGGTTTTGTTCTTCCCTTTGCCCATGATAATATGCACTATGAGGACAACCAGGCGGCGGTACAAAAAATCCGTGCGCGGCTACGCTGATGGCGCTCCTGCACAACCCCCAAGTCCGCGCTCTTATCCAGACATTATCACCACCAGCTTGAATGCTGCTGTTGCTTCACTCGCTAGGCTTTCCAGAGTTGCCCGAGTCAAGGTTGCCCTCGTTATATCTTTCAAAATGTCAGCACTACTCCAAGACTCATCCCTTGTACTCATACTTGTGCGGCATGTACTGCGTACAGGTAGCGCTAAAGTTGTCTACAGGTGACCCTGCAGTAGACCGCACGCTAAACAACCTCTTGGCGTATCTTGAAGAGACAAAACAAAAACGCCTACCCTCGCGACTCGACTCGTCAATTCTGTTGAGGCGTCAATTTGCGCGTGAACTAAATGACAAGTTTGAGCATCTCACCGCAGTATTGACTCTGGGTCGAAACGAACATGCAATCAATTTTGGTCAACTCGTGGAATTGTTATTGGAATTGGCCATATTGTACGATGTGCTCCATGGGTTGTATCCGATATCAGGATTCGACAAGCAGGACGCGGAAGAATTGCGACTGGAGTGCTCGGATGAAACAGTGGAGTATAGAATATACTACTGTCGGACACAGGCATCGACAATCTTATCAATCATCAAACTGGGGCAGGACCCGCAAAGCTACATGTCGCAACTAAAAATGGTACCCCTCGAGCCAGAAGCAGATCCCGCAGACGAGGTGGAAGTGCAAAAGATGATCCAGGCAGTCATGGCAATGCCCGATGACGA
Source organism: Debaryomycetaceae sp. JAC-2022a (assembly GCA_032598715.1). Lineage (NCBI taxonomy): Eukaryota > Fungi > Ascomycota > Pichiomycetes > Serinales > Debaryomycetaceae > Debaryomycetaceae sp. JAC-2022a. The sequence goes on along the minus strand of CP095433.1, from coordinate 1,878,868 downwards.
ACTAGAGGGTGCTAACGGTGCTGAAGGCGACGACGAGATGGCCGCAAAAAACTTAACGTTACCCTCTGTGCCTCTGAAATCAGCCCTGGACGAGAAATCCAAACAGGAAAGATCTCCTGCTCCTGTGAGCAAGGATCCCAGCGCCGCCCTCAGTCAGCCGCCAGCGGTAACTGAGGGATCATCCGCAAAATTACCACCTCCCACGAATAATAACCCAAAATTCATACATGAGGTGCCACGACAACACACTCGTGCGGAGATTGAAACCATCATGAACAATGAGACTCTTTTGGAAATCGCCATAAAGGATGCCAAGCATGCGGTATCGGCGATGAATTATGAAGACTACGATACGGCGCTCCTGAAACTTTCAGAAGCCATTCGTCTTGTAAAAGACCTAAAGGGCCGCAGTGAAGCTTCAGCCGATTAACGAAGCATATCGCAATGCCTATGACACTGACAATCCTCATCTTATCACAATTTCATACTCTCGATCATCCTCTCGCATGGATGCTTTCCGGCTGAATATCACGTGCTTATTTCATTGCACCCAGCGTGTTCAATTTGGAGATAGCCGTAATGCACACCTCCGCGTTGCTTGCCACATGGAAGACCTCAAGGAGCCACCGAATTTCAACCTCAAGCCCCACTTTTACTTTCTCGTCTCTGAACTTTTCACCAAGCTTGATGTGGTCTCTAAGGACAATCTAGGTAGTTTCGCCACCTTAACTTCAAAGAAACAATATATTATTGATGAATTCGTTAAAAACTGGAGACATTATGTGGGCTCCAATATATACCCCGCGGCCAAGTTAATCTTTCCCAGCCGAGACGGACGGTTGTACTTCATGAAGGATGTAGGGCTCAGCAGGTTGATCTCCAAAATGTACAAGATCCCCAAGAGCTCTGTCGACCACAAGCGAGTGCACGACTGGAAGCGCGATTATCACAATCTCAAGAAAACAACCACTGATCGCAAGCGATTGAGAACTTTGTCGTTCATATTGGCGCAGCAGGTGGCTGAACGTCGCGACACACAGTACAAGGGTGACGAAGTGACCATCGACGAGGTCAACGATGTGCTAGACCAATTGGCAGGCGACGAAATCGACAAGTCCGAGCACCAGATCAATTTGCTTAAGCCATTTATTGACCGCCTTAGCACCGAAGAGTTGCAATGGTTCTTCCGAGTCATTTTGAAAGACTCAATGATTGCCCCCATGGAGCTGTACTTCTATGCCAGCTGGCACCCTGATGCGCCACGGTTTAGCAATGTGATCAACAATTTGCGCGCAGTGTTTTGGAGGCTCACTGATACCACTGAAAGACTCTCCGAGGACGAATTGAAGATCCACTTGATGTATCCCTTCTTGCCGCAGCTAGCGGCTAAACCCAAGTTGAGCTATGAGGAGCTAGCTTCCAAGATGGGCAACAACTTCTACATTGAGGAGAAGATCGACGGAGACCGGATGGTGATGCACATGAAGCGTAACCCAGACATCCGAGATGACATTCGCTTCAAATACTATACTCGCAGGTGCCGCGACTACAGCTTGCTTTACGGAGAGAATCTAGAGTATGGAGCCATCAGCAAATACCTTCGTCATGCCTTCCATGAGGGTGTCAACAGCTTAGTTTTGGACGGTGAGATGGTGGCGTGGGACTATCGCCGCAATGTCATTCTTCCCTTTGGCACCCTCAAAGCTAGCGCCGTTCAGGAGGCCGTGCGTCATTTCACTACAGACGACGCCTTTGCTGATCAGTCTGCGTGGCCCTTCTACATCATCTATGATATATTGTACTTAAATGGGGTCGACTTGACGGGAACCAAGTTGATCGATCGTCGCAACGCTTTGCGTAAAGTGGTCAAGCCCATTGCCAATAGGTTTGAGGTGTTGGATGCACCCATATGCCACACCGCTCAGGACATCGAGGACGCCATAAAAAAGACTGTGCTGGAACGCAGCGAGGGAGTGATGCTCAAAAATGTCAACCTGAAGTACAAAGTAGCACAGAGAGACAATTCATGGGTCAAAATAAAGCCAGAATACCTCGAGCAGTTTGGGGAGAATTTGGATTTGGCCGTGATTGGAGTCATTCGAGGAGTCAAGAATGCGTACATATGCGGCCTTAAAGACACCCACAAGGGTAACGTGTTCAAGTCATTTTGCACGGTGGCGAATGGGTTTTCTGATCTAGAATATGATGAGATAGCCCGCATAACTGAGGGCAAATGGCACAGTTACAAGGATGATCCACCACCAGCAGATGAGATAGTATTCGGCAGCCGTAAACCAGACTCGTGGATCCATCCAAGAGACTCGCTTGTTTTGGAGATCAAAGCAAGATCGATAGATAGTGAGCCCACAGGCACCTACGCGGTAGGAACAACCTTACACAATCTCTACTGCAGAACATTGAGGGAGGACAAGTCATTTGAGGAGTGCGTAACACTACAAGAATACAAAGAAATAAAGGAATTGAGCTCGCGAGATGCAACAAAGACACAAGAGGTGATCAGGGAAAACAAGTCAAAGAGACGGAAAGTTGGCAGCGATTCAGTCATTACACCACCCAAACAAAAGTCAACCTTGTTCAAGGGCCTACGCTTCATGATTCTTTCAGGTAAGCTTGACGTTGTAAGCGGAACTCGAACGCTGGATCAAGAGCTCATCTCGCTTGTGAAACAGCATGGAGGCACCGTGTCGCAAATACTAGATGCTCAGGCCATAGCGGAAAAGATACTTGTGTGTATCAGCGAAGTCATGACAATCAAGTCTAAGCAGATGCTTTTGGAGGGTATGGACTTGATCAAGCCCGAATGGATCTTTCAATGCATTGCTTTCATGTCTATCATTCCCTTTGAACCGTCGCTTGTCTTCAAGAGCGAGTCGAAAACCCTTGAGGCAATCTGCCGCGAGCGAGCGGACCCCTATGGGGACAGCTACATTTTACATGTGACCGAGCCAATAGCTAACTACGTCCAGAGATTAGTGACAATTAAGGGAGAGGGGATTAAAAAGGAAACAAATCTTGTGGCCGATAGGCTGGACTTCATCATGAAAGAGTTACCTAGCGTTGGCGTTCATGACGCACCACTTCTTTATCTATTCGAAGGCGTGCAGTTTTTCTTAATCTTCGCCGACGAAACACCCTCTTGGGAAATTGAGGGCGTCCGAAGAAGGATATTTCTGCACTTTGGTTGCGTTACCGATGACTTTATGAGTGCGTCAGTTGTGACGATCCTTGATTGGGATCAGAATAATCCAAAAATTGAGGAAGAGATAACCGCCAAGGCTGACGTTATATCGCATCGGTTGGCTGCAAATTGGACAAAATCGACCAAGATACCCTACATAGTGAGGGAAGCCTTCATTGAAAGCTGCATACGGAACCACGTCTTGGTAGATCCCCAGGACTTCAAATTAGATCACAGGACGGCTAGATCAAAAGAGGCGATGATCACTAGTAATACCTAATTCTGCCATGTATATGCGTCAAAAAGTCACGTGTGCGCGATGATCATCATATTTTACTCATCTGTAATCAATACAACAAGATCCCACACAATGGCCGACGACAGAAAAGGCGGTAGTCATAGGTATCACAAGAAAAACCCTTATCATGACCGCAAGGAGCACAAGTCTGATGAAATAAAAAAATCTTTGACCCATAGAGCACGTCTTAGAAAGAACTACTTCAAGCTTTTGGATAAAGAGGGCATACCAGTGGAGAAGCGTAATGGATCTGGAGTGTCTGAGGACGACACTGAAGTGGGAGAATTAGGCCACAGAGCAAGGGAGCCCCGAATGGAGGAGCGCCGCAAACCGATGAACTTTGCTGAAAGGGCTAAGATTGCTAAGGAACGCAAGGAAGCGACCCGCAAGGAGAAGTTACAATCGATAAAGGCCAAAAGAGCAACGATGGAGCACAAGTCGAGGGAACGCGAGCTCAAGAAGGAGAGATTGTCTAAAAAGTCACGCACTGGGCAGCCCTTGATGGGCCCCCGAATTAACAACTTGTTGGATAAGATCAAGAACGACATGCAGTAACGAACACAACCAAATAGCATCGTAGTCACCCCATGCTCGTGTGGCTTACAGAGAGCAAAGGGGTGTACTTCCCTAAATATATGCCTTTCTTCTATTGTCTAATTCTAATTTGTCCATCGCAAACCGTGCAAGCTCATCACAAAGTCATACAAATACAACGAGCTCACACGCTTTTGGTATTGCCACCAGTTGGAGATGGAGGCAACTAGCCTCCCAACGGACCAGCGGCCATAGTGCGCCAGCACCTTTTCCTTGCCCTCGTCGTACACAACCTTCGCGCAGTAGTTGGCCATGATCAAAAACGTACGCTCGGGCCCCAAGGGGCTCTTCAAGCTCTCGTCAAGGTTGCGCGTCAAATCGTTAGTCTTGAGGATCATCAAGATGATGCGCGGCATCTGCAGAAGCATCTCCATCAAGTCCTCGAGAATGCTTGCATCGTTTTCGAACTGGCTGTGGATCTTGAGCACTTCGTCATTGGTGCGTGCCTTTTTGATGTCGTAGTTGAGTGCAGTTTCGGCGTCTCGGCCGGTGATGGCAGACATGAAAATTTTGAATTTACGGTCGTCGTCGATCCCTGTGATCTTGCGGCAATAGTGCCGAACGTCTTCTGCATTGTTCTCCAAGATGGCGAGCCAGAAATGCGAGTAGTCGCGCTTCATCTCCAAGGGGATCTGCCGATACAACCCGTGGTCGTATAGTATGATCTCGAAGTTGAAACTGTTACTGTGGGTGCGCTCAACGGACCGAATGGCTAGGTTTCCGCCGTGTGGGTCACAATGCAAGCCCACACCGGGGGTAAAAATCATATTGTTGAAGATATGCGAGAGACACGACGAAACCTCGGCTGGCTTGATCTTGTGCATCTTCAAGTACTCTAGATCATCTAGACGCGCTCCGGCAACGTATTCCATGGTGAGGATACGCTTGTGAGCCAGAATTATCTTGGGTATACGCAACGCGGTGACATCTTGGAAGCCCTGAAAGTATTGAGCAGTGCGTTCAGCGTTCTCGGCCTCGTTGGCAAAGTCCAACTCAACGTAGATCGAGCTCTGGAGCTCGTCGCCGAGCCAAGTCATGGGGTACTCGGGAAAGACCTTGTGCATCAATCCAAACACCGTTTGAGTCATGTAGATGTCTATGGGTACAAACTCTTGCAAAGACGGATGCTGAATTTTGACGGCACATTTCTGCCCCGATTTGAGGGTGGCAATGTGAACCTGCGCCAACGACGCCACGCCCACCGGTGTCGGGTTGAACTCGCTGAACATCTCTTCAATCGAAGTCCCCAAGTCCCTTTTGAACATCGCTTCGATTTCCTCCATCGACGAGCGCGGGCATTTGTCCTGCAAGGGTGTCATTGTCTTGGTCCACTCCACCGGCAACAAATATGTCAACGCCGATATGTGCTGCCCAAGCTTGATGTAGATACCCCCATTCTTCTCGAGAGCCTTCAAGGTGATATCCGCAGCTCTTTGATGAGTTTCGCCCAACGCCTCATGACGTAGCTCTGGCAGATCATACTCGGTGCCAAGTGTATGGCGGTAGAGACGAAAGCAACGCACTGTGGCCACCGCCACCACCCCGATACGCGCGGCAGTGAAGTAGACGTGGCGAAAGTTTTGGTATGTGCCCTCGTGCGTGTTGTACAACGCCACACTGCCCACTAGTCCGATTGCCACCCCGTAGCCAAAGTTACGCTTCATAACAGATCGGGGCGTTGCGGTGGATGAGTAAGGACGAAATGTGGGGAAACGCGGCGGTCGCACACTAACGAGACAGCGACGAGACATCTGGTTTGCAGGATGCGTCCGCCTCAACCAGCAAAAGCCCTGGTGGATGGGTCCGCTTTCTAACTTCATCAAGAGATTCTGAGTGCTTGGTAAGAGATGGGCGATAATGTTTTTTCAACCTTCAGTTGCTACACTTGAGTAAATTTTCAATGGCCGCATCTACACGTCAAAATCACGTGGTCGTCTATGAGTAGATTCATTCATTTCGTTACTGTTGTTGTGTCACTGGATTGGGGTAGCGTCAATAAGGTCGCCATGCAACATGCTGAAATCCAATTCAAGCCCAAAGTCAAAATCGGCAAAGTCGGTCAAAATTTCTGACAAAAAGCCGCCCTCTTCCATGGGTGGCAGAACCTCGTTGACACCACCGGAGGGTATCAGATCTTGTCGGACAGCCGGTGAAATAAGTGGCTTGGGTTCCAACAAGCGCTTTGACGTTTGTGATAACGCTTGAAGTGGCGTTTCTGGCCGCGAAATGGGAGACGGTGAGTGCAGCCCACCACGCACGTTGCTTTCCTTGGCACTCACCCTGCCGTTGACCACATGCTTTGAAAGCGACTCGTGGTCAAATGGACACTTGCGCTTTTTAGTGCTCTTGGTCACCATGCCCTCGATAGGACACGTACCCGACCCCATCATCAAGTCGCCAGAGCTGAGCGACTTGTAATCAACGGGGCACCTTCCACCGTTACTCAAATTCATGGTGTGAAACTTAGTGAGCGTAGTTCCGGCCTCTTTCATAGACGCATGGTCGATAGGGCACCCGCTTGGCTTGACAGAAACGTCTTGATTATCCGGGAGTGACCTAGCAGGACAAGAACCCTCACTTTTGAAGGCGGGAATGTCCACATGAAGCTTGGAGTAGTCAGCTAAATTGATCTTATGGAGGTTTTTGATGAAGACCATATAGAAATTCCACACCTTGGACAAGGCAGCCACCCGATCTTCTTTCCATGACACAGTTGCCCTCAACTCGTCAATTATCGAGCTGGTGATCGCCATTAACTTTAGATTGGGTTCGCTTTGGCCCGTTTCTCGCAGGAAGTACTGGTCAACAATGGCACAAAGCTTGCTATTCTCAGCACCCGTCAGGTCGAAAAGGTCGCCTAATCGCAACATCACTCCCGATATCACCGGTACCACCCGCGTTAACACCCCAGTCATCATCAGCGAGATGTATCGGGCGTATAGCTGATTAGTGGCAAGTCGTGCAGACACTTTTCTCAAGTATGTCACCATCAGACAGTACTTGGTGACAATACTAGAGTATCGTGCGGCATCCAGGTTGTGCTTGCCGCGCTCACTAACCTCCTCTTGTACCATCACAATATAAGACAAGTAAAACCTCAAGTAATGCAACATGAGTTGATCCTCGATGACCCTCAAGGACTCGGTGTGCGAGTTGAGCCACACGGCGCATTCGATAGAAAGGCTCTTCAAATTTTCCGTGTCGACCTTCGCTCCGTGGACGGCCCCAGACAACGTGTTAAAGATTCTGGTGATCAAAAAGCTCGACCCAAACGACACAAAGGACGACACAAACGGAGTTTTGGAGATGAAGTCCGTGTGGAATCGGTTTTGCTCCGAGTCGTCGATGCGTTCGAGCACCTCGATAATCATGTCGCCAACGCTCTCGCTAACCTTGATGAGCGGCACCACCGAAAAGGTCACCACGTTGATCAAGCGTATGGTCTCCATCCACATGATACACATGTGGCTTTGCAACTCAATAGCCCGTTTGGCGGTGCTGGCATCAGACACCGTTAAACATTCTGGATCGGTCCAGATGGCGAGATTCTCCGGCGAGAGAATGCTTTTTAGAAACTCAGGGAAAACCGAGACAAGCAGTGACAGCTTGGAGGTGTTTGTGACGATGCCGCCGAAATGGCTGATGCTGTAATTCATCGAAAATACACAGCATGCCAAGTACGGTATATTCTGCGTAAAGTCAACCTCCTCAGGGTCGTACTTCAACTTGATTTTGATTGTTCCGGTCAAAAACTCGCGCACAAGGACACAGGGCTCGCTCTCTTCGTGCTCAATGAAAGGGGTCTCGAGCTCGGCGGGGAACAACTGCTTGAAACTCTCGATATCCGCATCGTGTCCACCACCGCTGCGGGCAGTTGTAACCAACTTGGCTCGCAACAACGCCAACGCCTCCTGGACAACGAGGGTCAACATACACAAGTAGACGCCCTTTGCCTTCAAGCGAAAAAACTTAGTGCCCTCGGCCATGCCCTCCACATTCTCAAAGTCGTTGCCGAGAATGGCGGCGTCGCTCTCTGCATCCTTGGTGATGAGGCGCGAGATTTTGTCGTGGTAGAAAACCATAAGCTTGTTGCACTCCGCCAGGCTGTCGTTGTTAGTGAAGTAGTATTCCAAGAGAAAGGTCATCTGGGTGTAGGTCATCTGCTGTTCTCGCAGCGACAGTTTGGTCGACTTCCAGAGTTGCTGTGTTGCGGTCATCACCGTCACACTCTTGTCAGACAAATCGTGATACGCTTCAAAGGCTGCATCGGTGGAACTCTTCGCTGTAGGCGGCGCGGGCGGCGTACTTGGACCACCTATGTCCTCTGACACCGTGGCGCTGGCTGTGGAGGTTGCGGTCTGCGTTGCCAAAGCATTGAAGTTGACCTGCATGACGGGACATTTGGGTCCGCTCAGAGCCAAGAGTGGCAATTGTGTTGGCTGATGGCCCCTTTGCAGCATGAGGTGGGGTGCACCAGCAAACCCTGAGTCGTCTGTGGCGAGACTTGACTTGTGGAGCTGATAGATTTTTTGGAGATTGACAATCTTGTACCATAGACTCATCAACTGTGGATCTAGTCGCAACACATTCAACCACGAGTAGATGTCAACGAAATTGCGGTACTGCCGCTTGGAGGTGAGGATAACGTCATCCTCGACGGTGATCCTCTGCTTCCTGGTAGGGCCGAGCTTTTTGAGAATTGTTAAGGGCAACCCCACCGGCTCTAAAGCTTTAGGCCGTTCCTGTCTGCCACCGGTCGCGGTTAGTGCCACCGTGCCAGAAAACTGTAAGCCGTGTGTTTTAGCCATGTACTGATTCTCTTGTTGAGCGAGGGCTAATCTGCGCTTCAAGTCCTCGATCTCCTTGCGCTGCTTCTCGATAGTCTTGAGGTGGTCGTCAGACTTGTGCGCCGCGACCACAGCAGCAGTGCCGGCACCAGCGGCACTTTCAGGTGCCTGCCGGTTGGACCAGTACGGATCCACATACTCGCACAAGTGAGGCACGCCGTTCTTGACACACCCACCGCACGCAGGCTTGACCTTATCGCACTTAACCTTCCTACGCTTGCATACCAAGCAGGACACAGGAACCCTTAGCCTCTTTCGTTTGCTATTCTCGTTCATGGGTGCTCATCAAACCCGGGCATTACTAACCGGCTTGTCACGCACAATCTCTTTGGTGGTGGCACGACGCGCGCGATATGATTATCTGTGAAAAAAGTACGGCATTTGCAAGCGGCAGACGAAAAGTGTTCTACATGTCGTCAGGAATACCCGTGAAGCTTCTCCATGAGGCACAGGGCCACGTCGTGTCTTTGGAGCTCGCCAACGGAGACACGTACCGCGGTAAGCTCCTTGACAACGAAGACAACATGAACCTCTCGCTCTATGACGTCAACATCACCAAGGGACGAACAGGCCAGACGTCGTATATGAACCAAGTCTTCATCAGAGGGTCAATGATCAGGTTCATCATGGTGCCCGACATATTGAAAAACGCGCCCATGTTTTTCATGAAGCCGGGCGACAAGCCCAAGCCGCCCGTGCGGGGCCCGCCTCCGAAGAGAGTGAGGCACTAACATCCCAACAGCCACTCCTTTAGGGTCATACGCCAATGTAATATAGCTGCATACAATGCATATACGATGAAGAGACGAAAGAATCCACAATTCCTACATTATGGTACCTTGTGGTGTAGAATATTCTCTAGATTTAGGTCATCGTCACCAACTCCTCCGCAGAGGTTGGATGAATGGCAACGCAGTTGTCAAAGTCCTTCTTAGTAGCCCCCATCTTGATGGCCACGCCGAACCCCTGCAAGATCTCGCTTGAGTCGTCGCCAACAATGTGGAGGCCGACAACTTTCTCCTCAGGGCCCGCACACACAATCTTGTAGAATGTGGGCGACTTCATGATGTCTGACTCGAGCATAGCGTTGTACATGGCGGTGAACTTGGACTGGTAAATCCTGATGTTCTCCTCTCCGTACTTCTGCTTGGCTTCCTTGGTGCTCAATCCGATTGATCCAGCTTCGGGGTGCGAAAAGATCACCGATGGAATGTTGGTGTAATCCAACTTGTCATTCTCGAGCTCCTTTTTGCCCGAGAAGAGACGGTTTGACAATCTACGACCAGCAGCAATGGCAACAGGGGTCAACTCGGCCTTTCCAACCACGTCACCAAGAGACAAGATCTTGGGATTGGACGTCTGTTGATACTCGTCCACCAAAACCTGTTGTTTGTCATTAGTGTCGACACCAACCTTTTCCAAGCCAATATTGACCAAAGACTTTCTGCCAACGGTCCAAATCAACTCATCCACTGTCAACACGTCGCCATTGCCCAAATACACCTTCTTTTTGCCGTCAGCGAGTTTCTCAACTTTGGTGACACTACCAGATTGCTTCACAACATTAATGCCGAGTCTATCGCTGTAGTAATCCGTGATGGTATCCTGTATCGCCTCATCGAACGATCTCAAGACGGTGTCACCTCTAATTACCAAATGCGTCTTGCTACCAAGACTTTGGAAGACTCCCGACAATTCCACACCAATGTAACCGGCACCAACAACAGCAACAGACTCGGGTTGCTGGCTGATCTCAAAGAAACCGTCACTAGTGATGCCAAACTCACTGCCTTCCACCTTGGGGGGGATAATTGGTTGCCCGCCAGTGGCAATCAAAATCTTGTCAGCGGAGAAGGTCAATCTTTCATCCTTGGCAAAGGTTTTGCCTTTCTCTACAAACGCAATCTCCTGAGAATGACTCAAGGTGACTTCAACGTCAGCATTGGCGTTAGCGAATTGGGCAAAACCGAACAAGTAATCCACACCTTCCTTCTCTAAGTTTCTGGCATAGATACCATTGAGTCTCGTGATGTAAGCGTCTCTCTTTTTCTTGAAAACGGGCCAGTCAAAATCACCAAACTTGACTTCGTCATCACCTGACTTGGACAAACCATACGCCTTTAAGTGGTGCTTCTTGTGGGCCAAGTCAGCCGCGTACCACATAACTTTCTTGGGCACACACCCAACATTAACACACGTGCCCCCGAGTTTGTTATACTTGGCTTCAATCAATAAGACCTTTTTGCCATACGAGGCAGCGCGCCGGGCTGATGCAACTCCTCCGGAGCCGCCACCAATGACGAGATAGTCGTAGTGTTGCAATGGTTTCGTGGGGGTTGCGGGAGCCATACTAGGTGCAGTGTTGATGTGTCGCTGAATGATTTGCAATCTTTGAGTTGTCTGATTCCTAAGCAGCTTTATAGACCTAAACATCGGCAAAGGTCAAAAAAAAAAAATATCGCCTCCCCAGACAGCAATTGTTAAAGTTAGTAATCCACCACCCAGGCCCGAACGCGCCAGATCGAATTGAGGCAGGTAATTTGTGGCGCACACAAATTGAGATCCACACGACAACAATCAATGCGATGGCCGTTATATCGGTGTAAGTTCCATATCAGCTCTCCCCACTTGCAACGGGGTCGTCCAAATCTTGTTTGACGCATCTCTTGAGGTACGTTAGCGCAAATGCTTGCATTTCCTCTCCCGTGTCATTCGTATCTAGCACACTAGTATGCCTTGTATACAGTCGTTTGATGTTTTCGTCCGATAAGACTTCATGCGTTGCAGGCAAATCATTGATCTTTATGCTATCATGACCATCAGCTCTTTCATAGCGCTCAATGAAATCTTTGTAACTGGCCTCCAACTGCTGTGCAACCATTGCCCTAAACTTATTTTGATTAAGGTGCTCCACTTCCGATATCTCCACATTTGATATCTCGGTTCTCTTGTTTGGCAATTCACAGTTCAAATTCACCAATGATTGAGCAGTTTCATGCAAAATTCTTTCAAATTCCTTGTGTTCGTCCAAGAGTTTACGAAGTTCTTCCTTTTCCTCTTCAAAGGTTGATTGCATATTAAACAGATTATCAAGGGTTGACAAGGATGTGTTGTTGGTGATAAAATACTGATTGAGTTTGTTACCGTCACCGAATATCCTGCCTAAAAGCTCCTTCTTCTGGGCTATTTGCACCTTGCGCTTATCCGAAAGCTTCAGATACTGAGCAAAAATTCTTTCTTGTGCGATTTGGTGACGTTGACGAAACTCCCACAACTGTTGTTCCTCTTCTTCTTGCAATTGAAGGTAGTCCCGCGATCCCGTGGCTGCCTTCAAATCTCTAGGTCTCGATAGGATGTAGTTTAATTCCTCTTTGGTGTAACCCGGGATTGACTGAATAATATTAGGCTCTTCGTCATCAGTGTCAGAGTCAGAAGAAGCGTCGAATATCAAATTTTTGGTGATTTGTTCAGCTGACTCCCAAGCTCTGATCTGTGATTCTTTGACTGGTGGATTGAGCTTGGATCCAGTGGGTGCCGTGTGGTCCTCGACATCGTAAGGCTGGTCCTCCGTCGGTTCGATTCGCTTGGTGAACACAGAATAGTCGTATCCATCGCTGGTGTTGACGAGATGTGACCGATTATGCTCGATACTCTCTATCGTCAGACTGATGTTGTACGAGGCCATGCTCCCGGAATGGCTTGCCAACCTGGATGAAGATATTCGCTTAGATGACTTCAGTAAATTTAGTAACTTACTCTTCACATTCGAAATCGTGTCTCTATCGGGATCAAAGGTTAGCGTCTTCTTGTGTTTTCCCTGGCCGACAGGAAGACGTAGCTCCCTTTGCAGACGATGCTGATGTTGTGGTGGCTGCTGTCGCTGCTCCTGGATTCTGCGGATATTGTTGCTGGGAGTACTCAACATAGATGTAGCAGAAGTTGATGACAACGTCTGGTTGGTGATGTTACTGTGAGAGTGGAGTGAGTCATTGCCATCTGCAGACTGATGTGATACACGCCTGCCTGAAAACACCGGGAGGTTGTACCTATTAACGGCGCCGTTGTTGCTCATCCTCGCAATGCAAACCGCGTCTGGTTTGTGTGCATCTTTGCAACATAACGAGATCGTATCTTTGGCTTCCCGATCAGGCATTATGTACAGCTGCTACTCTGGTGCCATTCATACATCGGCTACCTGTATATCGTGAATCACCACGTGCCATTTTAGGGCTGGAACATTAGACTGCTTTTTCCCCCAGTACACCCATGGTGTGGAGCTGTCACCACTTTGTGTAATGCAAAATTCTCTGTGTGTGCGCTGTGTGCACGCCCCACTGGGCGCGCCGGGCACCCGCAGTCGCACAATCGCCTGCAGCCTGACGCTGCGCGCGGATGGAATTTTCAATACTCCATATAGAAAAATTTTCAATCTATCCTCTTGAACTCCCTTTGTTACTCATCAAGACAACATGGCTACTGAATTGACCGTCCAATCCGAGAGAGCTTTCCAAAAGGTTCGTACCAATACAGGCGCCAAAGCCAAGGGCAGTCGCTGCTGAGCCCACGGGGTGAATCTCCGCAACCCGAGCTGATCGATTCCGAGGAATGAAGCCCACCCACGCTGCGTGGTCTGCTTCAAAGGTTCTATTAATGGCAGCGACTAGACTAAGACACGAGTCATCATTCATATATGTGACGCTCTCCTGAGTGCGTTGCTCTGTCTTGGTTGTGGCTCTTACTTTGAATGCACTTAAAGTGCTCAAGTACTTTCGAATACTAACAAATCATAGCAACCTCACCAATTCAACAACCCAAAGGCCAAGGCTAACAGAAGAACCAAGAGATGGTACAAGGACGTTGGCTTGGGCTTCAAGACCCCCAAGACCGCCATTGAGGGAACCTACATCGACAAGAAGTGCCCATTTGTCGGTGACATCTCCATCAGAGGTAAGATTTTGACCGGTACTGTCGTCTCCACCAAGATGCACAGAACCATCGTTATCAGAAGAGAATACTTGCACTACGTCCCCAAATACAACAGATACGAGAAGAGACACAAGAACTTGTCTGCTCACGTTTCTCCTGCTTTCAGAGTCTCTGAGGGTGACGTTGTTACCGTTGGCCAGTGCAGACCCATCTCTAAGACTGTTAGATTCAACGTCTTGAAGGTTACCGTTTCCGCCGCCAAGTCCAAGCAATTTGCCAAGTTTTAAATAACCGTACATTAGGAATGTATTTACAATAGTAATAGGGCTCACACAACGAGGACGTATAATTGACATCAACTCTGACGTAGGCCTTTATGGTAGCTGGAGATGGCACCTGGGGTACGTAGCGTCGTCTATTGAAGAAATACATGACTTACAAGTTTGATGGCGCCTCCACCTTCTTCACATCGAGGCCCTTGCCACCCCACTGCTTTAATCGCTCGAGCAACGTGCCGTCTTCGTGCATCTGAATGAAGTCGTCGCATCCACCACGGCTCTTCGGTGTCGGCCCAATAAGCACATTGGGCACTGTCTTCCTGTCAGTTACCTCACCCAAGTGGGCCTGCAACTCTGCTCCATGCTTGTGCTTGTCCAACTCAACAATGCTTGGGGCAGGTGTAATCTGGTAGTTTTCCTGTAGAAGATGCTTCAACTTCTTGGAGTATGGGCAGTAGGTCTTGGAGAATATGACAATGGGGCTCAAGGCCCGTATGGAGAGAAGTTCCTGCGTGGGGTCAAACATTTGGCCGTCCGCAGTGATGGCTTCTTGGTTTTTACCCTTGTCGCCCACGTCTTTGAGGGCGCCAGTATTATCTTCAACAGCAGTCTTCTGCTTTCCGTCTACTGCGCCCTCACTATCATCATCGCTAAGCTTGGAGATTTCGTTGTTGATCGCCGCGTCTAGCTTCTCGTCGTTAGTGGACTCTACCAAATTGTTAGACGTAACTAATGTTTTGATCTTGGTGTCATTTGAGCTTTCTGCATCGACCAGATGCGCGTGAAACAACCATGACAACAAAAGAAGGAAGAATACCGCCAACCCAATGACTCTGATCTTTCTGGCACTAATCATTTGGTTGCCGCTATAAGTGAGACCAATTTTATAGCGCACCAAAATGTTATGTTGCAGTGAGACGCGCGGGTGGTGACACAAAAGAACTCAGGCGCCATTGCACTAACTGCCCACCTAAGGGCGCTGTCATGCATCTAAACTTTGATGGCATACCAGCCATCGTGAGTTGCAGGACGTTTGTCACACGAGGACACGACTAAACGCTTTCTGCTGCCAATATAAAGGAAATTTCCCTCGATGCTAAAACGACGACCAAGATAGACACCTGGGTCTACTCGTATTTACAAGTTGAATTCGTGATCTTGTTTGATTTCTTACAACAGCTAATCCATAAGGAAAGCTTACAACTTGTCAGCAGCAACGGGTCTGCCGATGGTAGTAACATCGTCGTAAAGCAAGGTGGTGACAAAGTCAGAGTACTTCTCACCCAAGCACTCAGGCTTGAAGTATTCGAGCGCTTGGCTGAACTTGTTGCCGGGCTTGGCACTCTTCTTCAACTTTTCAGCCTCCTCTTGCAACAATTGCGAAACGAGCTGCTTTGTCACAGTCTTGCCCTGGTCTGTCTTGGTGCCATGGGTGACCCACTGCCAGATCTGGGTTCTCGACACCTCAGCGGTGGCAGCATCCTCCATCAAGTAGTTGATGGGGACACAACCAATGTTTCTCAACCACGCCTCGATGTACGACAAGCCAATGATGATGTTCGTTCTGATACCCTGTTCAGTAACCTTGGCACCCGGCACGTAGGGACTCAACAAGTCTCTGGCAGTGATGGGCTTGTAAGGAGTTCTGGGAGGAACGTTGATTTGGTTTGGCCCCTTCATGTGCTCGTTGAAGACCTTCAAGACGACGGGCACCAAAGCAGGGTGAGCCACCCAGCACGAGTCACAACCAGCCATAACCTCTCTCAACTTGTCTTTGGCAACGTTCTCTAACGCCTTTCTGTTTCTCTCCTCATCATCCTTGATGGGGATCTGCGCAGCCATACCACCCAAGGCGTGCACTTGTCTCTTGTGACAGGTGTGGACCAACAATTTGACGTATGAAGACATGAACGGAGCGGACATGGTGATTTGACCTCTGTCGGGTAAAACAAATTCGGGGTGGTTTCTCAACGACTTGATGTACGAGAAGATGTAATCCCATCTACCACAGTTCAACCCACCAATGTGTTGTCTTAACTGGTAGATGATCTCGTCCATCTGGAAGGCAGCAGGCAAGGTCTCAATCAAGACCGAACCTCTGATGGTGCCTCTCTGAAGACCAATGTAATCTTGGGAGTAGTTGAAGATGTCGTTCCACAACTTGGCCTCCAAGTGGTGCTCCATCTTGGGCAAATAGAAGTAAGGACCAAACCCTTGCGCCAACAGCTCTCTGGCATTGTTAAAAAAGTAGAGAGCAAAGTCAAAGATACCACCGGAAACGGGCTCGCCGTCAACAAGAACGTGCTTTTCTTCCAAGTGCCATCCCCTGGGTCTGACGATCAAGGTGGGGATGTGTCTCTTGGGGTCGGTGTTCAACTTGTACTTCTTACCGTTGGCCTCAAACTCGAGGTTTCTTCTAACACCGTCGTACAAGTTGACCTGACCGTCAACCAAGTTAGCCCAAGCTGGGGTCAACGAGTCCTCAAAGTCAGCCATGTAGGTGGCGACCAGAGAGTTCAAGGCATTGATAACCATCTTTCTGTCGGTGGGACCGGTGATCTCACATCTTCTGTCCTGCAATCCCTTGGCCAATGGCGGGCCAGTCCAGGTAGGGTCGTCTCTGATCGCCTTAGTCTCAGGAAGGAAGTCAGGCAACACACCCTTTTCCCTGAGAGCCTGCTGCTCCTTTCTGTTCTGCAATAATGTCTTTCTTTGCAAATTGAAAGAACGGTGCAAAGTGGCAACAAAGGCCAAGGCATCAGCATTGAAAATGTGCTTAGCTCTAGCGGGGACAGGAGCAAGAATTTGCACGCCCTTAAGCT
Organism: Debaryomycetaceae sp. JAC-2022a; assembly: GCA_032598715.1. Taxonomy (NCBI): domain Eukaryota; kingdom Fungi; phylum Ascomycota; class Pichiomycetes; order Serinales; family Debaryomycetaceae; species Debaryomycetaceae sp. JAC-2022a. The sequence continues at coordinate 1,861,904 of CP095433.1, read as the reverse complement.
TGTCGGCGGTTTGGGGGAACGGAGAAGACATGCTGTGTACGAGTACCTGACTCAATCAAAACTCAATGTTGAAATGCGGAGAACAATTCAATGATTGTGTTGTGTAGAAAGGAGGGGCAAGTTTTTCTTCACACCGTGGGCAATTCATCCCTTATATAACAATTTTATGGGCTACCCCAGAAAACCTCTTCGTTCCAGCGGATCTTTTTTTTTTTTTCTTTGGTTGGGGACGTGAGGAGGCTACGAGTCACCGCCAACCAGCGTGGGCGCGCGAGTATTATTTTGGCGTGGGCGCAAAACACCGAGCACTTTGACTCGCGCCGTTCTTCGATCAGGCATTTTTGTGCGCTTATCATCGGGCGAAAGGAAGCTTAGCCCGAGGTGCGTTTGCCCCAGTTTGCGCACGAGAACCCGGGGCGCAATGCAGGAACAGTAACATACAGGACAAAGGTGGGGTCATTGATCGCTGTGGTAACCATCAATGCTTAATATACGCCACCGGGACCGGCTTCGGATCGGAACTAGAATCTCCTTTTCCTGCTTACTGAAGCACACCAAAATATCATTCTATCGTAAATAGAGTTGCAAAAAGGGTACACTGTACATTACCGCTGGACTCAGCAGGCGGATTTCGTTCTACTAGACAACATGAGAGCAACACCCACGGTCGATCGTATTTGCCTTCGCTTTTTACGCCCATTCAACACCCTTCTCGACGACACTGACTAAGCCCTTCTGCTTTGGAATGTAATTCACTCTGTGGTAGCTGTTCAAGTTTTTTCTCAAAACAATTTGATAGCAAGTAGCCGACCCTTGTCTGGAGATGATGGTGGAGGATGCCAAGAAGTACTCCCAGATCCTGTACCATCTGATCCCGTACTTGTTAACAACCTTGTCTCTGTTGCCGAGCCAGTTTCTGTACCATCTCCACAAGGTTCCAGAGTAGTGGACACCAATGTTGTCCAAAGAGGCAACCTCAAAGCCGTTGCTCTCCAAGGCGTCAATCACAAACGTCAAAGGAGTTGATGCGTCTGCACCGGGGAAAATGTACTTGTTCATGAACAAGCCCCAAATCAAGTCCTCGTATTGCCACAGCTTTCTCAAGCCAGCGTATTGCAAGTAGAATATCCCATCATCCTCCAATGCATCGTAAACCTGTCTGATAAACGCGGAAAACTTCCTGATGCCAACGTGTTCTGCCATTTCTAAACAAGTAATCTTGTCGTACAACCCATTTTCCTTTAACGAGGGTGGGGTGTCTCTGTAGTCGACGCAGCAGATTCTGGACTGGTCTTCGGGGACATTGTACTTCTGCAACAACTCCGTGCCCCACTTGGTCTGGTTCTTGCCTAAGGTCACACCAGTGGCTCTGGCACCAAACTTGGACAGGGCAAACGTGATGAATGTACCCCAGCCACAGCCCAAGTCAAGCAAGTGGTCACCCTTTTGCAAGTCAATCTTGTCGGCCACAATGTGGAGTTTGTTGTCCTGCATCTTCTCCAAGGACTCTTCGGTGGTGATGTCAGACACGATACCGGCGGTGTAGGTCATTCTGGGCCCCAAGAACCACGTGTAGAAATCATCGCCTCTGTCGTAGTGGTCTCTCACTTGCTCCTCATCTTGCGATTTCAGATGCAAGATGACCTCAGGAATCATGCCAAAAAGGAAAAATCTGAACAAAGACAAGGTGAATCTGAAGTTAGCCCAGTCGTGTCTGTACTCCATCACATCCAAGCAGTCACCCTTGAAAGAAACCTTACCGTCAAAGAATAACTCCTGGAAGGTCTCAATGGGGATCTTCTTGCCTTGACCGTTGTTGCTAGTTTCGTACTTGGCCTTCAATTCTTCGGTGTGGTAGCTCAAGTAGTGGGAAATAGGACGGTTGGGGTACTTGACCTTCTCGTTCAATCTGGGCGAAAACGACAGCAACAACGTCCAGTATGTCATCAAGAGAGGCAAAGCGAAAAGCAAGGTAAAGAAGATCCATGTTTTCCAGCCGCCGCCCAACTTGGACGTGACATAGTAGGGAATCAACACGAGAAACAGGCACAATGCCACGTTGGAGAAATGCTTCGACCCAGGGCCATCCGCCGGCAACGTAGCATTGTGGATTGCTGGCGACGCGGTGGTCCAAACACCACACTCATTGGAGGGAGGTGGGATTGGACCCTGCTTCGGAGTCTTGATGAACTCTACGCCGTCAATCATGGCTTGTCGAAGGAAAGATACAAGGGACTTTTTTTTCACTCAGGCGATTTTGAACGTTCTTGATCAAATTGCTGGACAAGAAAAATGTATGTGCAAAAAAAATAAACCCCCCCCAACCGGCCCCACTGCGCGTTTCGCGTACGAGGTGCAGCAGGCGAGCAAATGGGACGAGGTGGGGGCGCGGGAACGTAGGGCGCAGTAGGGGAGTATGGTATAGTGAGTGGCGTGTGGCTCGGCTTCAATTTTATCAACGACACGTTGCAACCTATTCCGGAGTTCACTCGAAGTCACCGCTGTGTGATCTTATCCATCTCTTTCCCTGGCCTACTGCGGTTACACGATAAGTGCACCCCAAAAAGTGCAAATTCAGAATGCAAACATTAACCCTTGCACCACGCCAACGCAATCTTGCGACTACTGCTGCAAACTTGCAGAAAGTGCTGAACTCGCTTTGTCTTAATTCTCCACAATAGGCTGCGGCGTGTCCCCCTCACAGGCGGAAACGCTGATTTGTGTTCTTTACCCTGCCGTGCTCCCCCCTCTCCCGCGTCGCTCGATATTCGTTTCTTTTTCGTGTGTTGAAAATAGCCGCGCCATCAACGACTTTGAAACCTCAGCTCGACCTGAGACCATCCAACCGCTGACACTATGTCCACTAAAAGGACAGACATAGTGCTAGTGGATTCTGACGAAGATGTGCTGCCAGCTGCGTACAAGGTACCGCGCACAACTGACCTCATGACCGCGTCCCACCTTGAATTGAGCTCGGATGACGACGAGCTTGACACCGCTGCACACTTCGATACTGGAGAAAGCCAGCTCCATCCGCACACCGACGACAAAGGAAACTCTCACGAAACTACTCACGTGAATGGGTTCTCTGACTCCACTAGCGAGTTTGGCTCTTCGTCGTCGTCATCACCGCGGGACCTGCTGTTAGCACCCATCTCGGTGGAGGAATACCGCGCTGCTGTGGCAGAGGCCGCTGCTGACGCTGGCGATACTAGAACCCCCGCGGACGGCGCAATCCTCTTGCAGGACCCGACGCAGGTACCAGCCGAGGAGCGCCTTGCGACGCGGCGGTACCTCAAAACGCACGGCATTATGGAGTTCCTCGACCACTACTTGCCCACCACTGCCTCAGCGGACGACATTCTCAGTTTGATCTTCAAGTTGGGGTTTCTACCCAAGGACGTCAGCGACTACAGCAACGACGACGACAACCTCATACGTCTCATCCAAGTGCTCAACATGGCGATGAAAACCACATTGACGTTGCGCACACGTCTACCCGATTTTAGCACAGTCAACAGTCTTTTGGGCAAGCTCCAGACTGCCAGCAAGATCATGGTCATCACAGGCGCAGGAATCTCCACCTCTCTAGGGATTCCTGATTTCCGATCTTCCCAGGGGTTCTACACACAGTTGCAACATTTGGGGCTCTCTGACCCGCAAGAAGTATTTGACTTAGATTTTTTCCACCAGGACCCCTCCATCTTCTACCTGATTGCACACCTCATCCTCCCACCAGAGGACGCCTACACACCGCTCCACGCCTTCTTGAAGTTGCTACAAGATAAGGGCAAGTTGCTTCGCAACTACACTCAAAACATCGACAACTTGGAGGGTGTCGTGGGCATCTCACCCGACAAATTGATTCAGTGCCACGGGTCATTCGCCATGGCTCGGTGCGTCACCTGCGGCCACCAAGTGCCCGGCGAGCTGATATTCCCGCAGATCAGAGCCAAAGAATTGGCCTATTGTGTCAAGTGCAACGCCAAGCGGTTGCGGCTTCTTAAAAATGAGTCGGTCCATTTGTCCGAAAGCTATGGGGTGATGAAGCCCGAAATCACCTTTTTCGGGGAGCCCTTACCGTCACGGTTCCACCGCATGATCAAGCAGGACATCAACGAGTGTGACTTGTTGATTTGCATCGGCACTTCGTTGAAGGTGGCGCCGGTGCTGCACATTTTGGACCGCGTCCCCGAGGAAGTGCCGCAGGTCTTGATCAACCGCGACCGCATAGACCACTTCAACCTCGATCTCAGCATTTTGGGCTACTGCGACGATGCTGCCGCCTACTTGTGTGATCGGCTAGGGTGGGATCTCGCTCATCCGGACTACCAATCACTACTTCATAAGGATGGCGGCTTAATGTTGGAGGGCACAGATGAGCCGGCTGTCTATCGCTTGGTTCACAAGGGCTTACCGGGAGAAATATAGCCAGGACGTCCAACCTTATACTGGAACTTGAGCCATGGTGCTTCCTAATGACCCCTGCTCCCTCTCGGCACACACCTGCATATAGTATATTCTATTTTTCCTGCATGACAAGAGGCAAGTTGGCTCGATGCCGCATTTTGAGACCCGTTGCAAAGTTAGATATCACCTAATAATAGATGTTGCGCCTGGGCGTTTGTGTGAGGCGATGGGTACGACCTGCTGGGTGCTGTGTGACTGTTTGCCGACCGTTGCACACCTCAACGCCTAAGTACAACCATATGAAGCCGCACTATGATGGGCCTTTGGAAGATCTACTCTTTGAGCCATCACCACCTGCAGCAGACAAGACCGCACACACCACTGCCTTACACGATGGCAAATCACTACACGAGTTTCTACAGGATGACTCCGAAATCGACCTCAAGGAGTTCTTTGAGAACTTTGGGCGCGATCAGTCGCAACCCACAAGCACTTTTCTCAAGCGCAAAAAGGGCGGCAGCTCACCGCTGTCCAACCTCCTTGACGAGCTTAGTCAGTTGACGAGCCACGACCCAGGGGCCACAAAAGCCGAAGTTGGCGAGGAGGATCTCGAGTCTAAGTACATTTTTGAGGAGCGAGAGACGATGCTCAACATTTTCAACAAGTATCTTAACGACGACAACCCTCAACAGACTGCCCACAGCACTGATGATTTGTCGCTTAACCTATTGAACAATCTTGGCGACCCGCAATCCAAGACTGACAAGATCAACGATATCATCCGGTCATATTCAAGCGATGACGCCGCGGTGGCAGCGGCACCCGCTGCACGTCCCAAACGCAAGCTGTCACACGACATTGCCATACAACTCGTTGAACAGACGAACACTGCTCTCACGCCCACCATATCGTTGATTGAACACGAGTTATCCTTGGCGCAAATGTTCGAGCTCTTCGAGCTGCTTCAGCGTGACTGGCAATTGGTTAGGGACGCCGAATTTTACCTCCGCGACTCGTTGAAGCCAAAAAACGCTGCGGCGCGCCAGCAGTTGGTCGAGTCCATAAGCACAACCTCGCAGACAACGCCACAAACCCCCCTTCTCAACGTGTTCACGCTTCCTGCCATATTCAACGCCCTCATGCGCACCGTCGCCGTCAAGTTTGAAGACCCGCAGTTGGCTTTATCCTTGTTTAACACCTTGAAAGAAGATCTTAACTTCTACACTATCTGCTGTAACCAGCAGACCTACAATGAGGTGATGCGCTTGCATTGGGTTTTCTATGGCAAGTCCAACTTGTACAGCATAGAGATGATTATGCTTGAGATGATCAACAATGGCTTTACGGGCGACTTGACCACGTTCAACTTGCTCGAAAAAATCATTCTCGATTACCACAACATGAAGATGGGCATCGAACTCACCAGCGAACGCAGCCGCGTGGCGCCCATATGGAACGCCGAGGATGACAAACGAGTCAAGAACTTGGAGAGAAAGTTGTTCGAGATGGGAGAGAGGTTGCGGCGCTGAGCCACTGTATATATATACTAAATCCTGCACTCCCCACACTGCACAAATGTTAATTTTTTTACCAAAGAAGGGTGTCGCTCTCTCTCCAGCTAACAATTGAGGCCATGTCGGAGTTCAGTGGGCGGGACACATACAGATCAGACCCGCAATCAAGCTACACCAACTCGGGCACTGTTTCGGGGCTGGGTCTGGTATCGCCGCCGGCGGCCACCAACCTTGCCAAGCAACAGTCCCTCAACATACCCAATAAAGTGGACAAGCCCGACACCGACAACTTTCTTCTGCGTTCGCTTGACATCAAGAAGCAATTGTCGCTGTCCTTTCAAGGCCCGGCGCTGCACGGCGGGATCTATAAGCAAAAACCGCGTAAGCTGGCCCATGCTGTCAGGTCCGACGCCAGCGACGACGACGACAACGAGGCAGATAAGTACAGTAAACTGCGCGACGATGGCGATGGCGACGGCGACGACCAGGGCCACGAGCGTAAGCGTCGAGACAACATCAACGACAAGATCCAGGAGCTTCTCTCGTTAGTACCGGCGGAGTTTTTCCAGGAAGCTGCTGCCCCAGCGACGGCAACGAGCGCTACCTCGGAGAACGCGGCCACGGATCAGCTGGAGCACGATGCGGCTATCGCCGCGGCGATGAAGAACTCCGGCACCAAGGACGGCAAGCCCAACAAGGGCCAAATTCTCACCAAGTCAGTCGAATATATCCAGTACCTCCAAAAGGTTATTGACGAAAACAACCGCAAGGAGGTTGAGTTGACGATGAAGTTAAAGTCGCTCGAGATGAAGCGCGACAATGCTCAGCTGAACGTGCCCATTAACATAGGCCATACCAGCGCCGAGGTGGCGTTGGGCGAGATTGGCGTAGGGCCGTTGTCGGATGGCTACTTCAAGCAGGTACTACAGAATAGCGCTAAGCGGTCTACTCAGAGCCCTTAGGCTGTCTGCTCGCCGTTACCAGGTCCTATTTTATTTCGTGTCTATATTGGTGGTGTCTCGTGAGATCCTGCCGAGACGTTCGCGCTCGTCAGCATCCTCGATCAAGGTATATGCGGGTTTGAAAGTTTCGCCGGCCTTCAAGAAGGGGTTGGGCACCGTGGAGCTGACACCGCCGAGGCTGGTGTAGCCGCGGTCGTACATGGGGCAATAGGCGACGTTGGTGCCCACCAAGAAGTCCCAAATATGGCGATACTGCCAACGGAGAATGGGGTGAATGCGCAAGAAGCGCGGCCACTGGTGGTCGGTCACCTGCTCGCTCTGCAACAACAGCCCATAGGGGTCGGTGTGACGGATGCCGACAATGATACACCTGATTTTGGGCTTTGATTGCAAGTAGTCCTCAAACCCTTCTTTGAGAGAGCTCTTGATGACCACCAGGTTGAGGTGATACTGACGTGTTGACTCGCTTATGAATTGCGTGAGCTCCGGGAAGGGCTCCTCCGAATTGATATAGATGGCATCGAGCTTGTAGTTTGGGTCGAGCACTGCGGCCTCCACCAGGGTGCTGCATGCCTCGTATTTTTCGTGGATGACGGCGAGAATGAGTATCAACATCACAAGGCAGTCCTTGCCGCCGTTGTACGACACGGCTATCTCGTCAAGCCCGTGGCGGTCTATGGCGGCGCGCACAATGTCTAGCGACTCGTTGACGCGCGCCTTCACCTGAGCTCGTAGCGCTGCGTCGTAGACAAATTCGGGCTTGTCGACCCCACTCAAACCCCACGGTTGCAGATCAGTTTGGAACTGCCGCACTAGCTGCAGCGCCCACTTGCACGTGTGTAAGAACAAGGACTCCACCGGTCGGTCTTCATTATTGTTGCCGAGTCCAGACATAGCTTCGGTTTGGCAGTGCTGATCAAAGGTGGAGCCATACGACCACGGCCGAAATTAGTCTTGTGCCGCCGAGTCACGTGATTGAACACCGAGACGCGGGGATCGGGGCCGAGCAGTCCCGATGAGAATACAGGTTTCGGTGCAAATCAGTGAGCTCCCTACAATACTCACCCTCATTCATCCTCTATGTCCTCGAGTAGCTGTAACCCCTCTTGCAATTCCTTTTTGGCGGTACGGATGTCTTCGTAGTTGAGCGCTGAGATGGCAAATTTGGCATGCTTTTGTATCTTGGCAATGGCCTCGCTGCGAGTCACAATCCGGCTGACATCCGGCGTTTTGTTGGGCGGGCCAACCGCACCGCTCTTTGGCTTCGTGGCGGGCTTCGCAACAACTTTCGGCGGGGCTTTCTTCGCAGCCCGGTCAGTTGACGGTGGAAACACAGTGATGGTTGAGTCCTTGTGAATGAGCGTTGGGTCGCTGTCAGGAAGAAAGCTGGGAGTACCAGGGAGCCTGACATCAGCGTCGCTGTCGTCTGGTGGGAAATGAGGTGCACCAGGGAGCTTGAAGTTGTCGAATTGAGGGGTCACTTGCAGTGGCTCAGCGCTGTGGTCATCGTCATCAATGAATTTGGGTGCAGACGGAAGAAAGCTCGATGCGTCGATAGCCGGATACTCCGTGTCACTTGACGCATTGCCTACTGCACTTCCGTCGGTATCCATGGCAGCCATTTCTCGCTCCAACTCTGCCTCCAAGTTACGCTCAGCTTCCTTGTTGACGGGAACAGCGTCCTTGAGTAACTGTGACAAGTGGTACTTCAACACTTTAAGTTTGTCACGGTTTAACTTGCCAAACCCCTCATTATCGCGAGCCTTGCCTGCCGAAAACTTGGCCCAGTCGATAGAGCTATCGGGCTTGTTGTAGAAGACAGACAACAAGGTCATAAAGTTTAAGCACGCCCTAAACTTGGCGATCAATTGTACTCTATTCGTGCCGTCGTATTGGCTGAGTTCTTGGAGACAGGTATTATAGAGCTTGTACGCAAACTCCATCACGATGCTAAGGGCAATGTTGTTGTCGTTGAGCGCAGCGCGAAGGCCCTCGCCCTCTTCTGATGTATCGTTCTTGATGGCCTCAATCTCATCCAAAAGGGAAATAGTGTACAGCTCGACATCCTTGTCTGTGGTGTGGAGCTTAAGGGAAAGGATCAACTCGAGAACGTGAAGCTTGCAGTAGTAACTTACCACGGGGTTGATATACTCCAATTCGGCTGCCCTTGCAACAAAGGGGCCGATTTGCTTATGTGCCTTCAAGGACAGTGGGGGTTCCATCGGTGATCGGCGTGAATTAGAGGCGCTGCAATGGCCTTTGTCTAGATAAGGCATGCATTAAATATGCAGGATACAAATGACGGACTGATGCTCACTAAGTACGAAGCCACAGGAGCGCAGCAGACCAAGACGAGAGAGAATAGGCCGGCCAGAAGTCTGAGAGGGGGGCAGGTAAAACCTATGAGCACCGTGTCACGTTTGTTGTGGAAACACCATGCATTGGATATATACAGGTAAATGAGGGACTGGAGCTAGCACGACCATCACGGTACAGGTCAGTGGGAGACTTACAACTCCGGCATCCTTAAGAGAGCGCGTTCCTCGTTTTTGGCGTCCTGCTGGAGAAGCTTCAAAATCTTCGACTTCTGCCACTTCTCTGGCAACGGGGTCACGTCGTAGTTCTCAGTGGCCCAGTAGTAAATGTCCCAGTCGGGCTCATCCAACAACTGATCGTACTCGTCGAGCTCCTCCGAGGTGAACGAGGTTAACCGCTTCTTGGCGAACCGCGACAAGAGCAAGTCACTCTCGAGGATGCCCCGTTTCCGCGACTGGTACACAAGGCGGGCTCTTTTGATTTCGATCGTCTCGCCATACCGCTTGATGGGCTCGATTTTCATGCTGATATCATTGTTGTGGGCGGGGTTCTGTGGCTTACCGTAGTTGAGGGATCTTCTCACAGACGACGAAAGGCGTCTCTGGCTGGCTTTGAACATCTCCACAGTATATATGGGTTTCAAGGCTGGTGGCGATTTAGTCGTTTTCTCTGTGCTTTGTGTCGCCTGGGAGGGCGGGGAGGCGCGCGCGAATTTCTCCATGAGCGAGCAAGGAATACGAGCCCGCATAAGTGCTAGCGAGCATCTCTTACGCCTACCGTCCACACCGCTGTCGTACACTTTGGTTCCCCGAATCCCTTTGGGAACCCCATATACCCTCGCGCTTATCCCCCTACGTCCAAGCAATGGGCAAGGCAGTCTCGAAGCTTTCTAAGGATGATTTGAAGTCGCTTCGACTGGCCACATACTTCGATAAACGCGAGCTTCAGCAGTGGTATAAGGGCTTCTTGCGTGATTGCCCCTCAGGCCAGTTGTCCGAGGAAGAGTTTTCCAAGGTATTCAAGCAGTTCTTTCCCTTCGGTGACCCTACCGATTACTGCCATTACCTCTTCAGGGTATTTGACGTGGACAACTCCAAGTATATCGACTTCAAAGAGTTTATCATCGCCTTGTCCATAACCAGCCGAGGCACCTTGGAGCAAAAATTGAACTGGAGCTTCAAATTGTACGATTCCAAGCGCAGCGGCCAACTCAGCTACACAGACATCCTCGCAGTCATAACAGCAATATACAAGATGATCGGCTCCATGGTCAACTTGCCCGAGGACGAGCGCACGCCCGAGGCTAGAGCAACCAAGTTCTTCACATTGCTCGACAAGGACCCCAAGCACGACAAGATCTACCTCGATGATTTTAAAAGACTAGCGCGGCTCGACCCCACTATCATCAACGCAATGAATGCATACGAGGGTTTGGTTTGACCTGGCTCAACACCTCCATAATCACCGCCACGTTGTACACTAGCTTCGTCTCAAACTGACAGAATTCTCTTTTTGGCCTTTTTTACGACTTTTTTTCATAATACATAGTTCTTAGGTACCAGCTATTGCTGTCCTTCGACAGCCTCTAATAATCCGTCCAACAAGTCATCGACTTCGTTAATATCGACACCTGTGCAGAAACTAACAACCTTTTTGAACTTGGACGTGAGCGCGCTGTAGTCCAAGAGGCTGGATAACTCGTCTTCGAGATTGGTGTTCAATTCCTCGTATGCCTTCAACCTCGCCTGCAACACCGTCAATGGGGGCAAATCTCCAACCTTGGCCTCATCTATGTCGAGGTCATCACTGGCGCCATTTTTCAATCTGTCGTAAATGTAGGGAATTTTGAAGGGCTTGTCGGCGTCGTAATGGGTAGCCAAGTTGTCATCGTCATCCACTCCATCACCACCCGTCACTTCTTCTATCAAGTCCTGCGGTATCTCACGCTTGGATATCTCGATCCTGTCGGTGATATTATTCAATTGCAACTTGACATTGTCAAGATAAATCAACTTCTCAGTGATCTTTTTGGCCACAAAGCGATTGTTAGCTGTCACCATACTAGCCTGGTGTAAATCTTCGTTGAGCTTCAATAGATGTTTCTTCTTGGAATTAAGAAGGATCTCGTACTCATTGTTGGTGTTGAGGAGAAGATTTTGGATCGACAGAAGAATCTTACTGCCATTACTGCCACCGCTACTTGTTTCAACCTCGGTAACGGGGCCAGCCCCTACCTTGGGCTCAGCATCTTCACCATCGAAATCTCTTTCACCAGGTAGGCCCAAGCTTACCTTGCGTTTCAAGATGTCAACGTTACTACGAATCAATTCCAACAAGTAGTTTTCCTGCTCAGTTTCAAACTTGAACGCATCCGCCTCCCTCTCCTTGATAACCTCCTTGACAATGTCGTAGTCGATCGGCTTCAACCCACTCTTATTACTAATGTTAATGTTCGCGTTGAGCTCAAGCAAAAAGTTGATCTTCCACTTGGCCTCAGAGTCTGCTGCCAAATGCAACGCCGTGTTTCCATTGGCCACATCCTGTATATCAATGACAGTATACACCAACTTGTATAGTGAGTCGTCCTTGCGGGTGACGATCCACTCCAACAATTTGAAAAGATAATATCTGGTTGACTCAACTTTTGACACTGGCTGCAGGGCAAGATGGTGGAAGACCAGCCAGTTGTTCCCGTCAAGCAACCAGAGTGCCGGGTATAACCAATGGCTCAACAATTGCTTGAAGTTGTTTTTCTCCATCGAGTTGGTCACCGTGATGGTGGAGACCAAGGGCGACTCACCGGTGGCTGTTCCTCTTATCGGTGAACATAGTCCCAACTCGATAAATGCGGAGACAAGATTGCTTGAAGCCAACGTAGCCGCAAAATGTAATGCAGTCTTGCCTTTGGAGTCCAATGGTACGTCAGTGAGCAGATACAGTTGGTGCGAAGGGGATTGGTTCATCTGGGTGATGGGGGCAAATAATGCCTTGATGTCTGCATAGGTGAGTGACGAGGTGTCATCCTTCTTGAACACCTCCGAGAACTTGAGTTTGATCTCTGAATTTAGCGATTGGTTTTCTTGAGGATTTTGTGGAGGTAGCGTGTAGGGAAAATTCGGGTTAGCAGTTATCCCAGTGTATCTGTCAGTGGCGTCGCCGTTCGACATCTCATTTTCGCTATTTGCCTTGAGCTCCTGCTGCTTGGTATCTGCCGCGCCACCAGCTCTTTTGTGTCTCTTCGTGGGGCTACCCATCAACCCTGCATCGTCACCTTCGAAGCTGGAATCGTGAAGGGGTCGCTTGCCACTGGGGCTACTCTTGGGGAGACTTTCATAATCATGAACATCAACGAGGAACAATTTCTTGCAAAACTCATACACGTCAAACTTGACTGCCAAACTTACGGCACGGTCGTAAGGAACCCACAATCCTTGTAGTTGCGAATTGCTGTGCCTGCGGAAGTCGTCGACGCCGTTGGGAGGGTTGAACCGTGGGTTGGATACTATCTCGTTTTCAAGAAATGTGTCAACTTGAACGTTGCTGAGAAGCCCCAACTTGACCAAGATTTGTAGCAATTGCGACACATTGATGTACGAGTCATGTACCCTTCTCAAAACAAATAAGTGGTCGCCCGCCGTACTCTTGTCGTCACCGTCGTCATCTTTGGTGGGTCGAAACTCAAGATTTAGCTGTATTACTTTTGTGCCCGAGTACGAACTGCTGAAGATTGACGCCGACACGCTCGGATGTATGTGCGTGCTCTGAAGGCGATGGTTAATCGAGTTGGTCGTGGTGTCCCCAATATTTATAGGCGAGTCTATCATCTCTTTGAAGCGAGTGATGCAAGTCTAATGGGGCAATGGTTCTCCTTACCTAGCGGGCGTGTTTTTCTGTCTGTCGTTGCCTATTTTCATTTTCATTTATTTGCTTTTGTCTATGCTGCGAAAAAGAAAAAGTGAGGACACAGATTGGGCGCGGACGCGTAGGTGGTGGGGGAAGGGGCTCTGAGGAAACTACGAGATAAGCAATCGGTAGTAGGCACAATACTCTTTGTATGCTACTTTGCAATACAAGGCCGGGCGTTGTCGTGACGTTTACAGCAGTTGTCTTTTGATACATATTAGAGAGGATTTAAAGGAAAAATCGAGACGTGTCTGTCTTTATCTGCCAATTTCAAGTTTATAAGCATTGCTGTAGGAGTAGGTATCTATACGGTTGAGAACGGTGAGGGTTATGCGGTTCGAATTGTGAGGAGACAGTACGGAATAAATATAGTAGAAGCTAACCTGTGTGCGTCTTATTTGCTGGGCTTTAGTTTGCATCCATAATGCCCATGGGTGCCCGCTACACGCCCTAAAGTATGCAGAAAGCTTACAATTACTTACAGGTACCATACGCCGAACCCGCTTAACCTGCTATCACCCTAATACGAATGCTTATATGTTGATGTGGTCTCCAATGGTGGCTCATCCAACTCACCAAAATTCGAGGTCACATGATCACACCATCGAATATACCTTTTCAGTAGATGCGAGCCCCACTCAGTGATAAACCTGTGACTAATGGACTACTCTAACAGGGTGAACTCGAAGAAAGGGGGCGGTGGAGTAGCAGATACGCATGAAACCAATGTGCACACACGCAGGAGATTGAAAGAGCTTCTCACGACCCAGGTGTTGGACCTTGATAACGACCCTTATGTGTTTCGGAACCACCTTGGCATGTTGGAATGCCGCTTGTGTCTCACCACTCATGTCAGTGAGTCCTCCTACATATCACATTTAAGTGGCAAGAAGCACCAGCTCAACCTCGAAAAGAGAAGGATCCTTGATGCCAAACAGAATCAGCGAAATAGAGGTGCACTGTCTGCCGATGCCGTCATCGCGAACAAGATCGTGACCATCAGTAACACCCCTAAACGCACATGGACCAAGATTGGCCGCCCCGCGTACAAGGTTTCCAAGATAAGAGATCCACAGAGTATGCAGACCGGATTCTTGGTGGACTTGAAGCTTCCCAAAGCCATCAAGGATCCGCTCTTCCGTTTCATGTCGTACTACGAGCTCTCGCCTCACAACCAAGCTGTGACCAATTCCTACATCAGCCAGAACAACGTCGATGTTAGCGCACAAGATAGTCAGTTCTTAGTCATAAGTGCTGAACCGTACGAAAATATCTGCATTGCGATACCAAGCCGCGAGATCGATAGACCGAAGGACGATCTGCAAATGTCTGAAAACTACTGGTGGTTTTTTGATCGAGACACAAAGGAGTTTTTTCTACAGTTTTTATTCAAATGACTTGAAACAATCACTACGACCAAATTCAATGGGAAGGAAGAATTGAGTTAGCCACCAATAACAGCATGCAGAAACTAAGGAGAGTGGTATAACTTAAACTTTGATGAGGGTAATACCACGTCGCGTTTTCGTTTTGATCAATTTAAGTGGATCGCAAGTGCTTGGCAAACAACGGCCACTTAAATCAAATGACATAGTTCGAAGAGTGCGTAATTTGCCGAAAGAAGTGGGAAAAAGGCCAATGGCCCTCGCATGCAATGGTTGGCAAAAAGATGTGTCTTGTGCAGCACCTCAATTCTCCCATATGTCGAAGCGGCTGTAACTATCTTTGCTTGTTGAGCTTGTCCTCGTGCGGAAACAAAGGTGAATACTAAAAAATATCGGTGAAGAAGGTAAACATGCGCGGCCAATTTAGGCTGTAAGGCTACACTTGCAGCATCAAGAAACAAAACATCATGTGTGGTGAGCTTGCCATTGAAGCAGTAACGCCCGAATCTGTTTGTCCACTTTGGCGTGATAATCCAATCATGCTTCTGGTGTCAACAAGTTCCCATAGCATATCGGCCAGTGACAAATAAACGTTGTCGTGCGCATGACAGTCGCGTACTGGGCAAATGCGCCAGTAAAATACTCGAAAAGAAATTAGAGAGCGAAGCCGGGGAAAAATAATATTTGCAAAAAAACGTTCAGCGACACAGATTGCGTTCGGATCGAAATCACATTTCTCATTCAAGCATTCAACGATTTCCTTTTATCGCCACGATCGCACCACTGTCACCGCACAATACTACAACTACCACAAGTAGTGCTTGCTATCGGACTGTCCACTCCACACGAGCCTTGACTTGCATACCCGCTCTCGATTCACGCTCGCTTTACCCCAGGGAGCCAGACCTTTAATTTTCTCAGAGGCCTGAGTTTGCCTGCACAAGACTTTTCAAAGCATCAAGCCAGCCGCCACAGCCCTCGCACACACCTACGCAATCTAAACCTTGCAATAACAACTACATAATGAACACAGTCAAGAAGCGGTTTGGGTCGAACAACTCGGCTCACACGTCCCCCAAGAAGAAGAATGAAAACAGTATGTCGCGATTCGCGTCTCCTGTGCAGGAAGAGTTTGCCGACTTATCTCCTGAACTTGTACCCATTGTGACCTTGTTATCGTCACAATCGCACAGACGGTACCATGAGGGAATTTTCATGCTATACTATGACTTGAATGGCGACGGCAAACCAGCAGACCGTGAGTGGAAGGAGGTTTACGGCATTTTAACTGGCAATCAGTTGGCGTACTGGGATGCCGCTAACTTGACAGAGTTCAGAAATAACCCCGAAGCGCTCTTGGAGGCATCATCAAAGCCAAACTATATCAACTTTACCGATGCTGTTTACAATGCCATGAAGAACTTGCCTGCGGCCAAGCAGAATTTGGAAAATGTCATCATTGTATCGACAACCTTGAAAAACCGATATTTGATCCAGTTCAAGACGTATGCGGACTTAATCAGGTGGTATGTGGCGTTGAGGTTGGCGAATTACGAGTATGGGTCATTGCAAGAGGCCTACACCGGCGCCCTTCTCTCTGCACGTGGGTCAAGGTTATCTGATATTCGCACGGTATTGGCAGAAAAGCGATTCGACCACGAGGACTGGGTCAGTATCAGATACGGGTCCGGAATGGCGTGGAAACGTTGTTACGCTGTCGTGGAGCCTTCACAACAAAAACGGAAGCTGTTTTTGCCCGGGCGTATCTTATTTTATGAGAACGAGACCATGAAAAAGAAATTATTGATGGCTGTCGTCACCAACGCAAGCTCAGTGACTGCCATATATCCTCAAAGCCCTAAACTCATTGACCACAGCACAATGTTAAAGCTTGAGGGCTACATCAATTTCACGTCGCCGAGTGTTTCCACCAAGGTTTCCAAGAAGCAATTGGAAGATTTCAAGAACACCTCAATTTTCATGATGCCTGAAGAGCACTCGTCAGTGCCTGGGTTTGACACGTTGATCAGATTTTTGATTCCCCTATTGGACTCGTTCGGCTTGTATGGTCGTCCGAAGCGTTTGAAGGCCGATAGAATTGATCCTGAATCCTTGTTGTTTGGATTACCGACATTACCCCACGTGCACTTCCTTGAGACCGATGATTTGTCTCCTTTGACCACACGACCTGATTTCTTGTCATGGGATGTGAAGCAATGGACCAATGAGATGAAAGCTATTATGAAGGGAAAATTGGATAGAGGATATGAAGGTTGCGGCAGTTCAAGAGGCCTTATGGGTGCCATGACTTCGTTGAACAGTCCTGGTGGTAGCAACTCCGGCTCCTTCAAGAGGCCTGCAACCAAGGCACAACAGGGACAGCCTCCTCAACAGAATATGGATAGCTTGGATAGCGGTTTCATGACATCCAACTCTTCAATACCACTTTCACACACTTCCACAAACTCGTCAAAGAACACTCGTGGCTTGAGCCTCCATCCTTCGAGATCACCCGAACGTCGCGCCAATCCCTCAACCTACCAATCCAACAACGCATATGGAGAGGCGGGGTCATTGGCAGCAGTTGCTGCTAGCGCCACCGTGCCCTTAGCGACAGCGGCCATCAGTGGCTCAGAGCGTCGGCAAGACCCTCACAAGTCAATTCAATTGGCTGACATCTACCAAAAGTATTCAGACATCAAGTCTCCCTCAGACCAATTTCACACTAATCGCAACCAGTTATTGAACGGGTCGCATGAAAGGTTAATTGAAGAAGAATTGCCCCAGGGTTTCAGACATATTAGTTTGAATGAGGGTGCCGGCACCTACCCCAAGAATGACGATGAATTATTCAGTGAGGATGATGAGAATGAGAAGTTGGATATCAGACAGGCCGGCATCTACAACAATGGAGTTGAATCTGCAACTAGTGGATTGGCATTGCCGCAATACGCAAACAGAAATAGTAGCTATTCCTCTGTGAAGTCTCCCATGACCCAGTACCACGAGTTCAACGAGCAGTTCAGCAAGGTGGTTGACACAAAGGAACGCAAACCTCCACAAGCCTACCACCGAAATGACTCCGATGATGACGAAGATGTACCTCCATCACCACCTCCGCACTCATACCCGGGCGAGGGGAATGTGCTGCCCTTGAGATTGCCCAAAACTAAGCCAGCGTATAACAGTGTGCTTCACGGAACAACGACACCCATCAAGTCACAGGGTCCTGACCACTTGTCGATACACTCCGAGACCGGAAACGTGCAGAGTACTGATTCATCGCCTTACTCTGAGAAGTCTGACGAAAAGTACTACGAAAAGCTACCGTCGACATATCAACTGCAGGATCATGCTTCGCTGCCATCATCAAGAAAGGCGCAACCTCACCACATAATGTCGCCCAACAGTTCTCAGAATCACAGATTTGAGGCACCCACTAAAAGGAAAGAACCTACCGGCCCCCCGCAAATTGTTGTGGCGCCAGCAGCTCCTTTGCTCAATCAGCCCACACCAAACAAATCGGCTTCGTATCAGTCAACGTCAACAGTCCCTGTGGTGCCCAGGCAGGCTGGCATGGTGGCCCCACAAAACACGCAATATCAACGTGTTCCTAACCCCCATCATCAGCCACACGATGTGGCTTCACCTCAACAGCAATCGTATCCACAGTCAACTCAGTTTGGGTACCAGACGCCTGCTGCACCACAAGGGGTACCGCAAAACCCACAACATCGTGCGGGCCCACCACCCCCACAGAGGTATCAGCAACAGCCCCCGCTTCAGTCTTTTCAGCAGGGAGGGCCTCCTCAGCTGTATCAGCAGCAGGGCCCTCTGTCTCACATGTACCAGCAAGAAGCACCGCCTCAACCTAATCATAACTATCCGCCTCAAAACCAGTATCGGTCACAACCTCAACCTGGCTATCAGCAAAGACCTCCACCGGGCGCCTACCCTCAACCTAGAGTGCAGCAAAGTGGGATCCCTCCAAGCGTGGCTATGCAGCCGAACTCTCGTCAACAGAGGCCTCAGCAGCCTTTCCCTTCCCAATCTGCAGCCAGCATGCGTGGTTATGGCGGCCCTCAGCAACAGTTTCAGTATCAGTATCAGGTCAACCCTCAACCAGGACATCCGAGCAATAGGGCTCCAACTCTGTCTCAGCGGCAGCAACAGCCGCCACAAGGCAATGCCTATGCCAACGGCTCCTCAAGAAGCTATTGATTGGCTTTCGATCGTAAAGGCAGTGATTTGTATATTAGTTGTAAGACATATTGTATATTCACCTTAAGTTGCATCTTTAGGTACCAATGTTGGGCTTGGCAGAGCTCTTGTATTTCAAGCACAACCCAGGGACCATGCCGGTGGTGTGCTCGTCTTTTTGTATCATGCACCAACCGTCAGAGTGCGATTCGATGACGCTTATCTTATCACCCTTTTTGATCGATACCTCATCTCCAAGTGCCTTGACGTAGTCTCTAATTACAATGCATTGATTCCTGTCCGGCCTTGAATCCTCCTCGGAAACATTAGTGACGTTTTCCATGTTACGCAAGGATGACGATGGCAGTGGCTTCCCTGCTTTTACTATGGGCAAAAACGGTAGCGGTTTTTTAGTCAATGGCGGGAGAGGTGGGGTATCGCCGTGAAAACGAATCACTTTGGTGTGAGTCTCAGCGGATGACAATGACGGGGTGGAGTATCCACGAGGGAGATCAGGAGTGGCTGGCGGCGTATGACAAAGATTGAACTTTTTCAAAAGCATAGGCGAGATCAAGCCAGAGAACCTATCGTACACAGATTTGCGCTGCTCTCGAACTTCGGGCTGCTTCACTGTCTGGGGAGCGGCCGAAAAGCTCTTTCCCATTAAACCCATCTTTATTGGCTTTTGGGAACCTTCTTTGTATGCTAACCCCTCCCCACCAGTCCCATCTGCTCGATCGATGTTCGCAGAGGGCAAACTTTTCTCGATGATTTTCTTCAAGTCGAACCTTCTAGTAGGTCCTGCGGTCATGGTGCGGCCCAGGTAGTCATCCCGGTAGGGCATGTTCAGTTGTCTGCGCTTAGCAAAGTTTCTGCGTTTGATTAAGTACCAAACCATCACAAATATGGCCAACAACGCCACCACAGCGAAGGGTATACCAATTGCCAAGCCAAGCGTAGAGGAGCTAGCGCGAGACACGTCGGACAAAGACCCTCTTGGACCTCCCGTTGTGAAGGGGCTGACAATGTGCGCAGCCAGCACGCTTGGGGTGCTGATGGCCAGTTGGGTGCTTGAAGACAGGTTGTGCACGTCATGTGAGGCGAAGTCGGACACTGAACTGACAGCTTCAAGTGAGATGTCAGAGGTTCGAGACCTGGTGATTGTAGCGAGTGTGGATGTGGACGTCAAAGTAATCGTACTCGTACTTTCAGAGCTCGTAGTGGGCTCAAGAATATACGTTTGGGTCTTCACCGACAAGATCGTTAACGGCTCGTTCATCGTAGTGAAGTGTAGCTTCCAGCTCCATCCCAACCCCCTCCCCAGCACTTATATACTGCTTCACTGTTTCAGCCATGGTTTGTTTCAGCTTATATTTTTTTATGTATCTAATTTGCAACCATTCCTGTGTGCGCTTGTTTCAAGCCGCGCCCACTTTGGGCCGCGCTAAGGCGAAGCTCGGGCGCCCGTTTACATGTATGCGCACGCAAGGTGACGCATCCGCAAAACCTAGATCACTTCACTATGAGCATCTGTAAATATCAAATGGATGGGTTCTAAATTCTTTGAAGTTCAAGATTTTGCGTTTCAGTTTCTTCGTGCCGATTTTCTTATCAATTCTGCTTTAGCGTAGGTAGCTAAGAGGAGCCGCCTTGAGGGGCGCGGTTAAAAATTGGCAACGAGACATCATCGTCCTTGGGCAACAAGGGCTGGTCTGGCTGAGCGGAGAAGATGCTGGGGAAGTACTTGTGGTAAATGCCCAACGCAATCAAATTACCAAGGAGCCCACCGAGAACAATGTCGCTGAAGTGATGTCTATAGTCCTGCGTTCTACTGAGGGCAATGTAAGTAGCGCCCAACACGGGCAATACAGCAAGAAGCAACTTGTAGACTGGGCTCGTTGGTCTGGTCACCCTGAAATGGCCGCAGAGCCACAATGTAAGGTAGAGCAATCCTGAAAACGATATGGAAGCGTGCCCTGATGGCGTCGACCTCATGCCGTCAGTTAAAACCCGCTGCCCAAGTGGGGCGGTACACACTGCAATGGTAACCATTTTGACCGGGTCAGTCCCCTTCGCCGGTCCACAGCGGGCCAAGAAGTCTGGCCTTGGCCGCGCGATCCAATTCTTGAGGATGTCGGTGAAGACACCATTGATCGTCAACGACAACAACAACCCCAACACAGAGAGCTGGATATAGTGAATGTGGTCCTCGGCGGGCTTCAGTCTGTCTCGACGATAGAAGGCAACACCTACAATCGTGAAGAGTGGCACCATGGATGCAATCAAGAGGCATTGCATGCCAGATACACGCTCGTCATTGGCAAATGGATGCTGGATGGTTGGGTCGGAAAGCGAAAACTCGCGATGGAAAGGTTTGGCATGTTCGGCAACAGCAAAAAAGTAGACAAAGAGCAATACGGCCAACACCCAGTCGGCAAAGTTCCGCTTGAAAATTTGACTTCTGACAAGCAGGGGAAGCATCATCTTTGTTTGACGGTACGTAAATGTCGCGTGGAGTGGGCGGCTGATTTTGGCGTTGTTGCGTCGCGCACAATCGCTGACATTCCCTCTTATGCACATAACTCCTTAAATGCACGCTAGTAGTACTTTGTAAATTTCATAGTCTATATAGTTCTCTCGTTACAACGTAAATTCTTCAACGCTCCGGCGCTGCTACTCACTCGTACCCCCGAATCCCTTCTCCTTGGGACTCAATCCCGTCTATATTTTATGTCGTCGCTATCGGGGGTATGGAAAATGTCTATCGTTTCACCTCTTGAACTGAAATGTTACCTTGTTATCCTCTCCGCGTTTTGGCCCTCAGCAGCTACGAGCTGTCTCCAAACGGATTGAAGTTGGGAAGGATCTTGCTGGTGGGCGGACGAGAGGCCAGGCCATGTCTGCTTCGGAAGGACTTGGCCTGACTTCCTTCTGGGACATCCTCCAAACCAAGTGATCCTTTTCTGGTCGCAGCCAGCAGCACAGACCCTGCCTGGACTCTCGTCCGAGGTTGTGGCGGAGTCGACAAGCTCTGCGAGCGGATGGGCACGGGGTTTTTGTTGTTGAAGCCGTAAAAATTCCCGCGACTCTCATTTTGCACATGTCTTATCAAATTCTGCAAGTTGGCAGAGTGAAAGTAGTTGGGTGTTTCCAAGTGTTGAAAGTCGTGAATAGAGAATTTCAGCATTGATTCACCCGAAAATTTATACTCGCTTGGACTCCTCTCCGTAATCAGCACTTCCGTAGGGTGGGCGGTGGTCCCGGCCTCTTGTGTAATATAGAGCTCAGGCTTGTCGAAGGGCAACACGGCACACAACCAAATTCTTGTCTTGTAAATCTTGAACAATTCCTTGATCAACCCCCTAAAGTCGATGCGTTTGAAACCAGCAAAATAGTAAAAAATCAATTTTTTGAAGTCCGATTGGTACTCAACATTGATCAACTCCAAGTGCGTCTGGAGGTTCAACTCACGAATTTTGTTCAGGCAGGTGGCGAACGCCTTTTTCTCCTCCAAAAACTTGCCACTCAACTTGTGTACCTCCTTTGGTGTGGCAAAACGCAAGACTTGCTTAGTGGGCAACGTGATTATAAACTCATTGTCCTCACTCGTGTGCGTGCCAGTTATCAGCGAGGCACTCAAAGACGTAGAGTGAGTGCCGCCGGATACCTTTTTGTTTTTTTGTTGGGACTCACCACCCTTTGCATTTGGGTCAACAATGGTGAGAGACTTGAGGTGCTCCAATTTCTTTAAGAAATTGAACAAGATCGCCTTATCGAGGTCGACTAAAGGCTCCAAGATCATCACCAAGTCCTTGCCTCGGTCTCCGTCCACAATAACCAAGTCAGACTTTTGTAGCAAGATGTTGGAATTGCTGGGGTACGACAACAAGTCAAACTTTCCATTTTTGTTGATAACCAAGCACAATGACTTGTGATTGAACGTGAGGTTATTCAAGCTCTTGACAAATGCGATCATTTTAAGGATGGTGGGTTGTTGGAGTAGCCTGTTGATGTCTGCCAAAATCTGTTCTGTTTGGCTGGGGTTCTGGAAGTACTTGGTGGTTTTTGAGTACAACGTCTTCAATTCTGGCGACGCGATGATATACTGATCCTGAAGAATGAGTCCATTTTCGAGCTTGATGGGTACCACCAAGTTGTGGTCATATGAAGAGTCAGCTGAGTGTGTAGAGGTCGACTGTGCCGCTTGAGCTTGTCCTGCAGATGTTTCCAGCAGAAGCTGCAGTTGGAAGGGCGGTTGCTGCTGCGATGACGACGCCGACGCATGCAAGGGCACATGTGACAGCGGCTGCTGCGTTGGACGTGGTGCTTGTGGCTGCGGCTGCTGCTGCTGCTCTGATATCTGATATACATACTGTGATGGCAGGAAGTAGCTCGCCTGGAAGTCAACTAACTGCGACGGTCTTCTTGCCTGGAATTCATTGAGATTTGAGGTCAAATTGATTCCCGCAAACGAGTGATTCAACGAGTCAAAGTTAAGGCTGTAGTTATTTGCTGTGGCGAACGCTGCCAAGTTGTTTGTGGCCGATAAGGCGTGGTTCTTTTCATTGTGGATTTCATGTGAGAAGTGTGGGGCTTCATCGGTGGCGCGCGTGAACGATTCAGCAGCGTATGACGGGCGACGCGACGAGATCGTGCCAATGCCACCTTGAAGCTCAGACGGAAGGGTGAACAGATTGTCTTGTCTGTATCCCAAATTGAATCCATGCGGCGTTGCCATCGCCGGCGATATACCAGGCGCCGCCGAAAGCAAAAATCCGTCCGCGCGGTCAACGAGAGGCAGATGGGCTGTTGCTTGCTGGTGTGGGGAGTGCTGCGTGTGCTGGAATTTAGCTGGGATGGATGATTGGTGTTGTTGTGCTTGTGGCGGTGGCGGCGCACCATCGAGCGGCTGAAACTTGGTAAACACGTCATTGTATCGCTGATTTGAGTCAGACGCGTCTCGAAACATTGGGCGCGGAGTTGTGATCACGTATGGAGTATTGGCTCTCTCCTCAATTGCTAGGTTGGATACAGTGGGTGGCAATAAGCTGGTCGAATCGTTGTTCACTCCTCTCAGGGCTTGGTGTGTATCAAATTAGCAACGTTCACTTTTTTTTTTTATTTTCCGTGTCAAGGCTATCTTCTTCACCCTTCAAAGCTCGCTTCAAGAAATGCACAGCTTTTGTTTCTACGCGGTCCTAACGATGGTTCTCTTGGTCTGGACGAAGATTGAGACGAATTGGCTAGAAAAAAAAAAAGATTGATCAGGTTACTATTGCAGATTGTGTGTCTGTTGATTAAAATACACATTGAGGGTTCATATATGGGGAACTGCGCAGTGAGCCTAAGATGTGCGAAAAATAAGTGTTCCCCCGTCAACAGCACTGTGTTTTGTCTTGATGAAAAGGAGGTCTTTTTTGGGGAACAGGGATAGCGGCTCGAGCGCCTGTGAAGATATTGGCGACAAGACGACCACCAAAAAAGAAAGACAAAGGCTTTTGCCATTTAGAAGTAATTCAGCTCTTATAGCCGGCCATCACGTGCGTTCTGACACTGGCGTAGCCTTCGAAAAGCCAATACCTAAAGAGCATTAGACAAAGAGACAAAGGTGTCTCCTTCCGCCCAAGATTGACTTGGGTCCGGTGTATCAGCTGTATTGACAGCGATGTATCATCATTAAGCCATAATGATGTTGTTGTTGATGTGCTATTCATGAACTGAGAACTACCACAAGAATGCTGTTGCAGCTCTACACCCCACAATCTTCTCTCTCCACTCCACTCTCAACTCACGCATTGTACAAACATGCATTTCCTAAGTCAACACTCTTTGCGTTGCCAGCGCCGATCACGAGCTCGCGCTCGACTTCCTGGCTCTAGCAAAGCCAGTTCCTGATCTCGGGGGGTATTCTCCAGTCTCGGAGTCAACTCCCTCACAGGTGCACCAGTTTTCCCTGGGCGTGTCATCCATTACACTGGCAATGTGTTTACCACAACCGGTCCACGATTTGTGGTCTAAATTGGTTAGTCGCTGATGAGGAAGTAAAAGTATTCACAAATTATACTTACGGCAAATAGGACAGATAGAACCCATACACATTTTGAATTCCGATATATTTTATGATGTCTCCTTCAAAAAATCATCGCCGGTTAAAATAGCACCGAAGTTGATCTGAATATATATACGTCGCCGTCACACGATAAGTGAGTGCAACACATCGGGAAAAGCGTTGCAATCTGTATTTTCCAGGGGCTCGCCGATCCTTTTGCCCGAAGATTGGTGCGGAGGAACATTTCCGCTCATAGATTTACGTCTAAGACACACACGACAATTGGCACGGTCATTCACGAAAACTGAAGGCTCGGCCCAGCAATTGCTGTATACAAAATAAAACACGCCTTCGATTGGTGGGGTAATGCTGAAAGTACTTTCGGATGCGTCCCACGATGCAAGAAGCTCGGGCAATCGCGGGGATAGAGCCGATAAATCAGGCTCAATTCGGGGCTTATTACGGAAAATCTAAGTTATTAGATCATTGCCTGCTACTAATTGCTAGGTAATACTGAGCCAAGAGCGCTTTCAGTTACACAAAGTGCTCTACAACAGTGTAATACTTTTCTTTTATGTAAGGTAGTGGAAGGTCTGAAGAGGTGGGTGGCAAATCGGGCCAGGAATACTGGAAGCCACGCATGTTTTCCCTCGTGGGATTATGAGGTATCGCCTTTCGAGACTGAATGTTTAGGCCCTGGCGAGCATACGGAGCCGGTTCCGCCCCGCTGGTGGCACATGTGTGCTTGCACATGAGTTACATATAGC
The DNA here is from genome assembly GCA_032598715.1 of Debaryomycetaceae sp. JAC-2022a. Taxonomy (NCBI): domain Eukaryota; kingdom Fungi; phylum Ascomycota; class Pichiomycetes; order Serinales; family Debaryomycetaceae; species Debaryomycetaceae sp. JAC-2022a. The sequence continues at coordinate 1,836,398 of CP095433.1, read as the reverse complement.
CGTGCCCTTAACAGCCACCGATTTGCTCACGATGTGCTTCAATCACATCTCCATCCTCAAGATCCAAATCGTCAGCAGTGCTGTCGGGCGCAACTCTCGTGCCGTCGATCAAGAACCGTAGTGTGTCCATGGTCTTGCCTTGTCTCTTGCAAAATGTCTCCATCAATCGCTTCATCGGAGTTGATCTTTTGATCTTGAAAAAAATCTCAGCACTTCCATCAGACACTTTCAAATTGATGTGTGTATCAGGCTTTTCCTCCTTGGGCTGTTGGTTCTCGTTATCGGACATGACGGCGTAGGTTATTAATTTTGGTTGTTGCTTGGGTTTATTTTGATTTGCCTTCGAAAGCTCAAACTGTTCGCAATAATCATCCCCGCGCACGACAATTTGCCAAAGAGTTGCGCACCAATTGTGCGACAGAATAAGTGGTGACGAGCTACTTCGTCTTTATACCTCGAATTACGGCGCTGCTTCTTGGTAAGCGCCCATAACTTAGTCGATTTCCGACACCCTAAAATATCGCGTTTGACTCATAATTGTATCACTGTTTCAAAACTTGTTTATCAACAAATCTGAAACATTTATATCTAGTATTAAGGAGGATGCTTTTAGTATCACCACTTTTGTGAATCTTCGTAGAGTACTATCTTCATAATGATAAGACCCTACCTCAATCTTTGGGAGCGAGTCTCGCAGGTGTGGTTCAATCAGTGGACTTTAGTGCTAGCCTTGATGTGCATTAAGCTATTCATTTTCAAGTTGTCACTTGTGTCCTCCATCGACCAAATCTCGCTAGCGTCGGCGGCGGCATGTACGTCTGTAAACGAATTTGGGCTGTCTATAGCCCAATACCCAAATGAGAGTGTGAGACAGGCCAACAATTTCGTCAGCCGGTCAATAGATATGCTCGAATTACAGCACATCCAGTCGCTTCGGCTCTTGATTTCAGTTGTGGAATGCTTGATTGTGTTTTGGGTCGAGGTACTTTTTGGCACGTATACTTGTTTAGTAACTGCCTTGATGAACGGGACTGTGGATTTGGCATTTGACGCCACTGATGCGTTAATCTCACTGGTGAATCTGACCCTTGTCGCAGCCACCACAGAAATACAGAAAGAATTAAAGGGTATCGAAACCATTGTGAAAAAATTGCTTTCAACTATTGACAAGGTCAAGGACTTTTTCAATGGAGGGAGTCATGATGATGCATCTCGCGAACATGTGCACAGGATCAATTTGACTCTATCGGTGCTCGAGGATATTCGAATTCCTGCCTCAGTTACCGATAAAATCGAAAGTGTTCGCTCTAAAGTACCCACTTTTTCAACAAATTCAACTATCTCTTACATCGAGGGCGGGTTTCAAGATATTAAATCACGCATTGCTGCAAAACCCGCAAATACAACTGTTCAACCATTGCCTGCTCCAAATTTCGCTCCTTTACAAGTTTGCTCTCCCAAAACCTCAGAAGAGCTCAATCAAGCTTATCAAATGGCTGCAAAAAGGATATGCAGGATTTCACAATGGATGATGATAGCACTCATCATATTGGCGATCGCCGTTATAGTGCCAATGGTTGTTCTCGAGTGCCTCAAGTGGAAACGTCAGACTGAAATGATGATTGAAATGAGGAACACACTAGCATTAGTTCCTGAAACGGCAGAATCGCTCACAAAGAAGACCTCCTGTGCAATTTACTCTACGATTAACAAATTTGACCACAAGATTGTCTATTACCTGATCAGAATATTTCATGCAGGTCCATCTTGTCAATGGATATTGTCATATGTGTTCTCTCTGAGATCTGTGACCCTCATGTTCATAGGTGCGGCTGCTTTGATAACGGTAGGATTGCAATTTTTATTGATGGGGGTATTGATCAGCGCCATGCAAGGTGCAGCAACTAGCGACCAGGTGCAGGATTTCCAACATCAGTATCGAGCCGCGCTTGCAGAAGTTGCAAAAAATTGGACTGGCGAAACAAACAGTTACATCACCCGTGAGGAAAAAGCCATCAATAACCAGCTCTTTGGTTGGGTCCAAAGTACCACCGATCATATCAATGGAACAATTGTGGTTATTGTGAATGATATTGGCAAAGGCATTTCCTTTTTCAAACACACTGTTTTTTACAAGCCGGTGAAGTCTGTCATTTATTGTGTCATTGGTCGCAAATTGGAGTCAATACAACACGGGTTAGATTGGATTCACGAGCACGCTGTGATCAATTTGCCCCGTGTGTCCGAAGATCGAATCTTTCAGCCACTAAGAAACCAAAATAGCAGCTCTCAGAACATCTCCATGAGCTCTATGACTAACCTGATTTCCAACACCGCCGATAAAATCATAGCTTCCTACAAGGATGCATTAAGAATTGAGCTTTACATTGCCATTGCTATTATTTCGCTTTGGGGGTTCGAAGTCGTAATGGGATTGGCATATTCTGTCTTGCAAAGATATCGTCACCGCATCGATAGTGCTCGGCCGCCTTTATGCGAGAAGACATTGGAGTTGCAGGCAAATCAAATCGGTACACCACAGCCCTTGACGGATACCCAAAAACAACTTTATGGTTACCCATTTGTCAGTCCATACGAAAAGTTTGACAGACTTGGCGCCTGCCAGGGAGGTGCTAGTTCTAGCCGATACAGTGGAAGTGACGCGCAAACTTTGTCTCCTCTGAACGGTATCACTCATTGACGAAGTTACTTCTTTTTAGACGCAGGCTTCTTCCAGTAATACTGCTTGTGGGTTCTCCTACAGGAGCGTAAGCCTCCGTGACCCTTAATGCTGGCCACCAACTTTGGCCTCTCCATGTCATCATCTTCCTCAGGCTTGTAGTAGTACTCCTCCTCCAAAGGCTTCCCCGCAGCATCTTTACCCTCTCTGTATATAACCCCAACTGCCTTGAGGTTGTACAAAATGACTCGCATTTGCTTCAAAGATAAGTTTGAGGTTAATGCACTGATGGTGTTGAGAAACGATGCTGGGGTGGATGACAATCTCGAAAAGGCTAAATGATTGAGGAGCACATTGTTGATTTCAGCAATGTTGTTGATGGAGGCCACACAAGACTGATCTACCACCTCCTCCGGACGTCTAGGGTTTGACTTTTGCTTCTTTGAAGGGTTGCTGTTACTAGTATCAGTGTTGGTGATATTCTGAAGTGGGTTTCTTGTCAAAGGAGTAGCAGCGTGTTCGCTTTCATTATCGGAATATACCCGAAACTTGACGTCAGATTCATCCAAAATCAGATATGATGGCGTGGGTTCTTCGGAGGTGGCCCTGAAGTTGACTTTGGCTGGAGTGGTGGGAAATGCCGCAACGGAGGGCTGTTGCATAGGAGTGAGGAATCTAGGGCCATTATTGTGAATGATTACCAGTTTTGTCGGAGTCGAAAACGCAATGGATTCGGCTTCAGCCAGGAGCTTTCCCGGTGCTACTTCGACTGGGACAACCTTGTCCAATACCACAGACGGTTTCATGAGCACAGGTGTTTCCTCATCCGTAACGTCCTCTTCCACGTCTTTGGCATTCAACAACAACACATTATCTCTGACCTGGATAATGATGTTGTCAATCCTTGGAAGCGTCACACGTTCATTGCGATTGACGAAAAACTCTGTGTGATTGGCATCCAAGCTGATGGTGCGTGGGGTCACTTTCAAACCCAAGCCTCTCAAGTCGTTGATAGACAATGCCTGTTGGTCACCCCTGGCTTCCATCAACACGTAATCATTAGCCTGACTCGTTCCATAAACCAAGCAAGCGCAAGGTATTCTCATGGCAAACCCTCCAAAGCCAAGACACTCAACGACTATGTGATCAAACTCAGAGTGGATCGCGAGATGAGTCCTGGATATGGTCTTATCGGAGGATTTGAAGTAGAAGTCACACTGCTTGGACGACCTCCCCACCAAAATGGTGGGGCCCCTCGCACCTTGCACCGGGACTGGTGCCAATGGAATCCTCAACACATCGTGATCAGGATCTAATATATTGAAGTCGCGGTTGATCCTCACTTGGTGTTTAGGCTTCAGACGTGCCAGCGCCACCTTCTCCAACAGGTTCGATACGGGACCAGTTGCGGACTTGGGAGCGGGGACGGGGGCTGCAGCAATGTCAACATCGTGGCGTGTAACCTCTCTCACCGGCGATGACGACCTGCCTGTGGCTGAAGATGGGTTGGGAGTCGGATAGTGTGTGGTTGGTCTGCCTCGGTATGCATCGTGTTCTTTAGAGGTTGTGGCTGCAAAAACGTCGTACTCACGGTGACTGTCACCGTGCAAGGGCGATGACGGAGGGAACTGGTGGCTGGACATGTTCAGTAGCCTCTGAATAGATGCTGAATTGGCTTGCGGATTTCGAAAAACCAAATTAAGTGGTTGTCTGTGGTGCCTTGTTGCCTTCACGGTGACACGGTTCTTTAGTGTTATTGTTTATGTTTAGCTTACGCGTCATGCATTCGAACGCGGCGGTAAAAGTGCGTGATGCCAGTGGCAATAGGGCTCGGCCCTCATTAATCACGTTATCTCGGCTCGAGCGCGAAGCCTGTGGTCGACTCTAATTTTTTCGGAGTGCACTGGGCACTCTAGGTCAGTGCACACAACCACACCACAAAGCCCAATCCCCTGCTGCGCGCACTGGCGATCCTACTATCAAAGAAAAGTGAAAATTTTCCCATCTCACTCAGTTACCAACAAACTACTAAACCATGTCCAGTATGTGAACTACGTCAGAGTGTGTGGGAGCAGGCGACTATGAGGACGATGAGGTGACGCAGGACTGAGAGTGCCCAGCATTGTAGCTAGGGCAAACAGCTAGCTTGCCTCCACGGTGGTTGTGCTCACCCCTCGTTTTGACGACACTACACACCACACACAATTCGCCACTCTTTTCAATACTAACAACTCGCTCAGAGGGTACCCCATCGTTAGGTAAACGTCACAACAAGTCGCACACCTTGTGCAACAGATGTGGCAAGCGTTCCTTCCACATCCAGAAGAAGACTTGCGCTTCTTGTGGCTACCCCGCTGCCAAGTTAAGATCTCACAACTGGGCGCTTAAGGCCAAGAGAAGAAGAACTACTGGTACCGGCAGAATGTCCTACCTTAAGCACGTCTCCAGAAGATTCAAGAACGACTTCCAGACTGGTGTCGCCAAGCCCCAATCTGCTTAAATTAGTTTTTAATACAAGGTCATATTACACTGCGGGAGTATCTATGTAACTATCGGGCCATCCCAACATCCTGAGCATCCTCCTCCGAGTTCATATTGAAAAAGAGATTGTCGGCCTCTTCGTGGGTGACGCATAGGTCTAGTATTTCGCGCGCCAACTCGATCGTCTCCTCATCATAGGGAAACTCGAGCCCATTAGCATACTGACTCTCGACGTCGGCAATGAATGCACCTTGCCGCGGGTCTTTGCCGCCCGCGATACTCGGCTCAATGTGGTTGAGCTGTCGCGCCAACGTCTCACACCACTGATGAAAGAGGGGCACCAGGAAGTATTTGGCGTTCAGACGTATATCTGCCACTATAGAGTGGGCTTCCAGTGAAAGGGACGTTGACCCAAAAGCGATTCGCGACATCACCACAAACACCTCGTACATCGTTTCCGGGTACACGAGTGTGGTGATGCCACCTTTGCAATCGGACGAGACATAGTGTAGTATGCGCACCAAGGTGCCGATGATCTGGGTGCGGATGTGGATATGCTTGGATCGCGGTGTTGCGAGTATGGCTTCTTGCTCAAGACCAATCGTTCGCACCATCGACTTGATGTGGTCCCGCAGTTGAAGCGCGCCAACATTCAATGTAGTCAAAGTGTAGTGCTCGATCAAGGTGGCCACCCTCGATCGTAAGAGAAGCATGTGGTGCTGATGTCGCGAAAAGAGCTCAAACTGAAGCTTGTCTTGCAGCAAGTCAGCTTTGGCCCGGGTGGAGGTGGTTTGGTGCCGGCACCGTTGCGATGCCAACTGGTGGGGGATCGGGCAGGGAATCGACACCGTGGTATACCCGAGCTCCGTTTCGTGTAATGGGACCGCCAGCTCAACCTTGTTCATGTCAATGTTGTTGCCCACGCAGCGGTTGAGGCCATGAAACATGAATGCGTCCCGAAGTGGGATGTCTAGCAAGAACACCTTGCACAAGGACTCAAAGGGCACCTCTGGCTCTGCGCCAGGGTCTGTGTGCTCGGCGATGCCACTCATGACGATTTCCACCACGTTGTACGCCAAATTTATCTGGCTGGTGGTCTTGTAGCGCTCAGAGTTGTGTGGCAAGAGGCGTTGCAACAATGTTGCGCCAATGACACCGTCGTTTTGTATCTGCCGCGTAAATTGCGCGCCGTGGAGCGAGGCAATCGATGCCAATTTCTCAATGATATCGCAGCAGCAGACCAAGGTCCAATTTTCAAGAACCAACACTTGTTCGGGCACGTCGTGATAGGACTCCTCCTGGTTCTGGGCCTCTTCCAACAAAAACAAGTGCTTGGATGCAATCGCTGAGAGCCGTTTGAGCAACTGCGTCACCGTTGACTGCACCACCGCCAAGGGTCGAAACGTTATGGCCGCGTGGACAAGTCCTAGCAAGAAAGGCACTGCAAGCACTGCCGACGACTCTAACAACGCGGTCACAGTGTCAACTAAGATCAAGGTGAATTGGGTGACGGCGTCGTCTAGGCGTAGGCTTCGTTTCAACATCAAAAAGTCCACAATGGCGCCGGCTATGGGCACCTTGGCGGGCACAGCAAGGTCGTCAACACGAAGCTCGGACTCCAAGTACACTTTGTTCAAGATGTCGAGCGTCCTTCGACCACCGCCGCTTTCGCACGAGCGCCAGATGTGCTCCATAAAGAGCAGTGTGTCGTTTTCTATGCGAATCACCTTTTGGGGCGACCTCTTGGGCGCGGTCGTTTCCACGGTGGTGACCCCTGGGGTCCCAGATTTGACGCCCACCTTGCGCCGTTTCAGCAACCCTTGCAAATCGTTGGCCAAAAACTTCTTCTCATCCTCCAATTTCTGCACTGTGAATTGCAACGCCTGCACTTGGTCTTGGCTCTGGCGTTGTAGCGACGCCTGCGCCGCTTTCAACCGGTTGACCTCCTCGAGACGCTGCCTCTCGAGCTGCAGGTACTTCTCGCGCAAGATGGCAATCTCACCGTCAGCGCGGTACAACCTGGCCTGCACTGCGGCGTCAAGGCCCGTGGCCGCGCTCACCTTTGTGGCGGCATGGCTCGACGGAGACACCGTGGTCGCTGCGCTACTGTTGGACTGGGCGTTGACATTGAGAGAGAGCAAGAAGTCATCGTCATCGTCGTCGAAGTCACCGTCCGACGACGTCATGGAGCGCTTGCAGCAGTCAACTGCAAAACGAATACAGACGGACGCTACCGCGCCACCTGCAGGACTCAACGATCTGCCTGTGATCCTGACATGTATTTTTTTTTTTTTTTTGATAGTCTGCGGTGCTCTTCTCGAATTTTTTTTTGCACCTCATCAAGCTGTCTAGCTCTCTGTTGAACGCCAATGTCTGAGGAAGCGCCCAAGAAAGCCACTGCGGCAACGGTGGACCTCGTCCCCGTGCAGCCTACACCTATCAGCTCCAAGGACAAAGACACAAAGCGGTTGGTGGTAGTTTTATCACAGGCATGTTTGGAGACGCATAAGATGAGCTCCAACGGCGGCCCCGGCGGCGACAAATATGCATTGCTCAATTGCGACGACCATCAGGGTTTGTTGCGCAAGATGGGCCGCGACATCGCAGAGGCGCGCCCAGACATCACCCACCAGTGCCTTTTAACGTTGTTGGACTCCCCCATCAACAAGGCCGGAAAGCTTCAGGTATACATCCAAACAGCGCGCGGCGTGTTGATAGAGGTGAACCCCAGCGTCAGAATCCCCAGAACGTTCAAGCGGTTTCTGGGACTCATGGTGCAACTCTTACACAAGTTGAGCATCCGCCTGGTCAACTCAGAGGAGAAGTTGCTTAAGGTGATCAAAAACCCGATAACGGACCACTTGCCCACTAAGTGCAGAAAGATCACGCTTTCGTTCGATGCCAAGGTGCGCCGCGTGCAGGACTACGTGGCCACCTTGGACGACGACGAGAGCATATGCGTGTTTGTCGGGGCGATGGCCCGCGGGAAGGATAACTTTGCCGATGAATACGTGGACGAGAAAATTGGCCTCTCCGACTACCCCTTGTCGGCGTCAGTGGCGTGCTCAAAGTTCTGCCACGGCTGCGAGGATGTGTGGGGGATCTACTAGGCCTTGCACACAAGCGAGAATGACGGAAAAGACAAGACACTGACACCAAATTGGTACATAATAGATTTCAATGCTAGGCTTTTGTACAGGATGCAACCAATGCCCAAAGGGGTAGGCTAAATCTGCGAATTTGCACCCAAGGTTTTGCGCTCAATGGAAGTGCTATTTGTGGCTGTCCCGCTCTTGTATAAGAATCAAGCCGGTCGCCAGCTCACTACCACTCTTTTCCATACCTGCTTTCTCGCTCTTTTGCTACCATGTCACACATTTTGCAAGCAGGGGCCGTGCGCGGCTTGACCAACGCACTCACGGCAGGTACCTTTGCGCTTGAACATTTAGGCATCAAGGATTTGCTTGATTTGCATTCCTCTTCAGCTACGATTGCCCCGCTTACGGAATACCCGACTCCATTCTTCATCCGGCAAGACCGTAAGGACCGGTTGAAGAAGATGAAGGTGTTCACCGTCAGAGGGGTCCAAGTGTACACCATTGAGCGGCTCTCGACTTTCCATCCCGTGTGGACGATGCTCACGTTCCCCGAACGAAAGGAGGTGGCCACCATCAATGCCGGATTCACGTCGCGGCTGGTTGACTTCCACAACAAACCAGGAATGTCACACCGTGACATCACCGTTGACGTTGGGCTCAATGGCAGATTTAGGAGCTTTTACACTACTGATGGTGTCAAGTACTCGTGGGCTAGAGGCTCCAAGTTTTTGGAAAAGGTGATCAATCCCGGCGGAGGCACTGAGGAGTATCGCCAGCGTGTCGCCAAGGTTAAGCTTATGCGACAATTCAAGTTTGATTTCGAGGTGTTGGTGGATGAGGATTTGATCGATAAGGAGGTTGCCCTCTCAACGGCCTTTGTCTCAATGCTCACCCAGTGGGGCGTGGGCGACGTGACCGACACTATTGGTCCCACTTACATTCCTCCAAGACCAATAGAGCTGCCCGAACGTGAGAGCAAAGTGGTAGTGGTTATTCAAGGGGGTGAGAACCAAGACATCACCGTGGAGGAGGTACAAGAGTGACATCCACAACCACGCCCATGGACATGAATTGCTTTCAATTATGTCGATTAGTGTCTAATATTACAAACTTGCCTGGTTATGTATACATATTCACGCGTCCATGACCCCCTCCTTTCTCAACACCTTTTCTATCTCCTTAAACAATGTGTCAGTAGTGACCTTGGAGCCCTTGACGCGGGCGCACACTATCTCTGACTTCTGGTTGAAGTCTGCCGCATTGATCTTGATTCTGAATTTGCAACTCTTCAAGTTAAAGGCATTGTGCGACGATATGCCTCCGGTAATGTTGTAACCCACAGTGTCGTTTTTGAGTCCCGTGAGCCCGAAATTAGACCACGAATTCAACAACGCAAACAACGCGGTAGACATCTCGTGTTTGGGCAATATGGTCTTAAAGCGGCGAATCTCAGATGAGGTGGGAGCGTTATCGTGGTTCCCGGAAAACCACCTAAAAAATGATCCGCTCGGCTTTCTGACCTCAGCAGAAGATGCTCTCGAATCGGCTGGCGATGGCAACTGCGTGGAGCCCTCGTCAAGGGACTTTTTGGTGCCCCAAGACAATTTGCGAAAGATAGAACCCCCTTTCTTCTTGCTCTGACTTGGGTGAGTGGTTTTGGCCGGCGCTCTGTTGGTGGCGTCTTCCAAGGGGCTTTTGATCGCCGGTGCAGGCGTATCGGGTTTCTGCTTACGCACCTTGGGGTACGGAGCAGACCGCGGTTCCTCATTGTTGAAAGCCGAAGGGTCAGGCAACAACATGGAGGCTGCCGTGGGTTGCTTGGAAGTGTGTCTGTTTTCCTTTGCAACCGCCTCTTGGCTCTTCTTCACCAGACCTGACTGTTGCGGAAGTTTGATATTGTCAAACACATCCGCTTCGTCGTCGGGCACGTCGCTATCGTCATACACACCACCGTGCGGGTCGTCATCCTCCGTCGCAAAAGTGTCGTCGGCTGCATCATCGTAAGTGGCCTTGCCAGCACCGTGTGCCAGCTCCTGCAGGTGATAGGGCTTTGTGGGCAAGCTCGGCAATTCCGAGGTTGGTCTTTCCCCAACCTTACTGCCGGCGCTGCTATACTTGGAATAGCGCCTGCTGTTAGCATGGTTAGATGCCCTCCGGGGGGCGAGGTCGTTGTAGTCAACCACATCGACATCGCCAGGGGCGTCCTCAGAATCCTCCTCAGTCTCGGGCAAACCAGCTCTATCCAAGCGGTCAGCGTAGCTCGTCTTGAGCGCCAGCTTGGGGTCATTCTGATCATCCTTCAAAATTGAGTTGAGGTCCTGGTACGACTCCTTGGTGGAATACATCGTCAAGACAGACATTCTTTTGTTGGAGTTGGTGAAGTTTCTTGACTTGCGGGTCACGTTGGGGATCTTGACGTTGCCAATAAGTGTTGAAGGGTTCTGCTTGGGGGCTGCTTCCAGCTTCCGTACCTCGCCGTCCTCACCCTTGTCGAGCAAACCGCGAATATTGAGCTGTGAATTAAGCAACTTTGACTTGCGGATCTCGCTCATGTACTCCTCACTCAAGTCACCCCGGTCAACGTCGGGCTCGGGCAACTCATAGCTAGTGTCCTTTGTGTAGTACTCGTCCTTAGAGTATCGACGTTTGTCGAAATTTACTGACACCATCGACTGTCGATTGTCTTTGGGCTTTCTTGCAGGATTCTTGGGGAGTTCGGTCGTCTCGGCAACGTCAGCCACTTCTCCATTGATGTAAGGCTTGGTTTGACCACTACGCTTGGCGTCTCTGTACTCCGCTTCGAGTGCATCCTGAGCGCGATCGATCTCCTCGTTTTCAAACGCGGTCCACAAGGGGTCGAGGCGTGACACTGGTCTCCGAGTAAGTATCGGGGTGGATCTTCTCTTGGGTGCCGGCTGCGTCACCGACCTTCTCTTCAACTTTTCCACATCTTCCGCAGTCAAGTTGTCGCTGTCAGTTGGTGCGCCAGCCTCCGAGATTGACCTCATAGCCTTGGAACCTCGCTTTGGCTGAGATATAGTGACATCGGCCGTGATCTCCTTTTCAGGCTCATTGTCCTCGCCCTTTATGAATATGGAGAGCTTCCTGGACGACAAAAGGGACTTTCTCTTCTGTCTCTTCTTTTGCTTGGCCAATTCCTTCCTCGCCCTGAGCTCGGCCTCGTATTTTTTGCGCTCCAACTCCATAAGTTTTTCATATTCCCTGGCTTGTTTCTCTTCTTCGTCAATAAGCTTCTCGTCTTCCTCGCTGTATTCCTCCTGATTGAAGATCTTGTCACACAATGTGGCAAAGGTGGCAGACGTTCTCTTCGTTTGCTTGTCCATATACTCCCAATCGGTTTCGCCCGCCAACTTTGCATAGGTGGACAAGAGCTTCATGGTGATTGAGTTTCGTCTTAGGCCTGTGGTCATCGACGCTCGCATCGACTTGCGTTTGGCCAACTTGTTTTTAGGCCCCCCAGCAACCACCGAGTCCCGATTCCGGGAGGGCGATATTTTGGCGGCATCACCCAAATCAGGCACATTGGGGTTGCCCTCCATGCTGAGCTTTTGCATCTCATCTTTGGAGGGCAATGAGGGAGGGAGCGAGCCAAGCGAGCCACTCTTTTGAGCATTGACAATTTCGTTGTATATGTTTCTGGGGATCGCTGGTGCATTGGCACCTTCGTCCTCGTTGGTAAAGCGCTTCAGCGATCTCTTATTGGGGGATACGCGGTGCGGTGACTTACCCGGTGACTGGCTGTACGAGAACCGATGACGGTGCGGCGATGCAGAGTTTTGCTTGAACGGAGAGTTGTGAACGCTTGAAGAGGCCGACAAGCGGCCAGCACCAGTGCCCATGGGCCCATTGTTTACCACGGTGCTTGTGCGGATGCCATTCTTGTACTGGTACAGAATGCGGTTTCTCGAGTTGGACACATTGATCTGGCTGGCTCGCTTGCGCGGGGTGGTCCCCAGGGACCCGTTGCGGGCCAAGGTCCTTCTTGAGGTGCTATGCTTCAAGGTTGGGGCCGCTTCAGCCACGCCGCCCACACCGTTTTCGTGCTTGTGTCGGTAGCGCATGAGTAAGGCGTAAAAGGTCTTTTCCGGATTCGGCCCGTTACTCAACAAGCAGCCGATGATATCTGCTTGCAGACGGTCATGCCACAAGATGGACAAGTTTTGAAGAATCTGTTGGTCGATATTTTTGGGGGAGCCCAACGACTTGTAGGCGGTTTCCGGGTGCGGCAAGCTCTTGACGCTGATCAAGTCCTCGTTGGGGATCGGGTATTTGGTAAGCAACGGGTGCTGGAGGATCTTGCCCGTGGGGATTCGCTTGGCGGGATCCACGGTGAGCATGCGGTTGATCAAGTCCTTCGCCTCAGGCAGCAACTCCTCTGCCATCTCGTAGCTGCCCGCCTGCACCTTCAACAAGAGGTTGCGGATGTGCTCGTCGTCAAAGGGGAGCCGTCCCGTCAAGAGGGCAAACAAGATAACCCCGCACAGCCACACGTCGGACGCGGCGCCGTGGTACTTGAGCCCACTCACGATCTCGGGGGCGGCGTAGTGCGGCAGCCCGCACAGCGTCTCCAACAACTTGCCGTTGCTCTCCAAGGCGGCCATGCCAAAGTCAGCCAACTTGACGTTGAGCAGCGCGTCCAAGAGCAAGTTTTCTGGCTTGAGGTCGCGGTGGCAGATGCCCAACGCGTGGCAGTAGGCAGTGCCCAAGATGATCTGCCGGAAGTACTTGATCGCTTCAACCTCCTGCAAGGGCCCGCGCTCGACGAGCAAGTCGAACAACTCGCCACCCTCAACGTACTCCAACACCAAGTACAACGCCTTCGAGGTCTCCCACACGTCGTACAACCGCAACACGTTGGGGTGGGTCAAGAGCTTCATGATGATGATCTCGCGCTCGATGCCGTAGGGCAAGCCGCCGTCGTTCTTGACTCCGCGTGGTGCCTCGCCGTCGTCGGCCAACTCCAGCTTCGACACCACCTTAACCGCAGCCTTCTGGCCCGTGGCGTTGTGGGTGGCGAGGAGCACGCGCCCGGTGGCGCCGCGGCCGAGCGTCTTGCCCAACTTCCATGGGCCTATCCTCTGGGGGTGTGTGTGCGATGTGGATGATGAAAGGAGCGACGAAGCCACCGACGGCTGTCTGGAATGGTACGACATGAACAGTCAGGCTGGCTATTTCGCTCGAGCAGTGTGTGACCAGTGGAAGCGAGTGATTGGGCCTGGCAGATGCAGCGGTTGCTAGGAAGAGGAAGGGAGCGTGTTTGAATTTTTTTATTACTTTGGCGTCTGAGGGTGTTTAGGCGACAAAGGGCCGCGCCGATTTAGGAATAAATGTACGCGACGCGTTTTTCGGGCCGCGCAGGAGGCACCGTTCAGCGGCCAGGCGTGCGCGGTGCCTTGCAGCGCATGGCTGTGCACACATCGTGCACACATTCTGCGGTGTGACGGCCATGCAGTGGCGGGGTCGGCGAAAGCCCGGCGGCACCCGGAGCGGGGCTACAGTGCCCGGACCATGGCTACAATCCCATGCTGTCGATCAACGCCATCTGCAGCGCGAGCTCGTGCTCGGCCTTCTTGTTCCTCTCACGCGTCTCGGCGTCGCGCTGTAGCTGCGCCTTGACCGCCGCGCTGTCCAAGGCCTTCACCAGCTTGACCGGCTTGATCGTGGTCAACGACTGGCGGATGTCTTCAAGCCCCTTGGTGTCGCGGTCGAGCTTGGCGATCTTGCTCTTGGCCGACTTGGACTGTGCCCGCTGCTTCTTGAGCAGCTTGTGCACCCCGGCCTTGTGGCCCTTCTTGGATGCCTTTTTCTCCATGGCAGTGGAGGCTGTCATCTCATCGGTTCGCTCTGTGCGCGGTGAGAAAAAAAAAGTGCGATGCCAAAAAAGCTTGCCCCTCATCGCCATATCTCGCCATGGTCTCGACTCACAACCGTGAAAAGCCCTGGGATACCCCCGATATCGACAAGTGGAAGCTAGAGGAGTTCAAGCCCGAGGATAACGCCTCCGGCGAGGCGTTCGCCGAAGAGCTGTCATTCATGACGTTGTTCCCCAAGTACCGCGAACAGTACTTGAAGGGCGTGTGGAACGACGTGACGCGAAGCTTAGACAAGCACCACATAGCATGCCAGCTCAATTTAGTGGAAGGGTCGATGACGGTCAAGACCACCCGCAAGACCTTTGATCCAGTGATGATCTTGAAGGCGCGCGACTTGATCAAGTTGCTTGCGCGGCTGGTGCCCTTCCCACAAGCGGTCAAGATCCTCCAGGACGACGTGGCTTGCGACGTGATAAAGATCGGCAACTTTGTCAGCAACAAGGATCGCTTCGTCAAACGACGCCAGCGATTAGTGGGGCCCAACGGCAATACCTTGAAGGCTTTGGAGTTGTTGACCAAGTGCTACATCTTGGTGCAGGGCAACACCGTCAGCGCCATGGGACCCTTCAAGGGCTTGAAGGAGGTGCGGCGCGTGGTGGAGGACTGCATGCGCAACATCCACCCCATCTACTACATCAAGGAGCTCATGATCAAGCAGGAGTTGGCCAAGAACCCCGAGTTGGCCAAGGAAGACTGGCTGCGGTTCTTGCCCATGTTTAAGAAGCGCAACGTGGCCCGCAAGAAGCCCAAGCATGACAAGACCGAGAAGAAGGTGTACACTCCCTTCCCGCCGCTGCAGCAGCCGCGCAAGATCGATCTCCAGATCGAGAGCGGTGAGTACTTTTTGGGCAAGCGCCAGCGCGAGCACAAAAAGTTGGACGAGAAGCGAGAAAAGCAGGAGGAAACGACGCAGGCGAGACAGGCTGAGCGCACCAAGGCCTTCGAGGCGCCCGAGGAGGAGACCTACGCAAACACCTTGACCGAGAAGAAGGAGAAGAAGGAGAAAAAGGAGAAGAAGGAAAAGAAGGAGAAGAAGGAGAAGAAGGAGAAGAAAAGATCACGCGATGACGATGAGGCCAAGGAGGCCAAGAAGAGCAAGCACTAAGGATATAGATAGAGACATGCGTTGTAGCGGTTGTCTGGCGTGCTTGTGGAGTGGATGGTGCATCCGGTGTCGACGCTTACTGTGGCGTGCAGCATCGCATCACCACTACACCGGTACCTTTGCAGGCGACTCGCTCTGTGAGCCTCGGCAACCCGCGAGCGCCCGACCTCCAACTGGTCCTGAATGAGCCTCAGAAGTAACCTCCTGCTCGTCTAGAAGTTTCGCACGCCATACGGCCCCGGCGCACCGGGACCGTTGTGAGCTACCATTTAAGGTTCGAAATATAAACATTGAATCAATAATACTGTCTTTTTTATTTTCTCTTATTTTAACCTCCTCGATCTCTTCATTCCTCGTGCCTTCGCCGCTCATCCCGTGGTATGTCACGGCTCGACCTGCTCATCCTGTTCATGGACCGGTTGGAGTCTCTGTCGGCCACGCTTGTACAGGCTGCAGCCCACACCGCCGAGCTAGCGCAGCAGAGCACCCGTCTCCACCTGGCGCTTAGTGCGGCAGACGCCGCCATCGGCACGTTGAGCGCAACAGTGGCAGCCAACCTGGACTACCTCCGCCGCCTCGGCCAGCTCCACGAGCGGTCCTTTTTCCTAGAGGCGTCCTTCGACACCAATGACCCTGTCACCAACCAAACGGCGTGGCTGAACTTGCACGCCGAGTTTGAGCACCTCGAAACCGCCTTCAGACACTCGCCCACTGCGGCGCCGCCGCTGCAGCCACACACGCTATCGAATTCATACTCGGTCTCCAACATCCGCCTCAAGCCGATCCGGTGCCGCGAGAAGAAGGCGTACAAGAAGAAGCTGCGCTACCGCCTCTCGCAAATCTACACCATCAACCCGTTGGCCAGCAGCCCCATCCCAGAGACCCCCGGAATCGACTCGTGGTCTGACGCGGGGACCCCACTGGAACAGACGCAGCAAACGGCGCCCTTGCTGACACTTGCCACGTCCCCCGAGACATCGGCGGCCACCCCGCGCGTGCGCTCAAACTCGGTCCCCGACTTGCAGCGCGATGCGTTTGACAACGTCAACATGATGAGGAGTACCAACATCATGAACCGATACCACGACGAGTCCGAGGAAACGCTTCGCTATAAACGACTAAGACATTTTGTCTCCGTCAACGACGGGTTTCATTTACGGCCACCGCCACCACTCCAGGAGACCACCGCCGCGGACGCCTCGTTCACCAAGACGCCAGTGTTCACGCCGATCGAGTCGCAGCCAGACTTTGAGCTGCTCGACATTGACCAGTGCTCAGACTTCTCCTACTACTCTCCGGACAAGCTCGAGGAGGACAAGCTCGAGGAGGACAACTACGGGCAGTACTTGCGCAAGTCGCGCCTAGATTTGCACCACATACTCCCCAACGTGATCAAACGGTCAAGCTCCCACGACAGCATATTTGCGCGACAGTCGAGCTGGAAGTTCCACAACCCGGTGGACAAGTGCGTTGCGGCTCCCACCATCAAGGTGAGTGACGACTCAATCTACTTTCAAAGTGCCCGCAAGGAAAGCGGCGAAGACGGTAGCGACAAACCCGCGCAGACCGCCCGCTTCCTCTCCGACGTCATTCTGAAGGATGCCGCCACCCCAATGCGCAACGCTGGCTTCTCGCTATTTGACTTTGCCACTAACTCGCCATTTACAAAACCGTCGATCCAGGTGGCAGAGTCCCCCACCAGACCCGCCCCTCGTATCAAGGCTACGCCCACAGTGAGGACAATGCCCATCGCGATAGCCACACGCAACCAGGCAATGAGGCAACCGCCTGTCCGCAAAGATCGCACGGATGGTACCCATTCAAGCCTCACCATAGGGCCAAACAAGACGCGCATCTTCACTCACGGCGAACAGTCATACTTCAAGCGGCCCTTGGCTAGCAAGGTGAGTCAAAACTCTCTACACGAGGCACTCAACTTCAATATGTTGTGAGGAGGGTGCCTCCTTCTACCGCCAATTCTAAGAGACGCTGGAACGTCGAATGCATACATATAAGTTTGACTTGTGTAATCTAGCCCTCAAAGCCCAGGTTCTCAAAAAGGCTGTGGCCACTCTGGTGTGACCTGGTGATACTGTTGGTTATGCGCTTCTCCTTCAAACTCATCGAACTAGGATCCAACTGCCTTTTTAACCCCAAGCCTGAGATCGAGGGTTTAGGCCCGGCGCCGGCAGACTTGTACTGCTTGCGGATGACAACCCCGGAGAATGAGTCTGCATCGAGCGATCCGGAATGAGATTTAAACCGCTTAACCAACGAGGGTCGCTTGAAGCTAGCAAAGAGCCCAGATTCGGCGTCGGCGTCGCTATCAGTGTCGTCGACGTCGGTGGCAAGACCCTTCCCCTCGAGGGCTGGACCTTTGCTGGCGGGCGGGCTTACCGACCTCCCCAGAACCAAGTTGTCCATGCACTTTCGCTTCATGGTTTGCAAGTCGTCAAACTCCTCCTCACCAGAGCTGTAGCCGTGCTGTTTGCTTGAGATGCGTTGGCGGTGATTGTACTCCTCATCCTCATTCCCGACGGAAGTCAAGAACGATAACTGTTTTTGGACGAAGGACTCCTTGATTTTGATGGTGCGCTTTTTCTTCAGGTCCAATTCCTCTTCCAATGTCTTGTCAGCGTCGTCGTGCTCAGACACATTTTCCTTGTCCGAGTCAGTCGCCACCACCTCGTCATCGATCTTTACCGCCAAAGTTGAGTCCTGTATCGATACAAAAAAAGCCCTGGAATTGTCGTCCTTGGCAAGATTTTGCATGCGCTTCGTTTGCAACAATCTCGACTTTTGCTCCGCTATCCGTTGTCGTCTATATGCCGAAAGCAACTCGTCCTCCTCATCACTCAATTCAATGTCAAAACCGTTTTTGGAACCAATTCTTTTCGTGAGCTTATGATTTTTGATGTCATCGAGCAATTTCTCCAACTCTCTCTTGTCTTTGATCTGGTATTGCTCCATAAACTTGCGCTTGACCTCCTCGTCGTTCAAGTCGATGTTAAGATCGTTGTCGATCATTCTTTCGTCTTCTGAGTTTGCCTGGTCAGACAACTCGACGTCTGCTCCTCCCAAGCCTTGCCACTCATCCTCGGACTCTTCAGCTTCTCCTTCAAGAATATTTTTGAGGCCCCTGCGCTCCATATCTTTTCTCTTTTTGCGAGCCTTCAATTCGAGACGCCTAATTTTGCGTTCGTATTCTATGATTTGCCTTTGCGCTTCTTCTTCGTCCTCAGCCAGATTATCTTCGACATCCTCGTGAAGCGTGACTCTTTTTAAAAGAGATTTTGCCTTGCGCACGTTGGCGGGAGTGATGTCTTCGTCATCGTCATCGTTTTCAACAACCTGAGTATCATCAACTTGGGTAGCAATAAGAGTAGTTGGTGGCTTCGACGGGGTCTGACTTTGACTAAAATTTTGAAAAGAAGGGACTTTCAAGTGGCTTATATCCTGAGTGCCAGGACTCTCCTGTGTTTGAGTATCAGAGATATGAAGTTTCTCCGCGTCTGATTGCGATTTTGTGCGTGGGTTGGCAGTGTCACCGTCGTCGAGAGTCCTTGGGACCAAAGCCTTATTGTCCTGTGACTCGTCTT
Organism: Debaryomycetaceae sp. JAC-2022a; assembly: GCA_032598715.1. Classification (NCBI taxonomy): domain Eukaryota; kingdom Fungi; phylum Ascomycota; class Pichiomycetes; order Serinales; family Debaryomycetaceae; species Debaryomycetaceae sp. JAC-2022a. The sequence goes on along the minus strand of CP095433.1, from coordinate 1,817,541 downwards.
CCGACAATAGAACCCTCTTTGTCCTTTTCTTCGCTCTGACTCTGTCGGATGCATCGACATCAGACCCGTTAATGCTGCCTGCGTCATCATCACTTTGATTGTCACTTGACTGTTCGAACTCACTTTCTGGCACCTCATCCTCTGCACCGTTATCGACGTTATCGAGTTCTCCACTAAGCAAAGCAGCCTTAGCCTTTTCCATCATCTTTTCCTTCTTGCGGATGTTTCTCGCCCTCTCCATCTCTCTCTCAAGCAACGACCCCATGGTTTCTTCGTCTTCCTCGAGATCGATCATTTCATCTCGAAGGGGGTTTTCCTGCCGGTGAAGTTGAATCTGATTGATATTGGCTCTTTGTAAGTGGTTGATTAAATTTTTGGATTCACGGTTTCTTTCGTGGCTGTTTATGGAGTTCCGAATGCTTTTGGGTAAATGTATGAGGCTTGATTTGGGGTTTGAGCTTAATTTTTTGAGCAAAAACTTTTGCTTGATGTGGAGCACCTCGTCCTTAGACAATGCCGGAACCACTGGTATGGTGACTGAGTGATGCTCTTCTTCAGACTCTTCGTCCAAATTGATCATTGCTTCGTCTTTTGATGGCGAAGACAATAAGCCGGGTAAATGCTGGGTGTAATGTGACACTGGGTCTGATCCGGGGCCGTGTTTGCCCTTGGTCTTGAGGGGAGAAGTGATGGGGCTGGAGCCATCGTCCGAAGACTTCAACCCAATGTGAGACTGTTTTGGGGACTCGTCGTTGTCGAACTCGCGGAGCAAATCGGTGGCAGTGAAGTTGAGGCGCTTTTCAAAGCTGGGCTGGAGATTTCGCACCCGCTTTTGGGTCTGAAGAAACCTCTCAGCCTCTTGCAAGGCAGCGGTGTTTTTATGGTCTTCACGCAAGTCGTCTTCTTCGTCAGTGAGGGTTGTGTGGGAAATGTCTGCAAGCAAACGCTCTTGCTCGCGTTCCTTTTGTTCTTGCAAGCGTTGCTGCCGCTTTAGCTCGGCGAGTCTGAGGATCTTCGCCATGCGCTCCTCTTTAGGGTGTGTAGGTTGCAAGATTTCGGCATCGGCCGCGTCCAATTGGGGGAGGTCCGCTTGCGGGGTGGCCAAGATCGAGGTGTCCATGGCAAAGTCGTTCCACTGCGGCGCGTCAATTGGCTGGGTGTCGCCGAGGTCGGTGGGCCCATTGAGCTGCTTCAATCTGTGCCGCACCTTATCCGCCACCGTCTCCACCGATTGGTCGGCTTGAGTCTGAGCGTCAGCAGCGGCGTTAATGACTTGCGTGTCCACCTGAACATGGAAGGTACTGGCCTCGCGGTCCTCAAGTTGGTCCAAGAGGTCCATGGTGAGAGTATTGAATGACTTGTTGCTGCCAGATTTTTTCTGTAGACGCGTTTTTGTTTGGCTGCAACTTTTGGAAAGCGATCCTGAAAACGTGTTTTTGTGCAACTACCTTCCTGACCGACGCTGGCACGTGTCTGTTGTGGAGCCGTGCTCACATGCAAGACAACTGAATTTCGTGAAAAACAATTGTTGGCACCTCCCATGTAGAGCCGTACGTCGTGTCGTAACGCCGCCCATATTGGATGTGTCCAAGACGCCTTAAGACGCTATGTAGATCATACCTCACTTTGCCAGCCTTTCACACCGTCATCAACCCGTGCCCACCTCAATTGCTAGGTCCACTCATACCCTTCCTTTCATCTATTGACATAAGCCTCATTCTACACTTTCACATGCACTAGAGTGCCACGCATGGCCGATGCCCCACGTGATCTCGCGAAACGGTTTTGGAATTTCGGCACCAAAACACTGCAAACATGTGGCGCTCGTATTGGCCCGATGAGTCGAAAAATTAAGACAGCGAGAACAAAAAAATATCGAAAAAACTCGCCAAACGACGAGTCAACAGGCGCTCAAAATCCCAATATAAGTAGCGGCGGACCGCGTGCGTGCAAAAATTTCGAGCCTCCGCCACGGGTAGATAAATTCTTTTTAGCGTTTTTCTTTACCACTCTTGCACCCAATTGATACAGTATGTCTGACGCTCCCGTTGAGAAGTTCTTTTTCACCTCCGAGTCCGTCGGTGAGGGCCACCCTGACAAGATTTGTGACCAAGTCTCCGATGCCATCTTGGACGCGTGCTTGGCCGCCGACCCGCTCTCCAAAGTGGCGTGCGAGACCGCCGCCAAGACCGGTATGATTATGGTCTTTGGCGAGATCACCACCAAAGCCACCTTGGACTACCAAAAGATTGTCAGAGACACCATCAAGCACATTGGCTACGACCACTCTGACAAGGGGTTTGACTACAAGACCTGCAACGTGTTGGTTGCGATTGAGCAGCAATCCCCCGACATTGCCCAGGGCTTGCACTACGAGAAGAGATTGGAGGAGCTTGGCGCCGGCGACCAGGGTATCATGTTTGGGTACGCTACCGACGAGACCGATGAGAAGTTGCCCTTGACCTTGTTGTTAGCCCACAAGTTGAATGCCGAGTTGGCACTGGCCAGAAGAAACGGCCTGCTTGACTGGTTGAGACCCGACACCAAGACCCAGGTCACCATTGAGTACAAGAAGGACGGTGGTGCCGTGGTGCCCTTGCGCGTCGACACCGTTGTCATCCTGACGCAGCACGCTGAGGAGATTTCGACGGAGGACTTGAGAGAGCAGATCATCGCTCACGTGGTCAAGAAGGTGATCCCCGAGCATTTGTTAGATGCCAACACCAAGTACCACATTCAACCCTCGGGCCGCTTTGTCATTGGTGGTCCCCAGGGTGACGCTGGGTTGACTGGAAGGAAGATCATTGTCGACACCTACGGTGGCTGGGGTGCCCACGGTGGTGGTGCCTTCTCCGGCAAGGACTTCTCCAAGGTGGACAGATCCGCCGCGTACGCTGCTAGATGGGTTGCCAAGTCGCTTATCCACGCTGGGCTCGCCAGAAGAGCGCTCGTGCAGTTTTCCTACGCCATTGGTGTCGCCGAGCCCTTGTCGATCTACGTTGACACCTACGGCACCTCCAAGTACTCGTCTGACCAGTTGGTGGAGATTGTCAGAAAGAACTTCGACTTAAGACCTGGGTGCATCGTCAAGGAGTTGGACTTGGCCAGACCCATCTACTTCAAGACCGCGTCGTACGGCCACTTCACCAGCCAGGACAACCCTTGGGAGCAGCCCAAGAAGTTGCACTTTTGAGCGACGCAAACTTGCTGCTTAATGATTAATGTGTGGACTCATATATACTCGGCTAACGCTCAACTCGTTAGCCCTACACGGGGGCGCAGGAACTTTCTGGCGCCCTTTTTTATCTTATTCAGTCGCATCGAGGGTGGCGACTGTGGCGGGGGAGTGGGGTGACTCGACGGTGGTTCATTTTTTTCATATTTGTTTGATCAGGATAGAGTTTTTGCATTAATTGGGAAGTCCTCAACGGACGATTAAGTTTAATAAAGGTATTTTATTACGAAGGCAAGAGGGGCTTTTCCTGGATCGCAGGGTCCTGATGGAAGAGTTTGGCGTAGTTCCACACGGCAACGGCGACCCCGAGGACGCCGCCAAAGATGATGTCGACAAAGTGGTGGCGGTAGTCCTGGGCGCGACTCAAGGAGATGTAGGTGGCCAAGAGCAACGGTAGGGCAGGCACAAAGTAGGACACGACGCGCGGCCGCGCCGCGGCGGCAAGCTTGAACTGGCCCATGAGCCACAAGGACAAGTAGAGCAACCCCGCAAACAGCACCGACAGGTGGCCCGACGGCGTCAGCTTCATGCCGTCCAAGAGATACATCTGCCCCAAGGGCGCCGTGCACACCTCCAAGCCGACGAGCTTGGCCGGATCGGTGCCGCGTTTGGGCCCACAGCGGGCAATGAAGTCTGGGCGCGGCCGTGCGATCCACACCTTCAAGATGTCGGTGATCACGGCGGAAATGGTGAAACACAAGAAAAGCCCCAAAAGCAGCACCAGCAAGAGATTGAGCCACTCGTGCTGCAGGAGCAGCTGCCGGCGCCGCTGGAATATGCTCACCACCGTGATCACTGCCGCGGGCGCCACCACCGCCAACAAGTACAATTGATTGTCAGTGACGCGCTCGGTCGTGGCGAAGGGGTGCTGGAGGTTGGGGTTTTCTATCGAGAATTGGCGCGCAAACGGCTGAGCGGTCTCGGCCACCAAGAAGAAGTAGGCCAAGAGCGCAGTGCCAAAGAGCCAGTCGGGCAAGTAGTGCCGCCACGTTGACGACGTGCGGAGGTAGTGTTTGAGCATGGCGTGGGTGCGCGTGCTAATCCACACTTGAGCGCGAAACTTGTCGCTCGCAAAAGGCTACGCTAGTGTATTTTTGTTGTAACCGATTTATTATATTAATTGCGACGCACGCTTATTGCTTCAAGTCCGAGTCGTAAGACTCCTCTTGAGTGGTGATTCTGTCTCTGCCGAGCTTGGTAGTGTCCACTTCGTCGTGGTACTTCTCACAGATCTCCTCCAAGGTCATTCTCTTGGTTTCGGGGATCAACAAAGTCGTGCCGATACCAATCAACATGAACAAGGCAAAGATCTCCATAACGTGGGGCAACCAACAGTTTTGGTTATCCTTGGCACACCCGTGGTTCACCAATGTACCGAGACATGTCTGGGCAATGATAGCGCCAACCTTACCAGCGGCGGCAGACATACCATGCGCAGTCGATCTGTATCTGGTGGGGAACACCTCACCTGGCACCAAAAAGGTGGTGGTGTTGGGGCCGAAATTTTGGAAAAATTGACACAACACATACAATGCCAACAAGCCGTGGCCATTGTTTTTCTTCAAGTGAGGATAGCCAAAGCCGATACCGCAAAAGAGCGCCGTCAAGATGATGAACCCGCCCAACTGGATGGGCTTTCTGCCAACGGTGTCCACGGTGGCGATGGTGAACCAGTAACCGGGTAACGAACCAGCGCAAATCAAAATCAAGTTACCGGCAGCGGTGTTATAAAACTTGTGGTAGATGTTCTTCAGCGAGGCGTACCCAATTGTCTGCAAGATGACTGAGGTGTTCAACCCCAACCCGTAAAAGGCCACATCCAACATAAACCACGAGCCGGCAGTTCCAAGCAAAATCTTACCGTATCTCCACTGGCCGAAATGAGCCCAAAAGTCCTTAAACGAAGCCTTGGGCGGCGCATGGTCTGCGGGCTGCACCTCCAAGAGAGCCTCCGAGTCGGGCACCTTGACCAACTCACCGGTGTCGGAAACATCGAGGGAGTATCTGGGGGACTCGGCAATGGTCAATCTGTAGTATAAGGCAATGACACCAGGGACACAGCCAAACCCAATCAACACTCTCCACATCTGGTCACACGCCTTGAGACACTTTCCGGTACATTCAGCACCAGAGTTGGCGCCAATCAAGTCGTCTTTGTAACCGGCGACCAAACAGATAGCCACGATACCGGCGATCAACTGGCCGATACCCTGGTTAGAAAAGACAGCCGACATGATGGCACCTCTCCACTTGGTGGTGGAAAATTCCGAGGAGATAATCGAAGACAACGGGTAGTCACCACCGATACCGATACCCATGATGATTCTCAAGAATACGAAAATGGCAGTGAAGTTGATCGCCGGCGACGAGCCAATGACACACTGCATGATACAGGCGCAAATCATCACAATCAACTCCAACCCGTAAATCGCCTTACGGCCAAAGTAATCGGCACTCATACCGAAACCCAACTGGCCAATGACAGTACCCACCGAGGTCGACACCTTGATGAGGGTGGTGGTTGAGGCGGGCATATTCCCGGCAGGCCAGTACACGTACGACAACATGGTTATACCCAAGTTGATAGCAAAAATGTCGTACGAGTCGGTGAGGAAACCAACACCGGCGATCAAAATCATCTTCATCTGGGTCCAGCCAAAGCCGGTCTTGTCAATTTCCTCCAACGCGAGTCTCCGTCTCTCGAGCGGGTCCTCGATGTGGGCAAACTGGCCAATGTAGTCCTTGAAGGCGGTCTTGCCACCGGACTCAGACACCTTGTGCGGATTGTTGTCAACTATTTCAGGCATGCTAGCTATTTGCGAAACCTACTGTGTTGACAAACGTCTGAAAAGTTGTCCTGGAACTGAAGGAGCTGATGGAAAAAGGGTTTCCTTAAGTAGGAGATTTTCATCGACCTTTATATCATTCTCGCTTGGCGGCAGTTTCCGACAGGTTATGCAGCATGAAATTACCAGCGGCCCTCGTTTTGGTCTTGCTTCACTAGCGCTTTTTTTTTTTGCCCTAATTTCTTTTTTCGGTTGCATCTAATTTATGGAGTCTCGTGGGCTGCGTATGGTCATTGGCGCGGCATGTGCTGCGAGGCGATCGAGATATCATTAATTTTGGTTTGTATCCTTCACAATGGGGGTGGACCCATAGGCGGAATCGCCGTATCATGTAGTGGGTCTAATATGCTGTCAAAGCCCGCATTTGATGCAGCAAACAATAGGGTAGAAAGTCACTCGCCTTTTCCAATCTGCCTGCAATTGAATGAAAGAGAAAATCAGTAGCTCACTTGCAACCGATCAATCGAGCGGATCGACAAAGTTTGGCGTGGTGGGTCCCGGCAGTGTTTGTCTCATGACGTTGCACTTTCGGCTACGCTTTCACTGGCTGTGCGACATGTTTTCATGACTAGAGGCAGGTTTGGGGTGTATGCCTGTTGAAGTTTCTTTTCAGAACATACTCATTAAAGCCTTACAACGGGAAATTTCCAGGGGAGGAGAGCCAATACTCGCCGCTCATTGAGCGAGCCAAGACGCTACGTTATATACAACAGTCTTTGTTTGACATTTCCCCAATTTAATGTTGACTGGCTTGCTACAATCGGTATACAGAACCAATGCCCAGCATTGACACAAGAACCAAGAAAACGGGCCCCGTCAATCCAGCCAAGGTTTTCGCTGAGTCGACAGATGCATGGTATCAGGATGAAGTCTGCCCTTTTAGCGACTAAGCTTATATTTTTACACCTTCAGCTGAGAAAGTGGCACCCAAGGCTTCAACTAAAGCTGGCGCCTCCCACGTGGTGCTCGTAAATATGCAGCCCGAGACGCGTGAGACGATAATAAGTTGAGCACTGCAGATTGCGTTTTCTGGGCGAAGAGCCCACGTTTTTGAGGCGAGACACACCTTCATTTAATTATTACGTGCCCACGTGTAGCATAAGCTCACACGAGCTAAAACTCAATTGACCCCCAATCTCAGGTGGATGATTTCTCTGCGTACAAATATGCTCTTCGCCTTTATACGCGGCAGTCTTTGCTTCGTAGACAATACTTTCAGCGCAAAATTATCTGCATTTCAATGAGCCTTAGATCTGGGGTTAATTAATGCTTCCCGCTGTTCATAATCCCCGATAAACATAATCAATTTGATGAGGCTTGTATTTTTCGCAAACACCTCAGGTCTTTACTCAACAAATGCCCAATGACGCTTCGGCACTCTTAAACAATAATCACTATGTGAGTTTATACAGCGCTACTTTCAACTCACATACGCTGCTCTGCCCGTGAGGCCGCTCGCAATTTAAAATGGACCAATTAGGCAAACATATTGCTTACGTATGACTGCCAAAGTTGAGTTTGGCGGCGAAAATCGTTCAATTAGATAAGGGTTCACATGATCTCAATCATCTGACTCGAGTCACGTTGACTGTAGAGGTGTCGATCTAAATTGCAATAAATAAACCGGGCGCGATGCGTCCGAAAAGAATCACATGGCTTAGATCCAGGTGACGGACCACTGTGGTTTCTTCTGTGCCATACACATCTAGCATCTTCCCCTATGGCCACAGTGCGTAACTTGTTTCCCAGAAAGACTTGAGTTGGTGTATGCGTGATCGAGAGCTGCGCCTGTCTCCGTTCGAGCGAAGTGGTTCCTCGTGACCGTTTCAATACGCCAAGCTGTTGCCCCTGACACATCCTCTCGACCGAACGGAAAAACTCGTGAAAAAGAAATACTTCGAAAAAAACATAGATAGCCGCAACGCTTTTGACTCACCCTACAACACACTCAATCATCGACGATAGCCAAATGCCTAGATGCCAAAAACTCAACAGATATAGTCATGGGCACAAAGGCTCTCGACTCAGTGGAGCAACACCGATCCCATCAAGTAAAACCCAAAACCTTGAGCTTATCGCCTTATCCACTACGCGCGCTCACAAACCTTCTTCGGGCCTCAAAGTCCGAAATTACTTTTGTCCGGAGTCGCATCTGGCGCGGATGGGCGGAAAAATTTGCATAGCCACTGACTCAACATATCTCATTACAACCTATATAAGGCAGCACAAACGCGACTAAACGTACTGAGTCTTTATCAATCACAACTTGAACTGTCTTATCGACACATTTTCATTTATAACGCCACAAAATGCAGACTATCGCCACTAAGATGACTTCCGCTGAGAAAGAAGCCCAGATCATGAAGGATATTCACGCCTCAAACATCAAGTTTGAGCCCAAATTTGAGGGTTCTTTCTTTGGCACCTTCTTCGGCATCGCCTTCCGCGCCCCAGCCTAAACTCACGACAAACATGACACTAAGCGATTTTTATAGACGGCACATCGCACAGCCTTTAATACACTGACAGTATGCAATAAAACTCGTAGGTTTAGGTTATTCCCATCTTGACGCGCTGGTTGAACCACCGGTTGATGCCGTCGCGCGGCGATACCTCGGTGCCCGTGTTCTCAAAGATGCACTTGTTGACACGGATGTACTTCAAGCATCGGTTACACTGCGCGTAGATCATGGCGACATGCTGCACTTTGAACCACTCGTCATACAAGGTTGGATGTACCATCTCCAAGCCCAAGTGCGGAGCGCCGCCGGCCTTCGTGCCAAACACGTCCAAGTATTGTAATTTGGCAATACGCGCCACCAATTCGAGAACCACGCGTCTCACCTCACCATCGCCCGGGCTGAGCCTTAAGCTCTGCAATTCGCGGCAGCTCTTGATGAAGGGGAAGAAGCTGGCGGGGAGAGGCAACGAAAGGTTGATGTCTGCACAATACGAGTTCTCGTCCTTGATGTCTAGCGAGAGCTTCTTGATGGTTTGGAAATCGCGCATTGACAAGGCCTGCGAATATGCTTCGTACAACGCCGCCTCGTCGGCAAAGGTGATCAACTTGCTGCGATTGAACCGGATCGTTAAGTCCAATGACTCGAGGCGGGCCGTGGGCAACGCCTGCAAGAATCTGGGGACGCTATCGGTGATGGACTCGCGGTAGTCTATGAGCAAATGCTGCAAGCTCGACAAGCCGCCGACAATGCGGAGCAAGAAGCTCTTTGTCAAATGCGTTGGCAGACTCTGCTGGATCTCGGATATGGAGCACAACTCGAGCGTGGTCAACTTGGCCAAGTCGACGCTGTGCATAAGCAATGTGGCCTCCTCGGGCTCGATTAAAAAGTCGTTGAGCAGCAAGGTGGTCAAGTTGTCAAAGTGGGTGTCCGCCCTGAGGATGGCGCTGATGGTGTTGCGTTCGCTGGGGTTGTACCGGATATTGCCGTCGGCCAACGCCTGGCACGGGTACAACAACTGAGCATCGTTGAGGTGGTGGTCAGACCGCGAGAGCTGCAAACACTGCAATGAGCACGCGGCAGAGTACAACACTGACAAGTCGCGGAGCGCCAACGTCAGCTGGCAGCTGTCCACCAGGAAGGCGGTCAACTGCGGCAACACCAAGCGGTGGCGGTCGCGATTCAAGTCGGCCACAAACGAGCCGTGCTTGAGGTTCAACGAGAGCAGCACGATGGAGGCGCAGTTGGGCAACACCTTCAAGTAGCGGTACTCGAACCCCGCGTCGAGCCACACCAAGTGGCGGAGACAGTGCAACGCGCTGAAGAAGGCCGTGAGCAAGCGCTGAAACTCGTGGTCGTGGACGTTGAGTGGCGGGAGCTCAATGCACAGGAAGGACCACACGGCACGTAAGCGCTTGCCGCTGGCTAAAAACTTTTTCAAACTGTAGGCGGTTTTAATGTAAGAGCAAGCGCCGTCATACTCCTTGCTAAAGTGGCTAAAGTTGTAGTCGACCTTGACGTTGTGGTACAATCGCGGCACCGTGGAGGCGTGCATTCGCCGCGACACGCGCAGCAATGCGAGGCAGTCGAGCTGGCCCAACGCGCTAGCGACTTTGGCGCGAATCTCATGCGGGAGCAGTTCCAAGGTGAGGCCGTGTGGAGGCGGCGGCACAACTGCGGGGGTCCGCGTGCGGACTGCTCGAGCCGGGCCAAGCGGGTTCTTGACGTACCCCACGGGCACGTTGAACTGCGACAACCGCGAAAAGTCTTCGTAGAGGGGCATGGGCAGACGCTTACTCACAGCGCTGGCATAGGGGCTAGGCCGGTGGAGAACACTGTTGCTCCGATGTCGGCAAACGGTTGCGGATCGGTCGGTCACGCGACCAGAAATGTGGGGGTCAAGGCGCGGATGTCGGGGTCAAACGGTGTACGTCTTGGCGCCTTGCTGCTGGCGGCCAGTGCTACTCCCTGCGGTGGCGTGGCGCGCGGCGTGCTGAAACACGCCGGCGCGAGGCCGCAGGGCGCGAGCCAAACGAAGCTCGAAAACAAAAAAAAGTTGTGCTGGCGCAACGATGACGGACGGCGAATCGCTCGATGCGATCCTCACGCAGGAGGTGACGACCTTGTCGACCAAGCTCGTCACCGCTGTGGCCAAGCTGTCTGAGCTAGAGGAGAAGCTTTTGCAGTTGCGGCGAGAGAACCAGGCGCTTCGCGCCGGGCACACGGCGCTCGAGGACATCAAGACGCGCTACGAGCAGTTGGTGCCCGTGCACGTCAAGATGAAGGAGGAGTTCGCGGCTGCCGACCGACTGCGTCAGGCGGCAGAGGCCAAGATTAGCGAGTTGGAGAACGAGGTGGAGGACCTCACGGCGTCGTTGTTCGACGAGGCCAACAAGATGGTGAGCGACGCGCTGCGTGAGACCTACAACTTCAAGGTGAAGAACGGCAAGCTCCAGGAGGAGCTTTTGGAGAAAAACACCATCATCGACAACCTCCAGGACCAGCTTCGCGACTTGAAGCAGCTCTTTTTCCGCATCGAGGAGCAGCGAAAGTTGGACGACGCCCCCAGCTTGGAGCGCAGGACGCTGGGCTTCGCGGCGGCGGCTGCCGCGGTGGCGGCCTCGACCGCCGCTGCCACCGATCCGCCACAGGATGAAAACTTGTTGCATCAGCAGCAGATGAGCTCGCTCGTCTTCTCGCCAAACATCCGGTCGATACGCTTCGACTTGCAAGAGTACCTCACCGAGTTCCGGCCCTTTATCTACACCATTGTGCGGACAGACTTCGTGCTCGATATGACCAACCTCAAGACCACCAAGTACTTCCGGCGCGTGTGGCACGAAGAGTTGGAAAATAGCATCCCCGTGGTCCCTACCCCGGCCAACTTCATCAACCGCTGGCAAAAGGGCAAAAATTTCTGGAACTTGCTCGCCGAGGGCAAGGCCATCATAGAGCCGATCAGCGGCGTCAACGAAACCTACAAGTTGGCTCACGGTCTGGCGCCGCTGTCGGCGCCCATCGCGACCCGCGAGCCCTGCAACTTCTGTGGGGAGCACCAGGACGACATCTTGGAGCATGCGCGGCTTTACTCGATCAAGTTGATGAACCCGGAGTACCGCGCCAACAGCACCTCGGCCAGCGAACAAGAGGAGGTGTTGGCCAGCTACGCGCTTTGCAACTACTGCCTCGTCAAGTTGCGCAACATCTGTGAGTTCTTCGCCAAAATCAGGCTCGTGCACTCCAACGCCTACAAGTTAAACCCTGAGGGAGACGCGGGGGAAGTCTCGGTGCTGACCTCACCGCACGTGTCCCAGGTCAACCGGTTCAACCGACTTTCGGGGATCATGGGGGAGAAGGAGGGCTCGTTGGTGCATGAGCGCCTTGGGCGATTGCGAATCGTGCCGACCAAAGGCGAAGAACGCCAAGAAGAGGCCAAAGTCATGCGGCTCTACCTCATGTTCGTGCAAATTCGCGCCAAGATCTTTTGGAGCAAGATTGGGTTTTGGGACAACGCCTCCAACACCGTTGACGCCAACTTGGAGGAGATCCACTTTGATGCGTTCATGCTGTTGATTGGGAGTGTGGAGAGTCACGCCGTGCATGCAGAGGAGTCGGCGCCAGCGCCGCGAGAAGAGGTGGAGCCCACGTCGCCGGCCACCAGCTCGATCAAGGACCGAATCAGGCAGCTAGAGCAGGCCAGGACAGAAGTGGAGACGAAAGCTGAGGTTGAGGTGGCACCCGAAGCCGCGCCGGAAACTGGAGCCGCGTCGTCCCCAATCAAGGTCGATAGCGATGACGATTACGCCGACACCACCGAGGAGTTTGAGGCCAAGAGTGGACTGCAACCGCCTGCGCTTGGTCGCAAACAATCGCGGTCGAAGAAGTTTAACAAGAAGATCAACAGCGACCTAAACGACACCCTCGCAATGCTACAGGAGAGCATGGAGGATCCAGACACTAGTGATTTGGTAGACAGTGAGAGAAACTAAGAAATTCCAGATTGGGTGTAGGGAGTGAGGGAGCGCGTTCCACGACCTATTGTGAACGCGTTCAATCGGTGGATATTTTTTAGAACTAAGGTGGTCACCTCACTAGGTTGGCTCGCGGCGCGCCTGTGCACTCGGAATACACGTCTTAGGGGCAACCCTTACGCGGACCTTGGTAGCGAACTTGATTGGTACGGACGTGTTTGCTAGCGGCCGCTGGCTGCGCGTATATCCTAGCGCGTCAAAATGCTGGTTAGAGGCCGAAAAGCAGGCGTTTTTGCGCAGGACACAGAGGCTTCCGCTGGCTCGAGGGCGGCTAACGACGCCGCCGACTTTCTGGCGAGCCTGCTGCTTCGAGCAAGCTGCCACTCGGTCGTGGCCGCGCTGGCACCGCGCAGTGACACTGGTAGTGTGTTTCCCTTTTTTTTTGCTCTTTTCTCACCTTTTGGCGTTTTCTCGTTTTGGGGCTGGTTTGGCCGTCAAGAAACTTTAAGCGTGTAGCTGCGACTTTTTGAAACCACGAAAAGCGACCCACTGCCTCAAATAGACACACCCACTTTTTGAGTGCCCAATCTGAGTAAGGGACCCTCGTGAGACCGCTCTACACACCCGCACACCCCGTGCCCACACTTGTTTCCCTCACCTTGCCTAGGGTTGCCCACCGAACACGCTGCCACGCCTCAGTTCCACAAAAATAGCCTCCAGATAACGCGCGTGGTGCCATGAGACGAAGACCTGCAGACCTGCAGCTATCGTCGTCGGAGCTCAATCCGCAGATCACAGACGACCTCAACGGCTCGCGCGCATATAACACCTTGCGATCAGCCAGCAGCGGCGCCAATGGCGGCGGCGGCACTACCGGCGGCCCCGCCGCGGACGCCACCAAGGCACATCGCATCTCTGCGAGCTCGATATTCTCATCACGCAAGTCGAGGAACGCTACGGCGCTGCCAACAAAGAGCACGCACCCCAGCAACGACTCTTATAGTGACGTCTCGCTGTTGGATTCGGGCAGCATTCTCAGTGGTGGTAACCTGACCCAGGGCGGCGAGCCTTACGGCTACCCTTACCCGGGCAACACCTCCAGACGGATGACGTCGTCCGCCTCCGCACTGTCACTCACACCCAGCCACAACAGCTCTCAACGCACCACGATTGTGCCGCTGTCGCACATCATCAACTCAAACCATTCGCGCCAAGCGTCCACCTTTAGCATATCGACCTCGAACACCCTCAACAACAGCAACAGCGGCAAGCATCCAGGTGCTACCGCCTACACTTACCCCTATGACGTCAAGTCAAGTCTGAAACCGCTGACCTCGATGAACCTCAGTCGAAAGACAAGTCACGCCTCCGTGATCTCCAAGCCGTCGCTCCTGCTCACCAACACCAACGAGACCTTGACTAACGGCGCCATGGTGTTGGAAAAGCCCGCGTCGGTGTACGAAATAGATCGAATGTTTCGAGAGTTGATGGATAAGCGAGATTTCCGGTCGTTGCCGCCACAGGCCAAGCAGGAGATGATCAACTACAATCCCGACAAGAAATGGATGCTCATCTACCAGGATGCGTTGACCGAGCGCAAGCGACACGAGCGGCTGTTGAACAACAAGGAAGAGAGCGCCACGCCAGAGTTTTACGCCTACAGGCTCAGGCTGTTCACGATCACGTCTGACCAGTTGAAAAACTTGTGGGTTTCGCTCCGCACCGAGCCAATCGACTGGGTGCGGGAGTTCATCTCCGAATACCACGGTGACACCGTCTTGTCGACGTACTTGCGCAACTTGCAGAAGCGCATCGACGAGTCGAACATCGACGACATCAACCACGACTACTTCGACAAGGAGTTCAACACCTTGAAGGCGTTGAAGTGCATGATGAACCAGAAATTGGGGGCAGAGCGCGTTAGAAGTGAGATCAACTCATACGTCAATGCCATCAGCGGCTCGTTGTTGTCGCCGCGCATCCTCACTAGAAAGATGGCGACTGAGTCCCTCACCTTCATGATTGTATACTACAGCCACAACGACGGCGATATGCAGCAGGGGAAGTACCACAACATTCTCAAGGCATTGGACCAGATCCCCACGCGACCGCATTATGAGTTTGAGCACCACGATCAGACTGACCGCAAGAAAAGGCTTGTGCGCAAGCCCCCTGCGCCGCAAACTTACAAGCGGTTCGAATTATGGCTTAACGTGGTTGCCAAGACCGTTGATGGCAGGGGCAAGTACATGAACAGCTTGGTTGGTGCCGGTGACGAGTTGAAATCCGCACACGCCGGAGCCTCCGGCTTGAGCACTGCTGGGCAATTAGAGAACCACTTGTTGGAGTATTGTCTCGGAACTATGTTGTTGATCAACACAATCATTCAATACGGCGTTGACTATCGCGTCAGAATACAATTGAGGGCGCAGTTTCTCTCGGCGGGGTTGCTGATGCTCATCGACAAATTTGAGGCGTTGAACTACGACAACTTGAATCAGCAGATCTCAACCTACTATGCGATGGCTGAAAATGATGACTTTGAGTTGAAAAGTAGGGAGAATATCGACGAAAACGTTGATTTCAATAACCCGGTAGAGTTGATCCTGTCTTTGTGGAACAATCTTCAGCGAGACAAGTCCCACGAGCTCAATGAGGCCTCGGGATTCCTTTTGAGTGCCATTCAACATTTATACCTCAACCAAACAGAGAAGCGGGGCGATCCGCAAGAGATGGCCCGCAGCTTGAGATTGATGGAGGGTATCATACAGAATGTCACTACAGTGCATACCACCGACGAAGAATCTGCAGTGGGGATTGCCATGAACAAGTTATACTCAACCCTCAACACCGACGAGATGTACAAACGTGCAGTCAAGGAGGTTGAATTGTACCGTAAACGCGCCGAGGAGGCGTATCTGGAAAGAGACGAGATGTCGAGGCAATTGTCACTAGGCACCGATGGTTTGATCAACCAATTGACAAATGAAATCAAGGAGCAGGAGAACGTTTTGCGCCGAACCCGAAGGTTGAATGACGAAATGTCGACAGAGTTGGAGGAACTCAAAAGAAAACATCTCTTGGAGAAGCAAGAACAAGAGTTGGAGATGAGAGAGTTGCTTATCATGTTGAACAATAACCAAGACACCTCGACCTCCATACTTGATAGTGGGGTCGGTTCCAAGAAGACATTGCATCTCCAGACAAACAACGAAAACTTGGTCAAAAAGTTGCAAAGACAGATACATAGACGGAAGGCCGAGTACAAGCTCGACAACCGCCAATTTGGCACTCAGGTTGAGCCCAGTTCGAGGTTAAGAGCCTTGAGGGAACAGATGGGTGACATCGAGAACATGGCTAGAGAGTTGGAAATGACCGATTTCGAAAATTATTCGCCGGTGGTTGAGGAGATACCGTCTCCAATAGAGCAAGAGGTTGCGGAGGAAAGCAGTGAGGACGACGAAGATGAGGAGCCCGAAGCCGTGTTCGTTCCACCAGTGGTGCCAAAGGGTCCTCCCAGACCGTGCAGAGAGGACGACTTAGACAAATTAGACACCTTGAGGAAGAAACTTTCATCCTTGCAAAGCGAGTCCAACGACATCATCAAGTTCAACAACACCTCCATGTACAATAAGCAAAAGTTTTTGGCCATGGAACGGTTGAGAGAGCTTGAACTCAACTTCAAGGACTTGAACATCGACTTCAGCGGTGAATCCACAGAGTTTGATTCGGGCTACGTTGATCCTATCATCAAGGCTCAAATCCAAGAGGAACTTGACGAGGTGGAAAGGATGAAGGCCGACTTGGAGGCCAAAATGATGGCCCTCAGCAGAACGAAATCACCCACCAAGAAAGCGGACAAGCGCAAGTCAGTGCTAGTGACTGGCAACAACGTACTCGAAATGTTGGAGGAGAAGTACACCAAGGGCAAGGTCAACACCGGCACTCCAAGTGTTACCTCCGGAACTGGATCGCATGGCTACAAGAGCAACCGGAAAACCACGATTGGGGGGATGGGGATGGACCCTAAGTTTTTGGAGCAGTTGAGCAACAAGGTCAAAAAGGTTGCGCCGATTGATGAAGGGGTTTCAAAAGTAGATGAGCAGGTGAAGATTCCCGCAGCCCAACCCTCCGACCTCTCCTCGCCGAAGCCTCCAGCGCCTGCCCCTGCGGCCGCACCCCCTCCACCTCCACCACCTCCACCGTTACCCCCTGCATTTGGCGGACCGTCAGCGCTGGCGCCACCTCCTCCGCCTCCACCTCCCTTGCCTGCGTCGTTTGGTGGCACCTCAGGTACCCCACCACCGCCACCTCCACCACCTCCCTTGCCTGCTTTGTTTAGTGGTTCATCTGGTGTCCCACCACCACCTCCTCCTCCTCCGCCATTGATGGGTGGATCTGGAGCCCCGCCCCCACCGCCCCCGCCACCACCGCCCCCACTGGGCAAAGCAGCCATGGCCATGCCTTCAGCCCAGTTGATACCACAATCGAGTCCCTTCGACAGATACCCACGGCCAAAAAAGAAGTTGAAGCAGTTACACTGGGAAAAATTCGACAACGATACCGACAACTCCTTTTGGGAAAACGCAGCCTCGAATCAGGTTGCTAGCGATTTGATGTCGAAGGGTGTTTTCGATGAAATCGAGGTAATCTTCGCCGCCAAAGAGATTAAGAAGCTTGCGACAAAAAAAAAGGAGGACATCGACAAGCTTACTTTTTTGTCAAGAGACGTGGCCCAACAGTTTGGCATCAATTTGCACTCCTATAACGCTTTGTCGGACGAAGACTTGATCGTTAAGGTGTTAAGGTGTGATGGGGACATTTTAAGCAATCAATCAGTGATTGAGTTCTTTGGCAAGGAGGATATTGTGGAGATCTCCAATAGTTTGGCGCGAAACTTTGACCCGTATGCCACTGACTACACCGGTGACCTGGTTTCCAAACCAGACAAAGACCCCAATGAATTGCAAAGACCCGATCGAATCTACTTGGAGTTGATATACAACTTGCAGCACTATTGGAAGTCTCGG